>CAUDMG010001162.1:510000-512500 GCA_958450375.1 Homarus gammarus
ATATATATATGCAAGTAAATCACTGTAGGTGCGCGTGATCTTGGTATATGCTGATAACCACAAGGAAAGAAGAAAACACGAAGTTCCCAAGCGCTTTCGTGTAATTCACATCTTCAGGGGTGTGTATATATATATACACATATATATACAGTAAACCCTCGCTTTACGCGGTTTCACTTTATGCGTTTCCACGTTTATGCGGTACCCTGCCGAACACGGAATGCTCACTTTACACAGAGTGTGTACCCTTTTACGCGGAAAGCGGCTGGCGGTCCACTCGCGCCGCGCCATTTTTGGATTCTAACCTCCCACCGCGCCATTTTTGGATTCTAACCTCCCGCCCTTACCCGCCATCCCGCCATGTTGGGTAGGCGGCGCGAGTAGGTTGCGCAGTGTATGTCTTTGTTGCGCTATCGGTGACGTCATGTGACGTATCGGACAGTGAGTGGGCCAAGCATCCGTACCTCCCTTCCCGCTAGCTGTGATTGGTTTAATGTAATATGACGTGCCCCGCCGCGGGAGAGTTCAAGCTCCTGGACCTACCCGCGTCAGTTACACCCTTCCAGGCTACACCGTGTATATCGGTATCCATTGTTCCATAAGAATGGCTTCCACCGTACCACCACCACAAAGAAACCTTGCATTACCTGGACCCAGCCACCCTAAGCCAAAGAAGATACGACGTTCCTTAAGCTACGAAATTAAGTACAAGATCATACAAGAGTTGGAGAAAGGAACAAGACAGGTTAATCTCGCACGCCAGCATGGTGTTAACAAATCAACTATCAGGACAATTAAGAAGGATGCAGCCAAGATAAAGGAGCACATGAACATCACAAAGTCAACAGGTGCTTCTATAATCAAGTATTGCCACAACCCGGTGCTTCTCAAGACGGAAAAATTACTTGTGAGCTACTTGGTTCGTCAGGCACGACGGAACATGGCGGTGGACACGCGCTCAGTTAAGGAGTACGCACGTGAACTGTATGCTGCAGTGTCAAGTATGATGGGAACTGCAGAGCCCAAACCCTTTAATGCTTCCTCTGGGTGGTTGCAGAGGTTTAAGAAGAGGAACAAGATCACCAATATTAACATTGGTAGTGAAGAAGTTAGTGCTGACCGTGTTGCGGCTAGGGAAATTCCTCCGTTTTTAAGTGAGATTATGGAGGAAGGACAATACACCGACGACCAGGTGTTTAACATGGGCGAATCTGGTATTTTTTGGAAAAAGCTACCTTCCATGACCTTCGTTGTGAAGAATGCCAGCAAGTGTCGGGGCCGGAAGTTGCAGAAGGAGTGCATCACCGTCCTGTTTACCACCAATGCCTCCGGTACCTGCAAGCTCAAGTTATCTGTGATCCACACAGCACGCAAGCCGCACGCCTATAAGAGCATGAACATGACCAAGCTAAATGTCCACTGGCTGACTGCACGTAAGGCGTGGATGTTCTCTACTCTGTCCCTCTCCTGGTTTGATGACTGTTTCGTGCCTGACATTAAGAAATTCTGTGAGCAACACAATGTTCAATTCAAGATTTTCTTGCTGCTTGACAACGCACCAGGACTTCTCGCCCCTACTGTTAGATCGTCACCCCAAAGTAAAAGTGGTCTTCCTTCCTCCCAACATTAAGTCTATAATACAGCCCATGGACCAAGAATTGATCTGTAATGTGAAAGCTGCATTCTCTGCCAAGAAATTTAAGCTCCTGAACGACTACACCAACACCAAGGAAGAGTTGCGTAACCTGGTTGACACCGATAGGAAGAGCGAAGAGGACGAGGAACAACAGTTGGCAGAGCAAGAAGGAACTTGTGAAACAATTATGGCGAACATTCAATGCCAAGAAAGCTGTGGAATTCTTGGTGGAGGCATGGGATCAGCTGTCTGTAGCAACTGTTCGTCACGCATGGAGACGTGTGTTGCAAGGTATTCTGGGTGGGAGGCAGAGTAAATCTGTGACTGGTGAGGTTCAGACTGTTGCAGTAGCAGTGGACCTCGCCAGAGTCTAGAACTGCTGTTAGTGTCCTTGTGGCCTAGCCGGTAAGCGTTCCCTAGTCACACCCAGTAGGTCGAGGGTTCGATTCCTTGCTGGTGAGGTCGTTGATTATATGTTCAAAGTCCGCGTGTTAATTGGACTAAAAATGAAGTATATACATGTATATGTACCTCGCGTTTCATACCAGCTGGATTCGGTAAAATGCTACTGACACCACATAAGAGGCACGGGCAGTTTCCCAATGAGGTTCACGGCGCCATCAGCTCGATGAACAGGCTTTGTGTGAAATATAACAGAGTCTAGAACTGCTTTTAGTGTCCTTGTGGCCTAGCCGGTAAGCGCTCCCTAGTCACACCCAGTAGGTCGAGGGTTCGATTCCTTGCTGGTGAGGTCGTTGATTATATGTTCAAAGTCCGCGTGTTAATTGGACTAAAAATGAAGTATATATATATATATATATATATATATATATATATATATATATATATACACACCTAGACCCC
>CAUDMG010001162.1:517500-837500 GCA_958450375.1 Homarus gammarus
ACGAGATGTTGGAAGAAGATCACGTCAGTGAAGAGGAGGAAGGTGCGTCATTCTCCGAAGAACACAGTTTAACTCATAGTGATATTAAGGGTGTCATGGAGTGTGCAGAGAAAATGAAGTCCTTCCTTTCCCGCGACTTTGACGATGACCGCTATGAAGTCTTCCATACCCGGCTGGTGCAGGCTATGGAGCCGTACATCACGGTGTATCACGACAACATAAACACCAGCCGTCAAAAAAGCATAACCGAGTTCTTCGCCCGCAGCCCACCACAGCCAGCCCAAGCCAGTGAAAGTGACCGTGAAGATGACTTTGAGGGATTTGTCAGGGAAGCCCTGACAACTGTAAGTGACAGTGATGGTGATTCACTTAGTAATGGTGATTCACCTGAGGGCCAGTAATCTGCCCTCTGCCTCGGAACCAGCCTCCATCCCCGTATTCCGACCCATCTCTTCTATTACCGTAAGTGTTCCACCTAACTTTTAGTTTTTCTAACCTAACCTTTATTTTTCCAATGTTAACCTTTATTTTTCCTAACCTAACCTCTTCTATATTACTTGTTTTTTCATACCATCATAAAGTTAAGATAAAATTTTTACTGCAACATAGTTGTGTGTCGTCAAAGAGTGGAGTTTGGGGGTCGGCCCGGACTCCATTTCAATTAATCCCATATGTTATGTTATTCACTTTACGCGGGACCCTGCGGGTTACATTAACCGCGTAAAGTGAGGGTTAACTGTATATGTATTTGTTCAATGATTTTTTGGCGCAAGTTTTCATGCATGTATGTGTCTCAGGCTTCGAGGCTGAGAGGGTTCAGGTTCTTAAGATCTTTTGGTTTAATAAGCTACAGTTTGGGGATCTGTAGACATACCCGACAATTAATAAGTCTCTTCCCTTTAATTTAATTTTACACCACTTGGATTCTTCAGTCATCCTTGCCCTGTACCCTCACCTGGCTGATTCTAAGGTCTTGCCAAGCATAGAAAACAACACCCCTCTTGCAAGTTGTTTGAGAAAGGTTCGTAAATGAGTCATATCCATCAATACTGAACTCGCATTCCTGTGCTACAGTTCTACAACACCTACTATATCGGGTTGATGTATCTTCTTCAGTTGTGTTTCAAACCTCTCTCTTATCAAGGAATGCATCAGCATTAGTGTGCATGATTTTCAAGTCGGGATTTGTTCTCAGTAACGTCTTCTCTGCTTCAAGCCCTGTAGTTTTTTGAGCTGTTCCCTTTGTATTACCATGCTATCTGGGTGAATGAATATAATACTGTATTCTGAAATGCATCACTCCTTGCTAAGTATTTTGCCAGCCGAATAGCTTCCCATTTCTTCTTCTCACTCACTAGTGTGATCCAGAGGGGGCAAGGCTTGCCCTGCTTTGTCCCAGCCTCCTCACATCCTGAGGGTGGGGGGGGGGGGGGGGGTTGACATATCCAGAGCCACTGCACAAATATTCTCAAACTTCAATTTATCGTGTGTTTTCCTACTCTTAACTTCCCCCAACTGTTTCAGCTATAAGTAGGTTTATATATCTTATGGTAACACATATGCATTCTTTCATAATTTTAAATATACAGGTATACACAACATCAATATGAGATTTTGTGAGGTTTCTGAAACGGAGTACGTATAGAGAAAATGTAGGTCTCAGTGGGGGACTAAAAAAATTGCCGAGTGTAAACATCCCATAAACTTGACCCCTCGAGACAAAATTTTTTGTGCACCGCATTCAGTTATCATTACTATCATTATTATTATTATTATTATTATTATCTATTATTGCTAGTTTTAATTTTATTATTACTGTATTATCATTATTAACATTATTTTTTATTGCAGTGGTCCCTCGGTTAACGAACACAATTCGTTCCACAGAGTCGTTCGTTAACCGAATCCATTGTTTCAATGGGATATTGGGTAAATGGTTTCAGGTCACAGAAAAGTACATACAAAGTAAAAAAAAAAATGCAGTAAAGTACACTTACTTTGAGGTTCCTGGTTGATGATGATAATGGGAATTCAAAGTGGGGGTGGAGGAGAAGGGAGAAGAGAAGGAAGTGGGGAGGAAGGAGAAATCACCTTTCAGGGGACCCATGCTTGATGCAGTAAGTTTACCAATAAAATTTTAAGTTCACTAGGTGTAATTCAAGATTATTTTATTTAAATCAACACTGCACTGTGCTATATATTATCAATATGTTAACTAAATTTCAGAATGACCAATAATTTTAATGTAAAAATGCAAAAATATTCAAGACAACAAAATTGATGTTCACTCCACTGTCAACAAAGCCAAACTGACGCCTGGTGGCTGAGTTAAGCAGCTGATGGGCGCACAAAAAACTAGTTCCCTGTACTGCATATATTATCAATATGTTAACTAAATTTTAAAATGACTAATAATTGTATTATAAAAAATGCAAAAATATTAAAGAGCACAACTTTCTTGATATTTCTCCACTGGAAACAAATGTAAACATATAATCTATTCTGATCAGCTGATGCTCACAACAACACGTGTTTTTCGCATGGATTCTGTTAATCAAAGTTTTGTTCGTTAAGCGAATTGAAGACCTTTATGGGAGGTAATTTGTTAACCGAAATTTCGTTAATCAAACTGTTCGTTAACCGAGGGACCACTGTACTGTATTATTACCATTATTTTTATTATCATTATTAAAAAATCTCATACAAGAAATTCAGCCTTCTTGTCTTTGAAACTTGTCTCTCCATTGTTATTCTCACGTGTGACTTTATGCTTATTCAGCTGGCGTGGGTAGAATGTGATTGGTTCATATTCCTTTAGAGTGTTTGTTTCGGGAATGGTGATTGGTTTAGCGAGGAATCAAAACAAATGTGTCACAACCCCCACTAGCGGTAGCTTACTGAACTAAACTTACTTGTGGTCCCTGTATAAACCGAAATCATAGTCAGCATAGCCTCTCAAGATAAGGGGAAAGATACGATCAAAGTTATGGTCATGTTTGTGAATCTGGGCCCTGAAATACAATAACATTTAATTTGAGTACAATATGCCCAAAATTTAAGTGTTTATTTGTGCAAACATATACAGTATAAATAAGATATCAACATAACATTTATGTTCACCAATAAGTTGCAAAAACATTATTATAATTCCCTTTTCTTCTTTTACATTTTCTTTTGAAGCAGAAAACTTACATGTGTATGGCAGTAATAAAAGGATTTAATCATTATGTGTAAGTAAAGATTGGTTTGTTTGCAGATGTCAAGGAATGAATGTAGGTAAATTAGATTTTTATACAAAAGCTTTAAGATCTGATCACAGACTCGTGTTGAGTTTGAACATTTTCAACCAACTGACAGTCCCTAGCATATCTCGGGGACCAGACGGGATGACAGTACTCCAGATGGGGAAGCACTTCACTCTTGAAGATCGTTACGAGGGACGGACAGTCTAGATATCTGAACGACCTTCTTTTAAGACCTAATAATTTATTTGTCTGATTTACCTTCTTCTCGTAATGGCCCAAGAACTTCAGCTCATTGTCAACATACACACCTAGGTCCTTGGCACATTCAATCTCAACTGTTAGGACATAATACAGTTGGTCCTCCTATTACGCGGTCCCACAATCCGCGTTTCACCGTTAACGCGGTGCCTTGCCAGAACCTAACATTTTCACATTCCGCGGTCGTGAACCCCATTACGCGGAGAGCCGCTGGCAAGCCGCACCATTTTTGGATCCAAACCTCCCGCCATCCGCCATGTTGTGTAAGAGGCGCGAAAATGGTGCGCACAAGGTCGCCCAGTCATCAAAACATTACCGAGTTCTTCACCCGCCACCTACTACAGCCGGCCCAAGTCAGTGATAGTGATAATTATAGTGAGGATATGGACTTATATGAACTTTGGGGGGTTTGACAAAGAGGCCCTGCAAGCCTCTGTGGTGGATAGTGATACAATTGATACAAGTGATACAGGTAAGGGCCAATAATCTGCCCTCTGCCTCGGAACCAACCGCCCATCCCCGTGTGCCCAGCCATCTTTTCTACTAATGTAAGTGTTAAAAAACCTAATATTATTGATATTTCTCATAATTATTAATTGTGTGTGCATGCCATCATAAAGTTAAGATGATATTTTTACTACAACATAGTTGTGTGTCGTCAAAAAGTGGAGTTTGGGGATCGGCCCAGACTCCATTTCAATTAATCCCATATGTTATGTTATTCACTTTAAGCGTTTCTCACTTTCCGCGGTACCCTCCGGGTTACATTAACCACGTAATATGAGGACCAACTGTATATGATATGCCGCCTTACATACAGACTTTGTTATTTTAGTTTATGAGGGTATACCTAGTCTTAACTGACTGCATCACTTGTAAGCATTTTGGCACTATGTTGACCCAGGAAACTTGGTGTTGTCAGCCAAAGTTTCTTAATTAATTCTTATAATTTAATTTTTTCTTCATTAATTGACACCTGTTAAGCTCAGGGATTGTGTTACATCAATTCTAATTGAAAATCTGTGTGTGTACCAGTTTGACTTTAAACTTATGAGTATAAATTCATCTGCATAGTTATGAACTACTAGGTCTGTGTAACTTCACTCTGGAGCAATGTAAGGCATAGCAGTTCCAGAACATTCCCTTAACTCTCACTCCACTGGTGATCACATTCAAAACTTTCACAAAATGAAAATATAAAAGGAAAGCACAATGTGCATAAACTGACTAAGGTCTAGAAAGTAAATTGTGAATTCACTGCCACATACAGCATGGCTACCATAGAACAGAGATTTTCTTAGAGTTTTCCCAGAAAATGAGCCTGATTTTCATCCTCGGAAAATCGATCCAATGCCCAGAATGGACAGAATTTTCCTGGAAAATTTCCAGCTCAAAATCAATTCCGGCTGTCGGAGAATTCCAATGGCCAAGAATTCTGCCAAATGGGGAGATCACTGTACAGTATAGTCTGCATTTACGTGGTTTTTGTTTACGCGTTTGGTCATTTACGCGGTGCCTTGCCAGAATGAAGTTTTAATTACGCGGTAAATTTCATCATTTACACGGTGAGTGGCTGGAGAGGCCAGACCGCCACGCCATTTTTTACCCACGCGGTCCATTCTTGACCATACGCGGGAAGCGGTGCGGTGAGTGGTGCGCATTAGGCCGCTCTTACGTTATCGCTGATGTCATATGATGTATCGGACTGTGATTGGGCCACGCATCCTTACCACCCACGCATTCCCTCCGCCGCTAGCTCTGATTGGTCTAATGTAACATGACGTGTCCTGCCATCAGAGGGTAGAAGTCGCTGACCTAGCAGGGCCTGTCTCATTGTTCTCAGTCTGCGTATACAGTTCTCTCTTGTGCCCGCTATTCCCCTCACAACTCACAATGGCTTCCGCGGGACCCCCACCACCAGACAAAAACATTGAATTACCTGGACCAAGCCACGATAATGTGAAGGAAATCATCGAGTTGGGGAAGAAAATTAAGCTCATCCTTGACAACGACCCAGACAAGCATCGGTATGAAATGTCTAATAACCATCTGACAAAAGTTATGGAGCCATATATCCAGATCTATCTCAACAACATCAATGCTAGTGGTCAACGTAGTATTGAGGACTTCCTCGCCCACAACCCACCACAACCACAGCCAGCCCAAGTCAGTGATAAGTGATATTGACAGTGAGGATATGGACTTTGAGGGGTTTGTTTGGGAGGCCCTACAAACCTCTGCGAGTAGTGAAAGTGATTCACCGGAGGGCAACTAATCTGCCCTCTGCCTCGGAACCAGCCGCCATCCATGTGTGCCGACCCAGCTTTTCTACTAACGTAAGTGTTAAAAAACCTAATATTATTGATATTTCTCTTAATTATTAATTGTGTGTGCATACCATCATAAAATTAAGATGTTATTTTTACTACAACGTACGTATTGCGTCGGAAAAAGTGGAGTTTGGGGGTTGGCCCAGTCTCTATTTCAATTAATCCCATATGTTCTGTTATTTCATTTACGCGTTTCTCGTTTTACGCGGGCCTCCACGGGTTCAATTGACCCCGTAAATGCAGACTATACTGTAGTGTACTGTACAATCGTTATCTTTGTTTTTATTATTTTTTCTTTTTAATTTTAAGCGAAAAAAAAGCAGAAAAACGAACTTCATAAAAAAGAGGTTTCGTTGCTAGTTATACATGAATGTACAGTATGTACCTTTTGGTGTGTACCAATAAAAATACATGCCTCAACAAATAGCTGATTTATTCAATGGACTTTGTATATGAAGATACAGCACACTGGTACATAGTAGCATTTTGCTGTTGTAGAACTATACTTACGGTGCTATAGTGTGGCGCAAACATGCAACTGGTTTAGATGTTTGCGCACTGTAAATACTGATTTTCACATAACAATAAATACATTCAAAGTCTTAAATAATATACAAAGATTATCCATCACCCACACGGTACTGTAATGTACATTCCCCCAAAAAGTATCATAAGACTTTGTCACTAAAATTTGAAATGCTGGTTGAAATGCTTTGATTTGATCCCCAGTGCATTATGATAAGTTGGTATGGCTGCTCGCTATATCAGCAACAGCTAGAGATGAGGTTAGGACTGGGGAAGGGAGTGGTCCTTGTACGGCATACTAGATACCTCAATACAGGTACAGTAAGTACTTGTATAATGTTGGCCCGCTTAACGTTGTTTCGGTACTACGTCGCTAATCTTTAAATACCAAAAATTTGTTTAACTTCCCAACAACTCAGTACAACGTCGTTTTGCATTGTCACAGACTACTTTTTATGGCACATCACCCTCTCTCGTCTGGCCACGCTACGCTCTCTCAGCTCGGTGCAGAGTCTCAGTGACTCGCCACCCTTCTCCTCTCCCGCCCTCCTCTGCTTCCACCCTCCTCCTCCGCTCCCGCCATACTCCTCCCCTCCCGCCATCTGCCTCCTCCACTTCACTACCCACCAAACACTCGCTCTACCACCTCCGCCCATCGGTGAGTACCTATACAAACTTAGTAGTTGTATATGTATGCACTATTTTCTATAGAAATGGCAATGATTTTCTGTATATGTCATGTATTTCATGGGGAAAGGGGAGGCTCAGGAACATAACTCCTGTATTTTATCTATTTCTTATGTGGAAAATTGATCCGCTTAACATTGTTTCGCATAACATCGCGTTTTTAGGAACATAACCCCGATGTTAAGCGAGGACTTACTGCATAACAAAATATCAAATAAGCTATATTCATGTACAGGTATGTACAGGTTGTACTTCTCTAGTCCGGCATTCTGTGGTCCGGAAACTCCCGTGGTCCGGAACGATTTTAGTTTGTCCAATAGGTAGATAGGCAGTTTTTTTTTTTTTTTTTTTTTTTTACTTATCTGAATTATTATTATTATTATTACAGGATTATTAAATTTTTGCCCCTCAGGCCCCAATGTGGGTCAGTGACCTATGCAGGTGGGCTAATCCCCTAAAAAAAAAGCCCCGGGAAATTAAGGTTTGTTTCCATCCGGCAGTTCGACTGCTCTCTCTCTCTCTCTCTGCTTGTCTATACAGAGTACAACATTTAACCCTTCAATATATATGAGCAGTAAATAAGTGTTGCTTTCATATTCTTATGTAGAGTAATGACGATATATTTTCACATGTGCGCACTTACATACGAGCAGTCTCACTTTTTTTTTACCATTAATGGTTAGCTACTTACATTGTTCTATTTATTAACATTAAATAACACTTCAGGTACTTCAAGCAACTATATTCATTTTTTACATTAATTTTACTACAGCTAAACTCAGGGTCTTATTTTCTTCAGTTTTATATGTAGAACCAATCAGTTACTGGTTTCGTAAGCTTTAACATAAACAATGCCGGCAGCCGTCTCGTCTCCTCTAATATTCCACGTATTATTAATAAATTGTATTGTTAATTTTGCACACACGTACATTGATTCAATAAAAACAAATTCAGAAACATTAATTAAAATATATATGAACAGTAAATAAGTGTTGCTTTCATATTCTTATGTGAAGTAATGACGATATGTTTTCACGTGTGCGCATGCGCACTTACATACGCGATCTCTCTTTTTTCTTTACGATTATCGTTAGCTACTTCTATTGTTCCATTTATTAACATTAAATAACATTACTTAAAACAACCATATTAATTTTACTACAGCTACAACCAAGGTCTAATTTTCTTCAGTTTTATATGTAGAACCAGTCAGTCACTGGTTTTGTAATCAACGAAAGCAATGCTGTGTCATTTCCTCGTGTGTTTTAATATTCTACGTACTGTATTATTAATGAATTGTATTGCTCATTTTGCACACATAAACATTAATTCAATAAAAAAGACATTCAGTAATAAACAATAATGAATCTTTTGTACATAAGAGAAATGACGCTGTTTACACGATTATGCACGTCGTCTGCACGTTAGCGGGCTGTTCAAACCCGTCGAAATTCAAGTTTCCGCCGTCAAAATTTTTATTTATTTATTTTTTTGTGTTCCAATAAAATACGTTAAGAATTAAAAACTCGTGAAATTTGAGAAGCTACTACAGTAGAAGTCCAAAAATCCGGACTGCTTGGGGATTGGGTCAGTCCGGATTTTCGGATTCTCAGGCAGTACTTTTAAAATTCAAATTTAAGGTGGAATAAAGAAGAGATAAAGGTACATTTTGATAGCTTATTCATTCGCAAATATAGCATGCTTTATTTATCAAAACGAGCAGTTTTAAAGAAAAAGCTGTGAAATCTAGAATTTAAATCTTTGCCTTTTTTATATCATAAATTGTAGACTTTCCAATGTCGTATGTTTCCATTAGAAAAGTATTGCTCACACCATGTTCTAGTTTCTTAATTATTTCAAGTTTGTCACCCAATTTCAACGTGTTCTTCTTTCTCTTCACACAACGAAGATTATCTACTTTAGGAGCCATTATTATGGGCTTGTACAGTACTGTACTCTGTAAATGAAAAGAGTAAGATTCAAAATTACATACATTGTCACAGTTTGATTGCTTGTTTTAAAGTGGCAACCGCGTGGTTGCTTGTTGTCGCTGTGCAGCTGTGGCACTTATGCATGTGCACATACACATAAAAGCCAGCTAAAAAAAAAAAAAAAAAAAAATAGTTTTCGAAAAGTCCGGATTCTCAGGTGGTCCGGATTTCTGGCATCCGGATTTTTGGACTTTTACTGTATACGACATTTAACCCTTCAATAAGTCTTCAAAGAGACCATGACGCAGAGAAAGTGGTGCTAGTGCTTCCAGGCATAAGCGCAAGTCACTATCTATCCAGGAAAAGGGTGAATTTCCATGGTCTGGCACCGGTCAGGTCCCGAGGTTGCCGGACTAGAGAGGTACAACCAGTATCATCCAAAAACGTATACAGTGGGGGTCTCATTTAGGCGGGTATATCATACTGGTACACGTCAGAGCATCGGAAATACGTGCAAGAGATGCCATTTAACATGTGTTAAAATTGCTATATGGTACTGGACTCCCCAGACTTTTACTCTAGAATGACTTTGAGTAACAAACTTAACCTTCCCAAAATGACAAGTAATATCACATAACTGCAACTACATTATTAAATAAATATTTTAGAAAAGGCTAGGAAGTTCATTTTGCAAAACTGTACTCACCAAATAGTGGAGTTGAGGGAGGCTCTGGGAGATGATGGGGGTTGGAGGCAGAGATCACCTTCAGACTTGGCTTGTCATTTAATTTTGATGTCAAGTTACAAATTACAAAGGTGTAAAAGTTTTCTAAATTTAATATTTTATATTATTAATCATAAAACATACACCATAAGAAGCTTATCACATGAGAATATAATAATGAATAAATAAAAACAAACTGGCAAACACGGCATGGTCAGTCCCACCCCTCACCCACTTCTTTATGGAGGGAGGGATGACAGAGTCAGAGAAGAGATTACGTATATACAGTAAAGTCCCTTCTGATTCAGCTTGTCGTTTTATTTTGAAGTAAAATTATATATCATATTTTGTTTTATTATTAAATAATGCATTTTATATTCTTTATGATAAAACAGACACCATAATAGGCAGATCATATTAGAATATAATAATGAATTTATAAAACAAACTGGCAAATGTGGCAACAGCCAGTCCTATCCGTGCCACATGTGAAGTGTCATCTTTTGCACCTATTAGCTCTCGTTAAGCTTTATATTATTAATAATGAAATTAGACCATGCAAAGCTGATCTTATGAGAATATAATTATGAATAAATAAAAGCAAACTGGAAATGTGGCACGACTAGTCCCCTCCCTCGACAGCCACTCCTCGACTTACGAAGGGGTTAGGGACCCAAATCCAGGTCGTAAGTTGAAAATGCGAAGATAATACATAGAAAATCTAAAATGGGTGTCTCTTTTTCTTCTCAGCACCACAAAACTCTCATTTTTATGCTTGCCAGTCATTTTAAAGGGAATTACAAACGAAAATTTTCTCAGTACACAGCGCAATCACTAACGTCGGGACTCGAAAATATGTAATTTGAAAATTTTTTGGTACGACTGGGGCGGTCGTATGTCCGGGTGGTCGTAAGTCGAGGAGTGTGTGTGTGTGTGTGTGTGTGTGTGTGTGTGTGTGTGTGTATACTGTATATATATTTACCCCCTGTATATATATATATATATATATATACAGTAAGTCCCCAAGTTACGTACATAATGGGGACCAAAAGGTTGTACGTAACTCGAAAATCCCTCACCAGTCACTCGAACATTATGCAGCTTATTTCGCACCTTGAATCGGTTAAACCACCCATTGCCAGCATTGAATGTCACAGTATCATCAGGGTGATCTTTCTTTAGGTCGTTGAAAAGACTTAGGGCTTTCTCCTGAATCATACTGAGACACAGAGGCTTACGTTTTTGTGTGCAGTCCTCGATCCACAGTGCAAGATATTTTTCCATTTCTTCCAGAACCTTCCCTCTTCTTTTAGTTATAATCGTAGATTGCATTGGCACTGCAGATTTCACATGTTCCTTGATCTTTTCTTTGCCCTTATCAATTGTATTAACAGTTGACCGACTCAGGCTAAATTTGCGGGCAACATTGGTCAACTTTTCACCACTGTCAAGCAGTTTTATTATGTCCATTTTTACCTCTAGTGAGATTGCTTGACGTTTCGTAGCACTCCCACTGGCTTCACCACTCTTACGCTTTACACCAGTCATTGCACACAGAGTAAAGTGTACAAAATAGGGCAGAAATTCACAGGAGAAGTATGCACAATGACCACACGTGTTCGCACAATGACCACACGTGTTGCTTTGGTGCGTCTAGCGTGTCGTCTGCATGGTCAGTGATAGTGGCAGCGCGGTGCGGCTGGCACGCAAACTATACGCTCGCCCGCCAAATTTAAAAATTGCTCGCCCTTTTAAGACAATATTTTTGCAATTAAAGACTTCAGAAACGATGTACGTATCGGCCGTTTGTACGTAAGTCGGATGTACGTAACTCGGGGACGAACTGTATATATATATATATATATATATATATATATATATATATATATATATATATATATATATATATATATATATATATATATATATATACTGTATAAAGTTTGTAATTCAATGTAATACTACTTTCATATTTATAAATATTTGAATAGATGTAATAAACTTACAGGTATGTAAGTAATATCTTCTGTATCTTCAAGGTATATCAAACCTCTAGACTGTTACTTACTGTTTACATTTACGTTCAGTTAATGTAAACTGTAGGGGACCTTTTGGAGAAAACACATGCATGAAAGTCCTCTCCATATCACCATGTTTCCATTCAAGATTATATCGGTGAAGAGTCTGCAAAAACCAAATATAAAATATATATGAGACAAAAGACAATCAAGCACTGGATTGAAATTTAACCCAATGAGTAGTATGAGTTTCTGTCAGCTGAAAAAAATCGCCAGCAGTTAGCCAGAATAAAACATCTAAGTGTGACATTATTCTTTGAAGGGTGAATCAAGATAAGTTTTTACCCATTAAGTGGTAAGGGTTTCTCTCAGCTGAATAAAATCATCTGGCATTAACCAGAATAAAATACTTAAGTGCGATACTACTCCCTAAAGGGAAAATACCCTGTACACCATTTTCTAACTGAGAGAAAGAGTAAAGTGACTTGTGATAACTTTGTACAGTATTACCCCGCTTTACGCTTTGCAGGCTTTACAGCTTTACACGGTTTCACTTTCCACGATTTCTCATTTACGCGGTGCCTTGCCAGGACTTTCACTTTCCGCGGTGCATCTACTCAAATACACAGTGAAGTATAATTTTTTTTTTTTTATTTAGCTCATGAAATTCATACAAATTACCCGGCCAGAATATAATTTACATTGCTGGAATTCTTACAATATGATGATCATTTTGAATATAAACATCATGGATTTTGCATTAGACATATAAATTTTAGGTCTAATGTAATAATTTGGTTTACACAAAGCAAATATTTTATCCTTTGTGCAGAATATATGAAGTTTACATTCAAAATATTCCCTGACCTGCAAGGAATCCAGAAATGTCAATTATATTATCCTAACTTTAGTCTGAGTTATTATTTATTACTAAAAATGTAAATATACTATTTTCTCCCTATCGCTTCTCTGGTAGGGAGGGAGGGAGGGAGGGAGGAGTATTTTGATTGACAGATAGTGTCCTTGAAGAATATTTCTTTGTTTATTTACTGAAGATATATGTTTTAGCTCATAAAATTCATACAAATTACCTGGCCAGAATATAATTTACATTCCTGGAATTCTTACAATATGATGATCATTTTGAATATAAACATCATGGATTTTGCATTAGACATACAAATTTTAGATATAAAGTAATAATTTGGTTTACACAAAGCAAATATTTTATCTTTTGTGCAAAATATATGAAGCTTACATTCAAAATATTCCCTGACCCAAACATTAATCAGAGAGGTAGGAGCTAGTGAGCTGGGAAGAGGGAGGGGGGGGGATTTGAGTTCATTATTTGAATGGACATTAACCTGGCGACTGTATTTCTCTTAAATATTAATTGTGTGAGCATACCATCATAAAATTTAGATGTTATTTTTACTACAACATGGGTATTGTGTCGGAAAAAGTGGAGTTTGGGGGTCGGGCCAGTCTCTATTGGAATTAATCCCATATGTTCTGTTGTTCACTTTACGCGTTTTTCATTTTTTCCGCGGTACCCTGTGGGTTCAATTGACCGAGTAAATCGGGGTACTACTGTACATGCAGTTATCTTTATTCAAAGGCAGGAAAAAACAGTCCAATTCAGATCAATTAATGACTGACTTATAAGAAAACCACTTGCCTGTAAACTAGTGGTTACTGAAGGAAACACCTCATCTGTTGCTTTAAAAATTACATCAGAGGAAAAGTTACCACGATGAATCACCTGGTCATGATTTTAATATTAACCCTCACTTTATAATTGATAAAGAAACCTACCATGGGAGAAGGGATATAGTCCTTGTTACATTTTTATTTTATTTTATTTTATTTTTTTAACAGGAAATAGCCCGAGAGGCTTGGGGGGGGCTAAAAAAATACGAGTAAAAAGAAATTACAAATAGAACAGAAAAAGACTACCGGTATATTAATCTATACCACTAAGATGCCGGAAAACCAGCTTTTTGAAGTGAGACATTGTCAGAGTAAGGAAACACAGAGAAAGGCCTGCTATGCAATTTCCTGGTCTTGCCCAGGTCTTCAAGAGAGGGAATAACAGTGAGAAGATCTTTAGGCCATAAGAAATGAGGGGCACAGAGCCTTGACAGAAGAGAAAATAATAATTGGTAAAAGATGATACTGATCCTAAAATCTTGAAAATTCCATGTTCAGAACATAATCAAACCACAACTTTTACCTAAATAATTTGTGACTTTTAGAAATTCCAAACATACAGCTAGTTAAACTGAAGACAAGGGCATGAGACTATTACTTAAAATGCCCTTTGACTCATAGAAATAGTAGGACTCTGAATGGGCCAAGCATTACAGAATGAGAGAAAACTAAACCTGCCTCAGCTTTGACATATTCTAAGCATAGTAACACTTGAAGAGGACAGGTAAACCAGAAACCAATAGTTCCAATCTATGGAAAAGGCACATACACTCACTGAATCTCCCAAAGGAATGACAGTCCATATATAAAGAGATGGATAGTATTAGACACCATAAATAAAACTACACTATCTCTTAACAAACTCTCAGTGACAGAAGTCAAGAAAATTCAGGGGCAGATCCAGGAATATCAAAAGGGGGATGTCCAAGAAGTTGTGGGTGAGAGAACATGGCGAGCATAGCGAGCTGGAGGGAGGAATGCTGAAAGCTCCCCCCCCTTCTGATTTTTTGTTAATCTAACCAATATCATGAGCATTTTGAGGCCATCTGTACAGTATTACCCCGCTTAACGCGGTTTCGCTTAGCGCGTTTTACCGTATACGTGGTGCCTCGCCAGAGCTGAACTTTCACTTAACGCGGGTTTTTTCCATGTATACGCGGTGAGTGTCCGGCTCGAGAGCTATTTTTAGATTCGCCCCACCCCCCACCCCCCACCCTGCCTGACTGCCTGTTTTAGCTCATAAAATTCATACAAATTACCCAGCCAGAATATAATTTACATTGCTGGAATTCTTACAATATGATGATCATTTTGAATATAAACATCATAGATTTTGCATTAGACATACAAATTTTAGATATAAAGTTTACTCTGAGTAAATATGTTATTTTTTGTGCAAATATATGAAATTTGTATTCAAAATATTCCTGGGCTTACAAGGAATCCAGCAATGTCAATTATATTATCCTAACTTTAGTTTGAGGTATTATTTATTACTAAAAAGGTAAATATTCTGGTTTTCCCACACATCTGGTGGGACGGTTAGTGGGGGGTGGGGGGGAGGGAGGGACCGACCGACCATCTGTTACAGTGTGAAGAATATTTTTTTTTTTTTATTAACTTTAGATATTTGTTTTAGCTCATAAAATTCATACAAATTACCCGGTCAGAATATAATTTACATTGCTGGAATTCTTATAATTTGATGATCATTTTGAATATAAACATCATAGATTTTGCATTAGACATACAAATTTTAGATGTAATGTTTACTCTTGAGTAAATATGTTATTTTTTGTGCAAAATATATGACATTTGTATTCAAAATATTCCTGGTCTTACAAGGAATCCAGCAATGTCAATTGTATTATCCTAACTTTAGTTTGAGGTATTATTTATAAAAATTTAGTGGTTTTCTCCCAAAAATTTCTCAGAGAGGGAAGAGCCAGCAGTGTTGTGTGAGAAGAGGGGGAGGGAGTCGAGTCCATTATTTGAATGGACATTAACTTGGCGACTGTATTTCTCTATTTCTCTTAAGTATTAATTGTGTGCATGTACCACCATAAAATTAAGATGTTATTTTTACTAGAACATAGGTATTGTGTCAGAAAAAGTGGAGTTTGGGGATGGGCCAGTTTCTATTGGAATTAATCCCATATGTTCTGTTGTTCACTTAGCGCGGTTTTCACTTAACACGGTACCCTGTGGGTATTATTGACCACGTTAAGCGGGGTACTACTGTATTTGATATTAGGAAATATTCTGAGGTCAATAGTAATTACTCTCTATTATACAAAAATGCCTAAGTACAATATAGTACAGTGGTCCCTCAGTTAGCGAGCACAATTCGTTCCAGAAGGTTGCTCGTTAACAGAAATAATTGTTAACCGAAACCATTGATTCAATGGGTTTTTGGGTAATTGGTTCCAGCTCACCGAAAATTACATACAAACTAAAAATAACTGCAGTTAAGTACATTTACTTTGAGGTGTGCATGTAGAAGGCTCCTGGTTGATGATGATGATGATGATGGGAATTAGAATGGGGGTGCAGGAGAAGGGAGAAGAGAAGGTAGTGGGGGTGGAAGAGAAGTCACCTCATGCCGCCATTTCGCCCATAAAATTTTAGTTCTCTTGGTGTAATTCAAGATTATTTTCTTTTAATCAACACTGCACTGCGCTATATATTATCAATATGTAAAATACATTTCAAAATGACCAATAATTTGACTGGAAACACAGAAAAAAGCATTTTTGTTGTAGAGTCTCAAACAAGATGTTCCTTCCTCTGAACTGGTAAACAAAATGACGCCAAGCTTGGTGTGTTGAGTGGCTGTTTGGTGCGCAAAAAACTAGTTTGCTGTACTTCAATTATGTTCAATAATTGTTAAAATGACTAAAAAATTTATTATAAAACTTATAAAATTATTGAATAGTACAACCTTCTTGATATTTACTAAAATGGTAAGGAATTTAAGCCCTAAAACCGATTACTGTATTGGCAGACTAATACTACAGCTGGTGGGCAGCCAAATGCAGGTGAAAACATGTTGGGAAAAATTCGTAAGGAATTCGTTAACCGAAATTTCGTTAACCGAGGCGCTAGTTAACCGAGGGATCACTGTACTGCATTAAAGAAAAAGTATTGGAATTTTCTGAAGAAAAGTGGGGGTCTGCACCTCCAGGACCCCCCTCCCTGGATCTGCCCATGAAATTATGTTGAGACAATGTCAATATGCATGGCTACTTGTTTTACAAGCAAGTCTGAGCAAGTGCTATGCTTTTGATCGTGACTAGCCTTCAGGCAGGTACAGGTTCTTGTAAATGCCTTTTTAAGGGTGAAGGTAGTATTAAGTAGGGGTGGAAGGCTCATTTGCAGATTAAGCCCAACCTATTGAGGGTTTGGGTTTCTATGAACTCTTAAACTCCAAGCCTTTGGCAGGCATATTCACGAGTCATTTGAAAGATTTTTAGGTTTTGAGAAGTTTCACAATTCTCAGTAATTGTACTCAAGCCTCACAATTTTGAGAAAATATATCTATAGTTCACTGAATATTATTTTACCCTATTACAGGTTGACACCCCTTCATCCGAAATTCCGAAAACCAAAATGCTCTGAAAACCTAAATTTTTTTTTTTTTTTTTTTTTTTTTTTTTTTTTTTTTTTTTTTTTTGGTATTAGCCCACTCGGGCACAGGTCACTGACCCACATCGGGGCCTGGGGGGTGAAAATGTAATAGTAATAATAATTATGATAATAATAATAATAATGATAATACAGTAATAATAATAATTATTCATAGTAAATAAAAATTTTAATAAAAAATACACAAAAATAAAATAAGAATGATAACAATAATAATGATAAAAATAAAATTGTAATAATAAAATAATAATAATAATAATAATAATAATAATAATAATAAAGAAATTCAAGAATGAAAAAAAGATCAAAAGTGAGAAACACGACCTAGACCTATGAATTATTTTCATTATTATTGTTATTATTATTATTATTATAATTATTATTACAGTATTATATTTTAGCCCCCAGGCCCTAATGTGGGTCAGTGACCTGTGCCCGGGTGGGCTGATCCCTAAAAAAAAAAAAAAAAACTAACCATTCTGAAATCCGAAAAATTCCGAAAACCGAAATGCATCTGGTCCCAAGGATTTCGGATAAGGGATTGTCAACCTATAGTAGCATACTTTCTTAAAGGGTTGATCAGCTTCCAGCAGAATTTATAAAACAAATGGGCAAAAATAGGATGAAATGTTTGACTAAAATATGTAATTCTATATATACTGTACAGTACTTCAATGGAGACCTCAGTGATTTAAAAAATCAGTATATATTTGTAATATTACCTAAAAATCCAGGAGCCTTAGAGTGCATCCAGTTCATAACAAATGAGCTTAATTAGTCATGCCTGCAAAGTTTTATTAAACATAATTTAAGTAGAATAAAGTTTAGATTAGAAACTAAGTTATCTGAGGAGCAAAGTGGTTTGATAATTTTGAGTGAAAGGGCTTTAGAGGTCCAAAGAAATGTGCACATCTACTTTGATGATTTTGAAAAAGGTTTTGATAAGTAAAGCACATTATATAACCTACAGAAATCTTGGAAAAATACTGTAGGCATTAATGAAGAAGATATTAGAATTACCTACAGTAAAAATAATCTTTGCTGGCAATAGAAAGCTTCAAAATAAGTATAAATACTGAAATTACCAATTTGTTCACAGTTAGACAGGAGTAAGACAAGGCTGTGTTCTTTCTCCAACATTTTATACAGTAATATATAGTACGTGTATATTCAAATTTCTTAATGGGAGAAGTTGTAAGTGATAATGAAGGACTAAATGTTAATGGTATAAAACATAAGCTATGGAGATGAAACTGCTTGTATTACAGATAATGAAGAGGCATTATAAAAATTTGTTAACAAATTAGTGGGAAAAGGTGAAAAATATGGTTGAAATTAATGGTTGTTTCCAAAATGGAAACAAATTCTAATATAAAAATTATTGTAGGCAACAGGGAACTTAAACAAGTGGAAAATTTTTATACAGTATTTGGGAAGCAACATTAACTGTGATGGTAAATGTATGGAAGAAATCAAAACAAGAATGGGGCAAGCAAAAATAGCATTTAATAATCGAAAAGACATAATGAAAAGAATATTAATGGACAGAGTTGAGAGTAGGAGGGTCAGAGGAAGACAGGGACTGGGATGGATGAATGAAATTAAAAACTGGGTCACCAGAGAGAGACACACAAAACCTTGGAGGATTGGCAACATTTAGAGTGAAGGATGGTGGTTGCGAACCCTCAGATAGGAGGAAGGTACTCTTGAGTGATTAATTCCGACATATTTTGCAAATTGGAAAAAGGAGACAAACATTTTTATACTGCAGTACTGTATATGTTATTTATAATTACAGTTGAGTCTGCATTTACGTGGTCAATTGAACCCGTGGAGGCTCGAGTAAGACGAGAAACGCGTAAATGAAATAACAGAACAAATGGGATTAATTGAAATAGAGACTGGGCCAACCCCCAAACTCCACTTTTTCCGACACAATACCTATGTTGTAGTAAAAATAACATCTTAATTTTATGATAGTATGCACACACAATTAATATTTAAGAGAAATACAGTCGCCCGGTTAATGTCCATTCAAATAATGGACTCAACTCCCACCCCCCCTCTCTTCCCAAGCTCGCTGGCTCCTACCTCTCTGAGAAATGTTTGGGTGAAAACACTAGATTTTAAGGTATACAGTAGAAGTCCAAAAATCCGGACTGCTTGGGGATTGGGATGGTCCTGATTTTTGGATTTTCTGGATTCTCTGGCAGTACTTTTAAAATTCAAATTTAAGGAGGAATAAAGAAGAGATGAACAGGTACATTTTGATAGTTTATTCATTAGCAATTATAGCATGCTTCATTTATCAAAACAAGCAGTTTTAAGGAAAAGGCTGTGAATTCTAGAATTTTATTCTTTGCCTCTTTTATATCATAATTTGTAGACTTTCCAATGTCGTATGCTTCCATTAGAACAGTATTGCTCACACCATGTTCTAGTTTCTTAATTATTTCAAGTTTGTCACTCAATTTCAACGTGTTCTTCTTTCTCTTTACACAACGAAGTTTATCAACTTTAGGAGCCCTTATTATGGGTTTGTACAGTACAGTACTCTGTAAATGGAAAGAGTAAGACTCAAAATTACATACAGTCACAGTTTGATTGCTCTTTTCAAAGTGGCGACCACGTGGTCGCTTGTTGTCGCTGTGCAGCTGTGGCACTCACGCATGTGCACATACAGACAAAAGCCCGCTTAAAAAAAAAAAAAAAAAAAATTAATTTCCTAAAATTCCGGATTCTCGGGTGGTCTGGATTTCTGGCATCCGGATTTTTGGACTTTTACTGTATTAATAAATAATACCGCATACTAAAGTTAGGATAATATAATTGACATTGCTGGATTCCTTGCAGGACAGGGAATATTTTGAATGTAAACGTCATATATTTTGCACAAAAGATAAAATTTTTGCTCATATTCATCATGTCCTTAAATTACATCTAAAATTTATATGTCTAATGCAAATTTTAAGATGTTTGTATTTAAAATGATCACCATCTTGTAAGAATTCCAGCAATATAAATTATATTCTGGCCGGGTAATTTGTATGAATTTTATGAGCTAAAAACAAATTTCTTTGGGAAATACCTGTAAACAAATTATATTTCACCCAGACACTATCTGTCAATCAAAATACCCCACCTCCCGATCCCCCCCTCTTCCCATGCTCGCTGGGTCCCTCCCTCCCTCCCTACCCCCCACCTTCCCTCCCTACCAGAGAAATAGTTTGGGGAAAAACATTACGTTTCAGAAAAACTACTACAGTTGTACCCCGCCTAACGCAGTTTCACTTAGCGCGTTTTCCCGTATACGCGGTGCCTCGCCAGAGCTGAACTTTCACTTAACACGGATTTTTTCCACATATACCCGGTGAGTGTCCGGCTCGAGACGCTATTTTTAGATTTGCCCCACGCGCCACCCGCCTGCCTGCCTGCCTGTGCTCGCCTCTCCCTCCTCCTCCCTCCGCTTGGGCAAGCCGCGCGGTAATAGGGTGTGTCATAGGAGGGAAGATCAGCTAAAACTAATGGCCCATCACTTTTTTGGTAGATTTTAGTGTATATAAACAGAAAATAATTTCAGTTTCAATATTTTGCAACCTTTTGCTAGGTAAATTTTAGTGTGAAATTTATCGAAAATCTAACGTACAGCTGCATTAGTGCATTACAATTAAATAGTGAACATTGCTTTCTGACTTCATTCTTTAACAACCCAACTAACAATATTTTTTTCTGTTTCAGATTCTGATGCATTTATAAGTCGATAATATTTGCGATGGCTGCTTGTGTCAAGACGGGGAACCAAAAATCCAGCCATCTCAGTCACTATCTTGGGTCTGGGAGAGAGCTCCTGAAGTCGGAGTTGCCTACATTGAGAGATGCTTTGAGATACAGTGTTTTAATCAGGCAAATTAGTGAAAAGAACCAAAGAACTTACACAAACAAAGACATTGCCAGTGATATGACCAAAGCTGTCTTGGCACAGTACACTCTGGCTAACGCTCAGTTCAAGCCTCCAGTCATAACAAGTCAGAAGAAGATTAGTGAGAGACTGCTAGCCAGTTGGGAAAAGGCAAGAGATATCTCTCTTGGGAGAGGAAAACTTGCAGTTAAGGACAGCTTTGCCAAGCAACTGGACCAGTTATTTGACATAATTACTTGCAAGTGCCCAATTGTTCTCTGTCCTGAGTTTGGATGCGATCGTGACTGTAAATCCGAGGCCCACATCTCCTGTATTTGCAAGCGTGAACTGAAGATTCCTGTGATCGAACTGGCATTTGTCAAAGCACAGAGAGAGAAGACTGGCAGTATAGCGTCTCTCATGATTTCTAGCCAAGATATTCCGGAGTCCAAGAGACAGGAGGCTGCCACAGAGAGACAGAAGAGGAGAAGAGTTGCCGAGGAAAAGAGACTTGAGAAGGCCCAGGGTGAGGTAAAAAAGGCTGATGATTGGAGTCAAGCTGATTCAGAGTTTAATGACTTCCCCATGGCTGATCCGAGTGCTGACCAGGAGAATGGTGACTTTGTCCCTAACCCAGAAAATAATGATCCCAAACCTTCCAGGCATAAGATTCGAAATAGGAAAGATATCCCGAGCATAGCTCTGGCCAGCATGCGACACCACACTGGTCTCAGAGAAACTGCAGAGATAGCAACAGCTGCCTGGGTTGACGGTGGTTTGATAACACCTGATGATGTTCACCTGGTGACAGATCATAACAAAGTAAGGAGAGCTCAGGAGAAACTTGTCAGTAACCTAGAAGAGGAGTTTGATAAGGGGATCAGAGAAAATGGAATAAATTGTTTGTTCTTTGATGGGAGAAGGGATGACACTAAAGTGTTCATGAAAGTTGGAGATTCTGACAAGTTGTTCCCTGCCATGGTGAAGGAGGAACACTACTCCTGCTGCAGTGAACCAGGAGGGAAGTATTTGTGGCATTTCACTCCAGAGAAAGATGACATCAGGAAACCAGCTGAGATAGTGGCAGATAACATTGTGAACTGGCTGAGAGAGAGGAACGTAGACCTGCAGGCCATTGGAGGGGACAGCACCAACACGAACACA
Source organism: Homarus gammarus (assembly GCA_958450375.1). Taxonomy (NCBI): domain Eukaryota; kingdom Metazoa; phylum Arthropoda; class Malacostraca; order Decapoda; family Nephropidae; genus Homarus; species Homarus gammarus. The sequence continues at coordinate 539,636 of CAUDMG010001162.1, forward strand.
GGGTGGCAAAGGGGGGGTCATACAGTGGATAGAGCGGAAGATTAGGAGGAAGCTGGTCTGGATTGTTTGTGACCTCCACACCAACGAGTTGCCACTCAGACATCTGATCCAGGAGCTGGATGGCAAGACTCTTTCAAACAACAGATAGTCTGGTCCTCTTGGCAAGATGCTGGACTCTGCCACTGAGTTAGAAATAAATCCGAGCTTTGAAAAAATCACAGTTGGCCCTCCACTCGTTGAGCTTGCACATACTGTCATTGACGACCTGAGTACTGACCAGTACTATGGTTACATGATTTGCAGTGCCATCAAAACTGGGGTCATGCCTGATAGACTTGCTTACCTGCAGATAGGTCCAGTCTCACATTCTAGGTGGCTCACAACGGCTCTCAGGTTCTGCAGAATTTGGGTCGCTCATCATAAACTGAAAGGGAACCAGCTTCACAACCTGAGACTTATTGTCCAATTCATCGTGAGTGTCTACTTGCCAAATTGGTTAACACCAAGGTCAAGTCATCGTTCTCCGAAGGTCCGAGGCATGTTCTCTTCCAGCTTGAGCTCCTGAGGAGTCAGCCAAGGAAGGTTGTTCAGATTGTGGAGCAGACTGTGAAGAGATCTTCCTGGTATGCTCATCCCGAGGCAGTTCTGCAGACAATGCTCTGCAGTAAGGATGAGGAGGAGAGAAGAGTGACAGTCAAAAAGATCTTGGATATGAGACTTATGAGAGGATCTGGGCATGACGAATCAGTTGGTGACGATTCCTTCAGGGTCAGGAAGACTCCTGAAGTCAATCTAGGTGCCAAGACCCTCACTGATCTCATAGACTCTGGATAACATTCAGGCTAGCAGTGAGCCCCCTCTTACCTGCAGCCTCACCAATGTTCAAGTCAGAGCTTTCCTGGACAACCCCATGCATGTCCCTGCCTGGCCCTCGCACACCCAGAGTATAGAGTGTTGTGTACAGCAAGTGAGCGAGGCCAGCAGTCACGTGTACAGCCAGGAGAGGAGGGAAGGCTACATCCGAGCTCAGGTGGTCAGCAAGGAGGTGATGAGTAGAAACAGAAGCAAGAAAGACATGTTCTCTATGGTGTGCAGCAACACCGGGTCGTAGTAGTAAAACCGGTTTTTGTATTTGATGATTTTGTTTTCTAAAGGAATATTAAATTTAATAAATGTGTCAAGATCATTCGTTTCACTATTCTGGATCATTTTCATCCTAATAAATTAACCTGATACATATACTTTACTTTAAATAAGCCACTTAGTGGTGTTGGTAAAAGGGTGGGAATACTGAATTTTCATAAGATTTCAAGTTAAAATTTACCTAGCAAAAAATGAAAACTTTTCAAATCTGAAGATATCACATGATTCGGCACATAGAACTACATCATTAATACCATGGGCCGATTTTTCAAACTCAAAAAAAAAAATCACCTCTGTATGACACACCCTAGCACGGTAAGGTTGCGCAGTGTGTGTCTTTGTTGCGTTATCACTGACGTCATATGACGTATCGGACTGTGATTGGCCATGCATCCCTACACCCTCTGCTGCTAGCTGTAATTGGCTTAAAGTTTTATGACGTGCCCACCCGGGGGAGGGAGGAAAGACGACGCTTGACCTAGCCGCGGCAGTTTCATCCCTCAAGGCCACACCGTGTAAACGCGCATCCATTGTTCTGTAAAATGGCTTCCGCCGGACCACCACCGCCACCAGAGAGAGACCACCTGGACCCAGCGGCACTAAGCCAAAGAAGACACGACGCTTCTTAAGCTACGAGGTGAAGTACCAGATCATTCAAGATTTGGAGAAAGGAACACGGCAAGTTGATCTCGCGCGCCAGTATGGCGTCAACGAATCTACGATTCGCACGATCAAGAAGGATGCAGCCAAGGTCAAAGAGCACATGAAAATCACAAAGTCTGCAGGTGCTTCATCTATCAGGTATTGCCAGAACAGGGTGCTGGCAAAAGTGGGAAAATTTGCTGGTGAGTTATTTGATTCGTCAGGCGCGACGCAACATGGAGGTGGACACGCGCTCAGTGCAGGAGTACGCACGTGAGCTATACGCAGCAGTGTCACGTAAGCTGGGAATTGCAGAGCCCAAACCCTTCAATGCTTCCTCTGGTTGGCTGCATCGGTTTAAGAAGAGGAACAAGATCACCAACATCAACATTGGTGGTGAGGAAGCGAGTGCTGACCGTGTGGCGGCTAGAGATTTTCCTCCGTTCTTACGTGAGATTATGGAGGAAGGACAGTACACCGACGACCAGGTGTTTAACATGGACGAATCTGGTCTTTTCTGGAAAAAGCTACCGTCCAAGACCTTTGTTGTAAAGAATGCCAGCAAGATTCGGGGCCGGAAGATGCAGAAGGAACGCATCACCGTCCTGTTTACCACCAATGTCTCCAGTACCTGTAAACCAAAGTTATCGGTGAATCACACAGCCTGCAAGCCGCACGCCTACAAGAATATGGACATGAACAAGCTTAATGTCCACTGGATAACCGCACGCAAGGCGTGGATGTCCTCTTCTCTGTCCCTCTTCTGGTTTGACAACTGTTTTGTTCCTGATGTGAAGAAATTCTGCGAGTAACAGAATGCTCCATTCAATATTTTGTTGCTCCTTGACAACGCACCTGGACACCCGCCCCTACTTATGGATCGCCACCCCAACGTAAAAGTGGTCTTCCTTCCTCCCAACTTCTCGTGAAACAATTTTGGAAGAAGTTTAACGTCAAACAAGCTGTAGACTTCTTGGTGGGGTCATGGGATCTGCTGACTATTGCTACGATTCGTCACACATGGAGACATGTGTTGCATGGCATACCAGCTGAGAAGAGGAGTGAACCTGTGACTGGTGAGGTTCAGACTGTTGCAGTAGCAGTGGACCTTGCCAGAGAAGCTGCGCTCAATATTACAGCTGAAGGCTTCTCCGAGACCACCAACGAAGACATCCTGGAGGTGATCAGTTTGTCATAGTGATATTAAGTGTGCCATAGAGTGTGCAGAGAAAATGAAGTCCTTCCTTTCCAGCGACAATGACGATGACCGCTATGAAGTCTTCCATACCCGGCTGGTGCAGGCTATGGAGCCGTACATCACGGTGTATCACGACAACATAAACACCAGCCGTCAAAAAAGCATAACCGAGTTCTTCGCCCGCAACCCACCACAGCCAGCCCAAGCCAGTGATAGTGACAGAGGTAGAGACAGTGAAGATGACTTTGAGGGATTTGTCAGGGAGGCCATAACAACTGTGGGTGACAGTGATAGTGACTCACCTGAGGGCCAGTAGCCTGCCCTCTGCCTCGGAACCAGCCTCCATCCCCGTACGCCGACCCATCTCTTCTACTACCGTAAGTGTTCCACCTAAGTTTTAGTTTTTTCTAACCTAACCTTTATTTTTCCTATGTTAACCTATATTTTTCCTAACCTAACCTCTTCTATATTACTTGTTTTTTCATACCATCATAAAGTTAAGATAAAATTTTTACTACAACATAGTTATGTGTCGTCAAAAAGTGGAGTTTGGGGGTCGGGCCGGTTTCTATTGGAATTAATCCCATATGTTCTGTTGTTCACTTAACGCGGTTTTCACTTAACACGGTACCCTCTGGGTTTTATTGACCGTGTTAAGTGGGGTACAAGTGTATTTATTTCCGAGAATATATTCATTCAGGCGCAGTTTAGGTAAAATATACGTGTGATGTAACAGTTTTTTAACTGAAAACGATTCGGAAAACACGTACCCTCTAGCCCTGTTCAAAGAGAGGACTGGGAGAAGCTGTTTGGTGCTGCAGACGATGACAAGGAAAATGATTTGGATGGATTTTAATGAAAATATTCAGAAATATGGTATCGTAGTATTTGTTCAAGTCAATTAGGATAGAATATTATTGTAATACAACAGTTTTTTAACTGAAAACCAATCGAAAAGCGATTACGGTAACATCTTTTGAACGAAAGAAAGCGAAAGTCGTTTTTGTCACGGTTTTATCCCACTTTCCACTGTAATACGTACGTCATTTCAGGAAAAATATTACATTTCCGTGAATGCAATATATCAAGCGCAGTATGAATAGAATACCATTGTAATATAACAGTATTTTAACAAAAAACTATTAAAAAAACGAGTAACTTCTCTTGATCATCGGAAGGTTAGGTAAAATTTTTTGTTTTCTTCATGTATTTATCCTATTTTACATTAAAATACATCACGTTTCAGTAAAACTACTATTTATTTCCGAGAATATATTCATTCAGGCACAGTTAAGGTAAAATATACATGTGTTGTAACAGTTTTTTAACTGAAAACGATTCGAAAAACACGTGTACCGTCTAGCTGATTGATACTCAACAGCTGGTGGTGCGTCATGCGTCGTTGTAAACAATAGGAGGTTGAAGTAGATTACCGGGTATTATATTAAGTGTGAAATATCGAAAAGGTTTTTATTACCGGTATTTTTTGTAGATCAATGAGAACTGTGATACCGTTTATGATATGATAAGTTAGCCTGTGCTAAGAACTTCAACATAGACTACTGAAAACATGTTGTAAGGTAATTTAGCCTATTGTAAGTTGGTGAGCTTCATTTGCTGAAGGAACTGCACAACTTTTCATTACTAATTGGTACATATTTTACATTTCCATTGTTTACTGGCAGTAAATGGTAAATATTTTTCATGTCTGAAGCTAAAAGTTGCATCCCCCCCCCACACTAGTGGTGATGTTACATTTAACCAAAAAGACGCTGGTGTTTTATACCAGCAGTGGGTGGACCAGCATTTTAGCTTAAGGTCCGCGTAGGTAATATTCCTACAAAAAAAAAAAAAAAGTTCGTTCAGATTTTGTTCGAATTATCCGAAATCCGGATTAAAGGGGTCCGAATTAACGAGGGTCGACTGTATTTACATTTTTAGTAATAAATAATACCTCAGACTAAAGTTAGGATTAATATAATTGACATTGCTGGATTCCTTGCAGGACAGGGAATATTTGGAATGTAAACATCATATATTTTGCACAAAAGATAAAATTTTTGCTCATTTTCATCATATCCTTAAATTACATCTAAAATTTGTATGTCTAATGCAAATTTTAAGATATTTATATTTAAAATGATCACCATCTTGTAAGGATTCCAGCAATGTAAATTATATATTTTATGAGCTAAAAACATATATATCTTCAGTAAATAAACAAATTATACTTCACCCGTGTAAATGATGAAATTTGCCGAGTAATTAAAACATTTCATTCTGGCAAGGTGCCGCGTAAATGACCAAACGCGTAAACAAAAACCGCGTAAATCCAGACTCAACTGTACTTTAATTAAAACCTGGAACAAATGGGTTAAAGTAATTAAACCTAAATTGTTACTTTAGAAAACAAATATAACTTACTCTAGCCATCAAGGTGTAAAGCTCTTGTTCAGCAATGCGTCGACCTACACACATTCTAGTGCCATGAGAGAAAGGGATAGAAGCACAAGGATGTATATTTCCAAAAGGTCGATGCCGTAACCATCGTTCAGGTAAAAATTCATTGCATCGTGGGAACTGTCTTTCATCCCAGCCAGAACAAGCATTCATCAGCAGCACTGACCACTGGCAAAAGAATAAAAATAGTAAAACAGCAATGAGATTATATGAATAATTGATACTCTATATATCTATCATTTAATTTTCTCATCTACTTTAGGGAGGGGAGGACCAAGGGGAAATAATAGGAAGTGTTGTGTAAATCATCACCCATCTCTACCCCCTTGCTAGGACAGAGACTTGGCCATGCAAGTGTGTCTCGGTTTTCCATGCATTGATGCGAAAAGTGTCCTAGATGTTTTCCATTATGGGGTCCCTTCATGTGCAAGCAATTCTCCCCATAAAATGCTGTTTTTTGAGGTTCAGTGTTGAAATGTCACCAGTGTTCAGTAATAGAGTCTTTAACATTATATTTTAACGTTGTATAACCTAACAAGTCAACAACCTACATTCTCTCCCCTTCCTATACCTCCTCCCATGGCCATGTCTCTAAGAACAATTCTCCCCTCTCCCTGCCTAACTTCCTCACCATTTCTCCCCTCAGCTCCCCCTTCTCTTTCACTGTCTATCTTTCCTCAATGCTACACCATTAGGCATTACAGTATGTGATGTCTAACTTGGAAAATATACAGTTACCCAGAAGAGTATTTGGAGTAAGTAATAGTGAAGTTGGAATACTTACATATGAAGTAACTTGCAGAATAAAGTATAAGAATGAGTCACTAAAGACAGAAACAATTAAAATGTATAAAGTACTGAGACACTGGCTGAAAAAATATTATATCTGTACTATAAAGTAATGAGAAATAAAGATACTATATGTTGATTTTAGGAAATACAGGTAAACCTCTATTTGCAATGGGGTGAAGATCCTGAAAATCCCATTGCAGGTTGAAACATTGTAAATCAGGTTCATTATAACATTGGGTTCAATGGGATAGATTCCTGAGCAATCGGACACCCATATGTTAAAAAAATAAATCCTACAACACAATTAAACAACACTCTTTTCTTTCTTTATTTCTTTTATACTCTTCACAACTGATCGGCTCGTTAGCCGCTTGGTCACATCTCTGTTACACACTGTTGGCAAGTACTGGGCATGCACCGGCTCCAGTGTTGGTCAAGTCTGGTCTTGAAAGGTTCACTCACACTCAGTGCCGTCACAACACTTTCTGGCAGATTGTTCCAAGAGTTCACAACTTTCACTCTGAAAAAGTTTGCCCTCACAGTTTTCTGAACCTGCGGCTTCTTCAGCCTTGAGCTGTAACCCCTTGTGGGGCGAGCGTCCGCCAGCTCCAGGTAAGGACACTCGACTGAGTAGTGCCCCTTGAGATGTTTATACACCTCAATTAGGTCGCCCCTTGCCCGTTTGTAGCATAATCTAGGCAAATTCAGGCACTCCAATCTCTCAGAGTAGCTGAGGTGCCACATCATTATGAACATGTCTGGCTGTCATCAAATGTCCCCTTCAAGGTGGAGTGAAGACATCAACCTGAGTTCCACACAGACTTTGGGGGAATCTGAAGAGTGGACCCTGGAGGTGTAGCCTTCATCCTGGCCTTAAAGATGGTAAGCAAAATGCTTGCCAGACATTTTCAAAGTTACACTACTCACATCACAGTCACAAAAACACGATAATACTGATGGACACTCATTTCTTTTAAGAAAAAAAAATGTTGCAATGGGGGAGTTGTTGGAGATTAGAGGGGTCTCATGCTACCGACCTGACCTGATCAATATCAGGTGGAGGTGAGGTGGGGTGGGATGGTCTCGTGCAATGATCGGTCGCCCAGTGTCAGGGTGGGGGACTAGTGGCTCTCGTGACCTGAAGATGCCTTCAACAAACACGAAAGCGAAGTACAGGTAGTAAATATATTTATGGCTAGAAAATTTGTTTATAAAATTTTATTCCCAACATTTGCCCTTCGAAGGATCTGAATTTGTGAACCACTTTGGGCAACATTTTCACAGGTGGGAACAGATAGATTGAATTCCAATGGTTCCAATCAATGAGTAGAGCATTTCCTAAAAGAGTCGATCGTTCAGAGATGCATAAATTGGCATCTTGTGATTGTTTTGTGAGGCAAAGAGATCTATTTGTGGAGTCCCAAACCTCCTCACTAGACTCTTAAACTTCGATATCTTTAGGGACCACTCTGTTTCCGTCGATACTGGCCTGAGACGGGACAACGCATCTGCTCAATTGTTTTGTACTCCAGATATGCGAGTTGCTTTGAGGTAAAGTGTTTGTGTTACACAAACTTTGAAATTTTCTTCCCGATAGGATTAGAAGAGGCCAAAGTAGTGGTGCTGATGTTGTACTGTATCTTATTGTCAAAGAAGACACACTTTTATGAGTAGGCTACATATTCTTATAGAATCCTTTAAATATCAAATATTCAAATGAATTCTAACAAGGCTGCCAGTTATGTACACTGGGGTATTTTATTTCTTAAATCGCAATTTTACCTTGAAAAATACGTTGCGAATTGTGGGTACATATAAATTATTGTACAGTGGTCCCTCGGTTAACGAACACAATCTGTTCCAGCAGGTTGTTCGTTAACCGAAAAATTCGTTAACCGAAACCATTGTTTCAATGGGTTTTTGGGTAATTGATTCCAGCTCACAGAAAATTGCCTAAATTCAACAAAAATGGTAGAAAAGTTCACTTACTTTGAGGTGTGTATGTAGAAGGCTCCTGGATGATGATGATGATGATGGGAATTAGAATGGGGGTGGAGGAGAAGGCATTGGGGTGGAAGAGAAGTCACCCCATGGCACCATTTCACCCATAAAATTTTACTTCTGTTGGTGTATTTCAAGATTATTTTCTTTAAATCAACACAGTACTGCATTATATATTGTCAATACGTAAAACATATTTCAAAATGACCAATAATTTGCTTGGAAACACAGAAAAAAAGCGTTTAGTTGAAGAGAGTGTGGGATATCGTGATATAATGTTGTCTAGCACTCAGGATGGATGGAAACTCAAAGGTGGTTTTCTTGTATAATATAAGTTATATGATAGACAGTCTGGTGCTGGAGGTGCCGTGTGGTGAGGAGCTGCTCAGTAGAGACGTTCGGTGAGTAGCGTGTTGAAGGAGGTAGATGTGCAGGAGCTTCGTTAGAGAAGATGTTGCCTGTTGCTGGTCTCCTGGTTGAATGAAAGTTGGACAGCGAGGAGCTTGCTGGAGGAGGTGTTGTGTGTTCAGTAAGATGGGTCAGAATGAGAAAGCTGGTTGGTGAGGAAGCTCAGAGAAGGACAGCTGGTGGGTCGCCATGCTCGCTGGCGGGAGCGAGGACCGCCAGGCAGGCAGAGGAGAGGCGAGGGCCGCCAGGCAGCGGCGGAGGAGGAGGTGTTGCGTGTTGTAGAAGAGAGGCTAGAATGAATCTCAATGGAGAGACAGAGCTTATATACCTAGCAGCCGCGAGTTCTCTATGAGTCATGTTGGGAAAACCCGAGAAAGTCACCGGTCTCTAGTTCTGTTGCTAGGTTACCGTAACATCTGGTGTCGCCGCTCGCTTGGTTGCTAGGGAGGATGGTGGCAGCTGGTGAAGCCGCTACGCAGTTGTAGGGGAGAAGTCCACTACAAGAGTCTCAAGCAAGATGTTACCTCCAGTGAAAACAGAGAGAGACTAACGCCTGTTTGCTGTGTTAAGAGGCTGGATGCCGCGCATTAAACTAGTCACTTTACCTTCAATTATGTTCAATAATTGTTAAAATGACTGAAAAATTGAATATTAAACTTTTAAAATTATTGAATAGTATAAACTTCTTGATATTTACTAAAATAGTAAGGAATTTAAGCCCTAGAACCGATAAATGTATTGGCGGACTAATACTAAAGCTGGTTGACCGGCCAGTGCAAGCGAAAACATGTTGAGGTCGGTTCGTAAGAAATTCGTTAACCGAATTTTTGCTCATTAACCGAATTTAAGAATCTTATGGGAGGCAGTTCGTTAACCGAAATTTCGTTAACCGAGGTGTTCGTTAACCGAGGGACCACTGTACACCAAATAATATAACTTAGAGAGAAAAAGAGGCATCTGGCAGTCTTATTACATCGTATGTTTGTGGTGCATAGCATTTATCAACCAAAAGCCTGCATTTCTTTGCTGAATTCTACTGAACATACTGAAAGACTGGAACCTTCCTCTGAATTCCACTGAATATACTGAGTTAAAGCATTTCTATGTTAACCTGGCCCATAAGCCACTCCCCTCTTCTATAAAAATAGCTGACTGGTTCATAGAAAATGTTCAAATAGCTGTCCATTTATTCAAACTAAATATGTTCACAATTGGTAAGCAGACCTGTTATTTGCTAAAATAATGTTAAATATCTGGGATATCAAAATGCAACTGATTTCATGGCATTAGCACTTCAGAGAGGATGTTGGAAAATTTTTAATAGTTATCATAAAAGGTCGAAGCCAAGATGAAATTTGCTTTTGAATGAAGGCTTTTAATTATTTCTTTGATATGTACCAAACATAAAGCAAACAGAAACAAATGATACCAAACATTGAAATACAATTTGTACAACTGGATATATCCCAAATCATTCATAAAACTGATAAAATCGGTATAAATACGGGGAATAGCCCACCCGGGCACAGGTCATCGACCCACAACGGAGCCTGGGGGGCGAAAAGATCGGAGTAAAAAGAAATTAAAAATAGAAGAGAAAAAGACTGAATTAATCTACACCACGAAGATGCCGGAAAACCAGCATTTTGAAGCGAGACAGATTGTAAGAGTATGGAAATACAAAAGAAGGAAGAGCATTCCACAGTTTGGCTGTATGAGGAAAGAAGGATGTACTATAATGGGTTATTCTAGTGTGACTGACATCCACACAGTAACAGTGGACACCGCAAGCAAGACGAGTGTTACGAGCCCACGGCCTTGCCAGCAGTAAACAGGATGTTAAATCCACTGAACAATATAATAATATGTAATATGTTATAATATGTAAACAAAATAAATAAAAACGTGATAAACTGGCTAGGCATGAGATGGAAAGAGAGATGTTGACTATATAATAGTACAGTACACTTAAACAAGTATTATTTTTTGTTGCATGGCAGGTTCAAATGAAGCGTGTTGGTGGAAAGGTACAGAGTACTCTGTCAGCTTTAATTGTGAAAAGAAACAAACAGTCACTTGAACAGAATAAAGCTGAAGACCCAATACAGCCTAAGCCTATACTGCATAAGTCTGATGAACATGACAAAGGGCAGGATTCTACCTATGATCTATCAACTTCAGAAGAAGCACACTCTTCAACAAGACATTGTTTGAATTCTGATAATGGCAAAGAAAGATTTATTGGTGCTAAATTTGATGATGCTATGAAAGAGAAATTATTGCAGCCTCCATCGACATGTACTCGTTCTTATAACCCCAAGAGACAGTTGAGGATTTTGTTGGTGTGGATGGAAAGGTTTCCCTGGCTAGCTTATTTTAAAAAACATTCAGGTGGTTTTTGCAAGAGATGGATCCTTTTTGGTAAAGAGTTTGTTGGCAAAGGTAATCATTAAATATATATTTTTTAAAACATACTGGTTCTTTTCTGCTAATAATTATTCACCTTAAATGCCACAATAAAATGCACATAACTAAATGATTATTTGTTTTTATGTCTTGGAGAGTAAATGCCTTGAACCACTCTTTGGTCCCCTGAATCCCCCCATACATAATTTCTAGATACGGCCTTGCTGTATGTACTTACTCCTTTCTGTAAAATATATCGTCCGAGAAGAATGTCCTCTTGAAGGATTCGCATGGGTCCAAACAATGGTGGCATTAATCTACAAGCAGAGAGAAATACTGTAAATAACACAGTTGAACAATATTTATGGCAAAATGTATTTTCAGACTAATAATTGGGTTAGTAATACTGTACGGTAATAAATAAAATCTTATATTCAGATTAAAAAAAAAGATTATATATGAGTAAAACTTCATCATGTAATAGTCCCTGTAATAGAAAAGTACTGTAACAGACTACAGTACATGTATTATCTGTTACTTTGCCTTATATTACTAGACAGCTAAAATATTATAATTCCTTACCATTGCATGATAAATTATGTAATAGTCTACTACTATTGCCTCATGTCTGGCTGTAACTGTAAGATTGTTGATTACAGAGGGGAGCAAACACCCAAGCCACTAGACTTCATCATAACAAACGAGGATGGTATGGTGGCCAAAGTGGAACACCTTGCCCCAGTTGGCACCAGTCATCATATAGTGTTGTCATTCAGATTTAACTGTTACCTAGTTCAACATAAGGCCAGGCCAAGTTGCAAATATTACAGGTAAAATTACAACGGGATGAGGGAAGAGATGAGGGGTATCCACGGGCCTGACTCATTAAGGCACAAGAACGCAGACACTACGCTGAATATCATAACTAGTAAAGTGGCCCAATATCATAACTAGTAAAGTGGCCGACAAAGTTAAGAAGAAAACCCAGAAATTCAAGATGTGGGTTGGGTCAAATGATGAGCAGGACAGGAGGATGTATGCAAGAGCCAGAAACCAAGCCAAGATAGAATGTAGAAGGGCTGAAAAGGTGTTCCAGAGGCTGGTTGCAAGCGAGGTCAAGTCAAACCCAAAGGCGTTTTACCGCTATGCAAAGTCGAAATTAATAACGTGAGTAGGAGTATCAGACCAGAGGCTTGAAGATGGTAGTTACGCAGATTCTGATCAGGATAAAGCTGAGGCATTGAACAGCTTCTTTTCCTCGGTGTTCACAAGAGAGGATGCGATTAACCTTCCTGAGTTTGAGGACAGACGGTTTGACACAGCACTGACCCACATTGTGTTCTCAGAAGAGGGTATTAAAAATAAACTGTCAAAGCTAAAGGTCCATAAAAATCCCAGCCCTGACATGGTGCATCCTAGAGTGCTAAAAGAGTTGAGCAACAAGCTTGCCGAGCCCCTGAAGATCCTGTTTTGTAAATGTCTGGATGAACGAAAGGTCTCCAGTGAATGGAAAGTGGCTTATGTGAGTCCTATCTTCAAGAAGGGCGATCGTCACTCCACGAACAACTATAGACCGGTGAACCTGACCAGCATAGTATGTAAAGTACTTGAGAGTATTATCAGAGATGCAGCGATGGAACATCTACTACGAAACAACCTTGTAAAGGATTGCCAACACGGTTTTATGCCGGGGCGCTCCTGCTAAACGCAATTGCTCAAGGTATTGGACATTTGGACCCATATTCTGGAACAGGGTGGTAATATCAACAATATCTACCTAGATTTTGCCAAGGCTTTCGACAGTGTACCCCACGAAAGGCTGAAAATCAAACTCGAAGGGTACGGAATTCAGGGAAATGTCCTAGCGTGGATAGAAGACTTTCTACATGACTGCAAGCAGTGTGTGGTGATTAATGGCATGAAATCATCATCCGTACCTGTCACAAGCAGGGTACCATAGGGCAGTGTATTGGGCCCGCTGTTGTTTGTTTGTTTCATAAATGACATACCTGACATTGTACACTCCTCCATACAAATGTTTGCCAATGACGCCAAGTTATTTCGGGATATCAAGAACCAAGCAGACTGTGAAGAGCTGCAGAAGGACCTCTGTGGGCTCCATGAATGGTCGAAGAAATTGCTGCTGAGATTCAATGTCACGAAGTGTAAGAGGATGCACCTGGGGCGTACCAACGGTAAGGAGGCATATCGTATATCCCAACGGAATGAAGAAACTGCACTATTTGAGACTGAATGTGAGAAGGACTTAGGTGAGTATGTTGACAATGAGCTGAAGTTCTCGGGCCATTGCGAGAAGAAGGAAAATCAGGCAAATAAATTATTGGGTCTTATAAAAGGTCGTTCAGATATCTAGACGGTCCGTCCCTCGTAACGATCTTCAAGAGTGAAGTGTTTCCCCAATTGGAGTACTGTCACCTCGTCTGGTCCCCGAGATATGCTAGGGACTGTCAGTTGGTTGAAAATATTCAAAGGAGGGCCACCAGACTGGTGCCTGCCCTTCGGTACCTCAGCTACCCTGAGAGATTGGAGCGCCTGAACTTGCCTAGCTTATACTACAGACGGGAAAGGGGAGACCTAATAGAGGTTTATAAGTATTGTATCTCGAGAGTCACTACTCAGTCGAGTGTCCTTACTTGGAGCTGGAGGACGCTCGCCCCACAAGGGGTCACAGCTCATGATTGAAAAAACAGCAAGACCAGAAAACTGTGAGGGCAAACTTTTTCGGAGTGAAAGTTGTGAACTCTTGGAACAATCTACCAGAAAGTGTTGTGACGGCACCGAGTGTGAGCTCTTTCAAGACAAGACTTGACCAACACTGGAGCAGGTTCAGGTAAATTCAGGAGCCAGCGCATGCCCAGTACTTGCCAACAGTGCATAACAGAGACGTGACCGATCGCCCAAGCGGCTAACGAGCCGATCTTTTGGTGAAGAGGATAAAAGAAAATGAAAAATAATCAGAGACATGACCGATCGCCCAAGCGGCTAACGATCCGATCAGTGGTGAAGAGGATAAAAGCAAAGTAAGTAAAAGTGAAGTCAAATTTACAAACCTATGATCCTCAAAGATTATTTATGCAGGTTAGAACAGAAAATGTCTATGTCATATCCAAACTTTTATATGAACCAATCTGAACAGAAGCAATACTATACCTATTGCATTCCTTCAAAACAGCTTTAGTGTAAGAGAGCTGAGCAAGTTGATGTGCAGTGACATTTCCGGAGCCATTGCCTAAAACGTAATCTAGTTCTTCCTGCACCTTGGTTTGGACTCTCGGATTTTTAGCCAAGAGATAAAGAAGTACAGCAGCATTATCAGAGGTCTGAAAAAAAGAGAGGTTCAACAAGCATTATGTTTGTTGAAAATTATCTGAATATAAAAATATGATATTCATGTGTTCTCTGTTTTCTCACTGCTGTGCTTGCATCTTTCATTTGTATACAGTAATACCCTTCTTAACACTCGGGATATATTCACAGGGGAGAGTGCCAGCTTAATCAACTCTAAGAGGGGTCATTATACCTTTATACAGGGTGTACCATAAATACCTGAGAGATAAATAAAGATAAATTACTAAATGACCAAATTTTCAATTCTCAATAGTTTCGGAATTACAGAACATGACAGATTTGATAGGAATGTGATGAAACCTATGGTTACCTGACATAACTCCCCTTGACTTCTACCTGTGGGGTCACATAAAAAGCAAGGTGTATGTTACAGAGGTTCGCAAACCGAAAGGAATTGTGGCGCCATGTACAGGACCTGGGGTCTTTGAACTTGTGCGACACTCACTAGTTGCGACAGGCTGAACCCTGCATTGAGCAAGAGGGGCGGAACTTGAACATTTCCTCTAAATGTTAATACCAATACAAATCATATGGCATTATTATTGTAAATAAACATCACTAGAACAGTGTATTGGATGTTTCATAGACACCCCATATAGATTTCATCACATTCCTACCAAGCATATCATGTGCCGTAACTGCAAAACTATTGAGAATTGACGGTTTGGTCATTTAGTCATTTATCTTTAATTATGTCTCAGGAATACACCGCCTAATTCATGAAAGGTATTTACGGAACACCCTTATATAAGATGTGTTCCTATAGTAGTTACACTTACTAATGGGTGCCATGAATGTTTCATTAGGATATTCGTAAACCCAGTGTCACAGTATTATAGCATTTCTTTAACCTGAAAAATGCGACATACATCATATGATGGAACACAAGTTATAAAATTTGCATGTGTGGGGAGGCATGTAAAAGGCATACGGTGGAATAGGGAGGCGTCTATAAGATGTAGGATGGGTTGGGGAGGCGTCTAGAAGGCATAGGGTGGCATGGGTGTGGCATGGGGAGGTGTGTAGAAGACATGGGGTGGCATGGAAAGGCATGGGGGGAGTGTGGGGAGGCATGTAAGCATGGGAAGGTGCATAAGGGGTGCAGAGAGGCATGTGGGCTTGTATTTGTTTTTTCCATACAGAACTTCTGCACGCAATCTTTAATGTCATAGGTGTAAATTGGTTTTAGAGAAATATATTTTACTGTAATTTTTCATAGATGGGCTGTATGCCCTGGAAAACCTAATTGATCAGTTCTTGGGTTAAGGAGTGGTGGTCTTGCTAGAAATTTATATTTTGTCTGCAATATTAAATGTTGTCCTAATTGCCCACACTGACCAGATGCTCGGCCACTTTGGACTTCCCAGTACTATCACTCACAGACCTTTTACCCAAGTTTTATGAAGGAAAGTGATCAAATTCATATCTGTAAAAAGTCTTGTGAGTAGTGCCTTTTATCCCACAATAACAATGATCATGTACGGGTATATAATCAGAATCTTTCTGTGCCATAATTTTTAAGTTTGATGCCTGATTTCTACTTGAGTAAATTATTGTTATTCATGGCAACTTTTCCTCCCTGCATTGGTCTCTCTCTTCATCTCTCCCTGCACAAGAAGCATTTTTGTCATCATGCACTTGCACTTGATATTTCCAGTGAGGCATTGTGTGGAAAACCCATCGCAACAGTAGTGTTGCATTGACACCCAGAAAAACAAGTAAAATATTATGGGAATCAAGAGAATGAGGGTGGGAATGAAGAGCTGGTAGATTCTCCGAGTGAATTCAGCAACGACAGAACCATCACAGTTCTGAACAACATACCTTTGGTGTATAAAACTTGGTGATTTTAGGGGGCATGTGTATACAAGAAAATATGGTCCTGTGTACCTCTTTTTTGTACACAAGGTGGGAGTGCAACTGATACTCCACTCAACTGTCTCCCCCAACAGTAAAGTTATGCACCCATTTAAGGCTGAGTGAACTGGGAGTATCCTGGGTGCAAACAAACAACCCTTAGAATAGGAGGCTGGCACACCTTTAGTACATTTTCAATATTTACTAGTTACATATGATGAGGAAGAAAGATAACTGGTCCATCACTTAAAAAAAAAAAAAAAAAAAAAAAAAAAAAAAAAAAAAAAAAAAAAAAAGTTTTACAGAAAATCCTCGATAACTCAGTATTCGATATCTCGGAATTTCATATAATTTGGCACGTACTGTATACGGTCTCGGAATTTGTCATAAAATAACTCGGGGAATGCCAAATTACAGTATTACCCTGCTTTACACGGTTTCACTTTCAACGATTTCTCATTTACGCGGTACCTTGCCAGAACCAGACTTTCACTTTCCGCGGTGCATCTACTCATATACAGTACACAGTGAAGTATAATTTATTTTTTATTTTTTTTTTATTTAGCTCATAAAATTCATACAAATTACCCTGCCAGAATATAATTTACATTGCTGGAATTCTTACAATATGATGATCATTTTGAATATAAACATCATGGATTTTGCATTAGACATACAAATTTTAGATCTAATGTAATAATTTGGTTTACACAAAGCAAATATTTTATCGTTTGTGCAAAATATATGAAGTTTACATTCAAAATATTCCCTGACCTGCAAGGAATCTAGAAATGTCAATTATATTATCCTAACTTTAGTCTGGGTTATTATTTATTACTAAAAATGTAAATATACTATTTTCTCCCAATCGAGAGAAGCGAGGGAAAGGGGGGGGTTGGGGGTAGGAAGGAAGGGACGGAGGGCGGAGGTGGGGTATTTTGATTGACAGATAGTGTCCTTGAAGAATATTTCTTAGGTTTATTTACTGAAGATATTTGTTTTAGCTCATAAAATTCATACAAATAATTTGGTTTACACAAAGCAAATATTTCATCTTTTGTGCAAAATATATGAAGTTTACATTCAAAATATTCCCTGACCTGCAAGGAATCCAGAAATGTCAATTATATTATCCTAACTTTAGTCTGAGGTAATATTTATTACTAAACGTTAAAATCTAGTGTTTTCACCCAAACATTTCTCAGAGAGGTAGGAGCTAGTGAGCTGGGAAGAGGAGGGGGGGGATTTGAGTCCATTATTTGAATGGACATTAACCTGGCGACTGTATTTCTCTTAAATATTAATTGTGTGAGCATACCATCATAAAATTTAGATGTTATTTTTACTACAACATAGGTATTGTGTCGGAAAAAGTGGAGTTTGGGGGTTGGGCCAGTCTCTATTGGAATTAATCCCATATGTTCTGTTGTTCACTTTACGTGGTTTTCACTTTCCGCGGTACCCTGTGGGTTCAATTGACCGCATAAATCGGGGTACTACTGTATATAAAATTACCTGGGAAAATCATGCCATATTTGGCCACGTGCATAATATTGGCCACATTGCGCTCCACACTTGGTCAGTCTGGTGTTTGTTATTGTTGTGGTTGGATGTGTGCAGTAGCATCCCAATATTTTGGGTATAAAGAACTATACAATGCACCACAGAGTATCTAGGGCACTAGAAATAATATTCAGCACTCCATGATAAAATTTGGTACCTGCAGTATTAACCCAGTAATGTCCAACAACCTCCCCGATTCATGTCAGGTCAGCCACTGTACGCAGAACGTCTCCAATATTTCGGTAAATCCAATGTTGTAGACATTCTTTAATTTACAGTGCAATTAATTTTATGCAAATTCCAACTACCTGCATATGAATCTTCCAGGTATTCTAACTTTATCCCCTTCGGTAAAAGTTCTAATTTAGTCCAACAATCTGAAAGCAACTGAAGTCATTTATTAGCGTGACTGACACTTGTAGTACTATAACCACTTTAAAACCAAAAATTGCTGTGATAAACAATAAAATTGATACACAGCAAGTTCACACACACACACACACACACACACACACACACCTATGCTCTTTATTTTCTTACTTTATAGTTTATATATTAATTTTTTTTTTCTAAGCCACATTAGAGTACTGTATTTAAATGTTTACTCTTTTGCTGTAATAACGAAACTGGATTTACTAGAGTGAACTACAATATCCTTAGTGATATAAGTTACATGTTTATTTACATACTCAAGACTTGAATTATACAGTATGTAGAGAAAACAATTATTTTTGTTAAAATTTATTCTGTATTTTGTATAAGTGACCAAAGTACAGTAGTATGCATAAGTGCCACACTGTTTACTGTTTACTGCATCACCTACCATTCCCCAGTATCACTTACCATTCACTTGCATCACCTACCATGCCTTTTGCCTACTGCAATGCTGGGAAGTGTTACTTTTTGGAAATTAATAATTACATGTATACGTAGTGTACTGTATATGAGCAGATAATTTTTATTGTTGCATTTTTGTAGGGGGGGGGGGGGGGAGAGTGCCTTGATAAGTCGGAATTTAGGATAATTCAGTAAGGCCAGAGCCCCATGCATGCCGAGTTATCAAGGTTTTACTACTTGCAATCTAAAGACTTACTGTATTTGTACCACCCGGAATAAGATCCACCATAAAAGTGATAACATCTTTATGGGAGAGGCCTGGTTCTTGTAGAAGTTGCTCAACCAAGTTGAGCTGGCAATCTGGATCATGAGCTCTTTTTTGCATATCACTTTCCATTCTTTGGACAACAGTTTCACAGGTTCTGAAAAAGATGCACAGTCAACAATAAAATTTTTCCATAACATATATTATGGATATATTAGTGGAAATATTCAGGGGGGTGAGGGGCAAAGGGGGCACATAACTCCAGGAAATGCAAATGGCTTCATCTTCTGAAATTAATGTTGCCTATAATCAGACATGGGTCCAGGGGATGGGAGGTTCTCTTGGTGTTGTGCTCAGCAGCCTGTACACTAACTTTGTTACCAAGTTGGGCAGTGGTGGTCACTTTGGTACCGTATTAGGGTACAGTATGTCAAGTCAACTCACAGACCAACATGGCATTGCTAACATGACTGGTACACAGGCTGTGTTAATGTTGACCATGAATTATGACATGTTGGATTCTTTTGGTCAGTCTCAATAGAAGCCATGTGAATATAATCAATGCTAACCAGACTATTGTCACATGTCACATATAACGGGTCTGATGCCAGTAAGTTACTACAGCTTTGCAAGTGACTGAATAATGACAACTACAGTTGGGTCTTCATTTACCCGGTCAATTGAACCCGTGGAGTACCGCATAAAACGAGAAACGCGTAAATGAAATAACAGAACATATGGGATTAATTGAAATAGAGACTGGGCCGACCCCCAAACTCCACTTTTTCCGACACAATACGTACCTTGTAGTCAAAATAACATCTTAATTTTATGATGGTATGCAAACACAATTAATAATTAAGAGAAATATCAATAATATTAGGTTTTTTAACACTTATGTTAGAAGAAAAGATGGCTGGGCACACGGGGAAGGGAGGTTGGTTCCGAGGCAGAGGGCAGATTATTGGCCCTCACCTGTATCACTTGCATCAATTGTATCACTATCCACCACACAGAATTGCAGGGCCTCTTTGTCAAATTCCTCAAACTCCATATCCTCACTATCACTACAATAAAAGTCCAAAAATCCGGATGCCACAGCTGCACAACGACAACAAGCGACCACATGGTCACCACTTTAAAACGAGCAATCAAACTGTGACAACATACTGTATATACTCGTCTATAACCCCCCTCGTTTATATGTCGACCCTGATTTTTTGACAAAAAATTCGTTAATATATGATATTCCTTGTTTATAATTCGACTCAAGTCTTTGAGGGTAATGGAACAACAAAACCCTCAGTAAAAACGTTCTACATCCCATAAACTGAGGCTCGCCGTGCCTGAAACACGAGAGCCGAAGGCAAATTGTTTACCATTTATTATTACGACACTTTACACTGAAACGCTGGTAGTTTCAACAAAAATATTGTATATTTCCATTCAAGTATTTTTTCAAGTCAATTAGGAGGGAATATTATTGCAATACAACAGTTTTTTAACTAAACCATTCGAAAAGCGATTACGGTAACATCTTTTGAACGAAAGAAAGCGAAAGTCATTGTTTTCGTCATGATTTTATCCCACTTTCCACTGTAATACGTACGTAATTTCAGCAAAAATATTACATTTCCGTGAATGTATTATATCAACACAGGATGAATAGAATATCATTGTAATATAACAGAATTTTAACCGAAAACTATTATAAAAACGAGTAATATCTGAAGAACATCGGAAGCTTAGGTAAAGTCTTTTGTTTTCGTCATGTATTTTATCCTATTTTACACTGAAATACATCACGTTTCAGCAAAACTACCATTAATTTCCGAGAATATATTCATTTAGGCGCAGTTTAGGTAAAATATACGTGTGATGTAATAGTTTTTTAACTGAAAACGATTCGAAAAACACGTACCCTCTAGCCCTGTTCAAGGAGAGGACTGGGAGAAGCTGTTTGGTGCTGCAGACGATGAAAAGGAAAATGATTTTGATGGATTTTAATGAAAATATTCAGAAATATGGTATCGTAGTACTTATTCAAGTCAATTAGGGTAGAATATTATTGTAATACAACAGTTTTTGAACTGAAAACCATTCGAAAAGCGATTACGGTAACACCTTTTGAAAGAAAGAAAGCGAAAGTCATTGTTTTCGTCACGATTTTATCCCACTTTCCACTGTAATACGTACGTCATTTCAGCAAAAATATTACATTTCCGTGAATGCATTATATCAAGCACAGTATGAATAGAATACCATTGTAATATAACAATATTTTGAGTCCTACTCTTTCCATTTACAGAGTACAGGTAGTCGTCGACTTACGACCTATGCGACTTACGTCTGTTCGACTTTACGACCGGCGATACGACAGTTTTGGCCCCAGCCTCCTGACGCTGCCGGGAGCTGGAGCTGCGCGCATCCCCGCGCTCAATTACAAACACGCTCGCTGGTACAGCACACTTCCCTCCGTGTCTGTTTGCCTTGTGCCTTTCTTTTGTCTCGGAAATTTTTCTTGAACCACCACCCCCCCCAAGATGTCTACCAAGAGGAAACTGTCTTCATCTACTCCTCAACCTGCCAAGAAGCAAAGAAAGGCCATTGATTTAAACACTAAAATGATGGTGATTAAACAGCACGAAGGGGGTAAGAAAGTGAATGAGATTGCACGTGATCTGACGCTATCACACTCTACTGTGTCGACGATTTTGAAGGATAAAGAAAGGATTCGTGAAGCTGTGAAAGGTTCTGCACCCATGCAAGCGACAGTTATAACGAAGCAACGGACTGGGCCTCTCCACGAAATGGAGAAATTACTTTACATTTGGATGGAAGATCAGATCCAGAAACGGACACCGTTAAGCCTTTTTACTGTGCAGACGAAGGCTAGAAGTCTATTTCAGACTTTGAAGGAGCGCGCCGGAGAAGACTACAGTCAAGAATTTGCAGCAAGTACTGGCTGGTTCAAGAGATTCAAGAAAAGATTTCAATTTCATAATGTTCGAGTGACTGGGGAAGCAGCGAGTGCAGACGAGGAAGGAGCACGCAAGTTTGTTGACAGTCTGGATGAATTAATTACGGATGAGGGATATCTAGCAGAGCAGATATTTAATGTGGATGAAACGGGATTGTATTGGAAACGGATGCCAGAACGCACTTACATCCAAAAAGAAGCCAAAAGCATGTCTGGATTTAAAGCATTTAAGGATAGGCTTACTCTGCTGCTTGGCGGGAACATCGCGGGGTTTAAGCTGAAACCTTTCCTAATCTTCCATTCAGAAAACCCGCGGGCGTTGAAAAAGTAAACAAGCACACGCTGCCCGTTTACTTTCGTTCTAACCGTAAAGCATGGATGACACAGGCACTGTTTGAAGACTGGTTTGTAAATTGTTTTATTCCTCAAGCTCGTGAATATTGTTTGACGAAAGAAATTCCTTTCAAGATTTTATTGCTACTGGACAATGCGCCTGGACATCCACCTCATCTATCAGATATTCATCCGGACGTGAAAGTGATTTTTATGCCGCCAAACACGACTTCAATTTTGCAGCCTATGGACCAAGGTTCAATTGCTACTTTCAAGGCTATCTATCTCCGAACCACCTTTGCCCAAGCCATAGCCGCTATAGATGCCGACCCAGAACTATCGTTGCGTGACTTTTGGAAACAGTACAACATTCTTATGGGTATCAAGAATCTGGCAAACGCCTGGGAGGCTGTGACGGAGAAGTGCATGAATGGCATCTGGAAAAAGTGTGTTAAGCGCTATGTTCATACTTTTGCAGGATTTGACAGTGAAAATGAGCTTGAAGTTATTCGGGAAAAAATAGTAAAACTGGCAAAAGATCTTTCTTTGGAATGTGAAGTGGAAGATGTTGAGGAGTTGCTAGACCAAGAATCAGAGGAACTTACAAATGAAGAGCTAATCGAATTGGAAGAAGAAAATGTAGCAGAAGAAGAAAGGAGAGAAGCAGCGGATAACGAAGAGGAGGAGGAGCCACAAAGGACGTTCACCACTAAGGGATTATCAGAAGGTTTATCTCTACTAAATAAACTTCTTGCCCATTTTGAAGGAATGGACCCAAACATTGAACGATTTGCAAGGATTGAGCGGATGGCACGCAATTCGTTTCGTCCATATCAAGAAATTTACGAGGAGAAGAAGAAACGAACAATTCAGACAAAGCTCACCATGTTCATGAAAAAAACAACTCCTCCGGCTACCCCAAAGGCTGCCCCAGCTGACGACCCCGACGATCCACAGCCAAGCACCAGCGGCCAATAAGATGTTTTTTGTATGTTTGTATGTGTTTGTATGTTTTGCAACTAAAATGTTTTATATGTTTTGCACCTGTATTTTTTTTTTTTGTATGTTGTGTAAATAATAAACCAATTGTACTGTAATATGCAGTGATTTACTTAAACCTGACGACCGTAACAATAATGAACAAAGAAAATGTTGATAAAATATGACTTAAAGATGATTATATTATCATTACACATTATAATATACGTAAGGTAATTATAACATAGGCCGACTTACGACCAGATCAACTTACGACCGGGTGGCCGTAACCAATCTCGGTCGTAAGTCGACGACTACCTGTACTGTACAAGCCCATAATAATGGCTCTTAAAGTAGATAAACTTCATTGTGTGAAGAGAAAGAAGAACAAGTTGAAATTGAGTGACAAACTTGAAATAATTATGAAACTAGAACGTGGTGTGAGCAATACTGTTCTAATGGAAACATACGACATTGGAAAGTCTACAATTTATGATATAAAAAAGACAAAGAATAAAATTCTAGAATTCACAGCTTTTTCAATAAAACTGCTCGTTTTGATAAATAAAGCATGCTATATTTGCCAATGAATAAACTATCAAAATGTACCTGTTCATATCTTCTTTATTCCTCCATAAATTTGAATTTTAAAAGTACTGCCTGAGAATCCGGAAAATCCGAAAATCCAGACCGACCCAATCCCCAAGCAGCCCGGATTTTTGGACTTCTACTGTATCACTGGCTTGGGCCGGCTGTAGTGGGTGAAGAACTCCGTAATGTTCTGATGACTGGGCGACGTTGTTCGCACCCTGCCCGCGCTGCTTCCCACGTAAATGACCAAATTTACCGCGTAATTAAAGCATTTCAATTCTGGCAAGGTACCGCGTAAACGACCAAACGCGTAAACAAAAACCCCATAAATCCAGACTCAGCTGTATTGGAAAATACAGCGGGTCCTCGCTGTATGTTGTACCTGTACCGATATACGTCGCTAACATATACGTATAGGAAGATATTTTCATTATACAGTCATGCGCCAGTTAATGTCCTAGATACGTTCTTGGAAACGTGACGTTAACCGAAATGGACGTTGTCCGATCATCACATAAACTTTGTATTTATACTTTCGTGTATGTGGAATACTATATACGTACATATACACTTTTACTCTTAAATCACTACTGTAATGTGATACAAGTGATTAATTTTTATCTCGTGTGCAAAATACATGACGTTTATATTAAAATTATTCACTGTTTTACAAGGATTCCAGCAACGCCGGGCAGATGGGGAGAAAGGGAGCGAGCGAGCAAGCAAGGGGGCGTGGGGGGAGGGGAGGTAGTACGTTTGACAGTTGGCACAAGCCCAGGTCTAACACGTGTATATTTATCAGTTCTTGAGTGACTAAGCTTCTCTCTTATAAAAAGCCAGTGAAATGACCTGGGTGAATATAATTAACATTGCTGGGATTCTTGTAACACACTGATTAATTTGAATATAAACATGCTGTAATTTGCACTAGACAAAACAATTTTAGGTCCGTAATCAAATTAGTACATGTGCACTCCAGCTTTGCACTAAGGTCATTTATTTCTGTTACGTTTCTTTTAGTATGGTGTGTGCACGTAAATGGATGAAAATAAATGAAGAAATCTATGTAAATCTACCCAAAAATACAGTTGAAAAACTTTTTATAAAATGTACTACAGTACTGTACACTAATGTACAACATATGACGTTTATATTCAAATTATTGGCTGTCTTGCAAGGATTACAGCAATGCAAATTATAATCTCCTAACTTTAGTCTGAGATATTATATAAGATAAAAACTGGAAGCCTAAAACCCTGGCTGGGGGAGAGGGATGGAACCAGCCAGCCAGCGAGGGGTGGGAGGGGGGTTGAGGTGATATGTTTGACAGTTTGAGCCGAAGGTCTCTGTGTGTTTATTTAACAGTCTTACTAAGCTTCTCTCCTTTTAAAATGCCAGTGATATAACCTAGGAGAATATAATTAACATTGCTGGGATTCTTGCAAGATACTGATTTATTTGAATATAAACATGTTGTAATTCGCACTTGACATAACAATTTTAGTACCGTAATCAAATTAGTACATGTGCACTCCAGCTTTGCACTAGGGTCATTTATTTCTTTTACGTTTCTTTTAGTATGGTGTGTGCATGTAAATGGATGAAAATAAATGAAGAAATTTATGTAAATCTACCCAAAAATACAGTTGAAAAACTTTTTATAAAATGTATTACAGTATTGTACACAAATGTACTACATTTTTTATAACTTGAGCAAAATATATGACGCTTATATTTAAATTAATCTCTGTCTTGCAAGGATTTCAGCAAAGCAATTTATATTATCCTAACTTTAGTTTGAGATATTATATAAAATAAACATAAAGAAATCACCAATCTTTTGTCTGGGAACACAAGGAGGGAGGTAGCCAGCCGATCGTGGGAAGAAGGGGGGGGGGGGGGAACAGGGGGGGGGGGGGAGGAGAGGTGACAGATTGTCTTTATTTATTTGATTTAAGATTTGACAGTTGGAACTGAAGGCCTGCGTGTTTATTTATCATTACTTAAGAGTGACTAAGCTCTTCTTATAATTTGCCACCCAAACGATCTGGGTGAATATACAGTAACTTACATTGCTGGGATTCTTGTAAGATAGTAATTTATTTGAATACCTGTATAAACAAGCTATATTTGCAATTCAATTTCAATTTCAATTGTTTATTCCCTGATAGAGGAAGCGGGATCCTAGGGCTGTCACTTGGTACCCCTGTACCATAACAGCAGAAGCAACTGGCCAGTGTCACAAGTATATACAGTACAGTACAATCATCCCTTGGTTATCGCGCCTAATTGGGACCCGCGATAACGAAAGTACGGAACCTATGGGATTTATTCTAATTGGTTCCAGGCACCCAAGACTCAACCCCAAGTTTCCCATTTTACAACCATTTAGACCCACTAAATATATATATAATGTTATGGTAAATATCATAAACACACATAGGCATGGCTAGGTTTATTACAAAGTAATGAAAAGGGTACGCTTAATACTGTAGTCCACAAAACATGTAGCTATGCTTTTTTTATTTGGTCCCCCATCATACGAGTCTGTTTTCTCTCACATCAGGTTGCCTGAGTCCTCCGTTTTCTCTCTTAATCCTAGAGTGTACCAGAGACTTAGTTATTCCTTAGTAATGCCACAGAATTTGAAATTGCAACCCCAATTGCAACTGGGGTTGCAATTGTTGAGGCAACTAGATATGTCTGATTACAGCAAATGTGTTATTGTCAATTTGTAGGTGAAAGATTTTATCCTCAATAGATGTAGGTTAACATTACACCTGGAGTCAAATGCTTAAAAAAAGCCTAAGGAAGGAAGCATATTCCTTTAACACATAATATCTGACCAGTATGGGGACGATCATCGTGTCTCCGTCAGGGGGTCGTGGAGTGGTGGTCCAGCAGGCGTCACGGAAGTTTTCATTTTGGGGGGGGGGGGGGGGGCCAAGGACGTATATGCGATCGGACGTTAACCGGCGCATGACTGTACATTAATTGTTTCGCAAATAAGTCATCAGTATCATCCACTAAGTCTGTGTGTATCTGAGTATGATGCATAAATATTGCTAAAAGCACATAATATGATGTATTACACTGTAACCATAATAAGTAAAAAAAGCCCTACAAGTGTTAAGTTTCTACCAGGCAAAAATACCTCAGTCCTCAAACAATTGAGCACTAATTCCATTGTTATGTGTTATATAACACAATTTGTGAAAAAGTAATTTCAATGTGCAAGTGCACTTAATGAATAAAGAAAATACAGTGATATCCCCGTTAGCCGGAACAATTGGTGCAGAGCACTTCCAGGGATGAGAGATTTCCGGCTAACCAGACGACTACCCGCGTTTCAGTGTAAAGTGTCGTAATAATAAATGGTAAACAAGTTTATAGGACGTAGTGTTTCTCTGAAGGTTTTGTTGTTCCTTTACCCTCAAAAACTTGGGTCGACCTATAAACGAGGAATATCATAAATTAACAATTTCTTGGTCAAAAAATCGGAGTCGACCTATATACAAAGGGGGGTTATAGACGAATATACAGGTAGTCGTCGACTTACGACCTAGATTGGTTACGGCCGACCGGTCGTAAGTTGATCTGGTCGTAAGTCGGCCTATGTTATAATTACCTTACGTATATTATACTGTAATGTGTAATGATAATATAATCATCTTTAAGTCATATTTTATCAACATTTTCTTTGTTCATTATTGTTACGGTCGTCAGGTTTAAGTAAATCACTGCATACTACAGTACAATTGGTTTATTATTTACACTGGGGCTGGGGCCAAAACTGTCGTACCGCCGGTCGTAAAGTCGAACAGACGTAAGTCGCATAGGTCGTAAGTCGACGACTACCTGTATACGGTATTCAATTTTTTAGTCATTTTAACAATTATTGAACATAATTGAAGGTAAAGTGACTAGTTTAATGCGCAGCATCCAGCCTCTTAACACAGCAAACAGGAGTTAGTCTCTCTCTGTTTTCACTGGAGGTAACATCTTGCTTGAGACTCTCTTCAACTAAACGCTTTTTTTCTGTGTTTCCAAGCAAATTATTGGTCATTTTGAAATATATTTTACATATTGACAATATATAATGCAGTGCAGTGTTGATTTAAAGAAAATAATCTTGAATTACACCAGAGAGCTAAAATTTTATGGGTGAAATGGCGCCATGGGGTGACTTCTCTTCCACCCCAATGCCTTCTCTTCTTCCTCCTCCTCCACCCCCATTCTAAATCCCATCATCATCATCATCATCCAGGAGTCTTCTACATACACACCTCAAAGTAAGTGAACTTTTCTACCATTTTTGTTGAATTTAGGAAATTTTCGGTGAGGTGGAACCAATTACCCAAAAGCCCATTGAAACAATGGTTTCGGTTAACGAACTTTTCGGTTAACGAACGACGTTCTGGAACGGATTGAGTTCGTTAACGGAGGGGTCACTGTACTTGAGTGGCAGCTTGGGACCAGAGCACTGATAGGTGTGCCAAACCCAGGAGAGTTATGCTCCCGGTAATCCATCCACAATGATGTACACAAGAATAATTAACTAGCACATACAGTCAGGATGAGTTATTACAGGGCTTACGCCAACTTGGACAAAAACACAGCAGTGCATTCACACTCAGTAGCTCAGTGAAACTGCAAATGGGCTCATGCTTTGAAGCAGAGTCCAGGCCATGAACAGAGAGAGAGAGAGAGAGAGAGAGAGAGAGAGAGAGAGAGAGAGAGAGAGAGAGAGAGAGAGAGAGAGAGAGAGAGAGAGAGAGAGAGAGAGAGAGAGAGAGAGAGAGAGAGAGAGAGTCGGATGAAGTCGATGAAGGGAATATGCATTGTAGGGGTGTGTGGGTGGTATAGGGGGTGTGTGGGTGGTATAGGGGATTTGAGGCAGGGGTGCATGGGTGGTCTTGGAGGGTGAAACTATGGACATGTTTCTTAACGCCATTTCCCTGTCTACCCAGCAGCAATTGGGAACCTGGATGTTAACCCGATTTGTGGAATATGATGTGGATTGTAATGGTTAGCCAGTGCAGTTAGCAAGTTGTCCAGTCCTCTTGGACTATTCATTGACACTGGGTCATGCAGTTCGTTAATTTAGGGTGTGGTTGTTGTGTTGGTGGCAGCTTCTACACCTTAAACAACTCCAAACCTAAGTGGCCCTTGGGCCAGCCATCCTCGTTACACAAGGGGCAAGCATTATTATTTTTATTATTATAAAAATAATAATAATAATAATAATAATTAACGGTTTATTGAAAAAGTTCTGCAGCCCGAAGGCTGAAAATATACATTGGAATATACATTGGACATAAATGACTTATTACATAAATTGGTGGTTTAACAAAAGTCTTCATTAGAGAAAGGTAAAGGATCACACAGTGAACATACAGATTAATGTTGGTGTTGAACAGCAAACAGGTAGTGTAGTAACTCCCTCCCAGATGGTGTTAGGAGGGACCTCACGTGGTGTAGTATTTCCCTCACAGATGGTGTTGAGGGACCTGACGTGGTGTAATAATTCCCTCACAGATGGTGTCATGAGGGACCTGGCGTGGTGAAGTAATTCCCTCACAGATGGTGTTATGAGGGACCTCACGTGGTGTAGTAATTCTCTCACAGATGGTGTTATGAGGGGCATCACGTGGTGTAGTAATTCCCTCACAGATGGTGTTATGAGGGGCATCACGTGGTGTAGTAATTCCCTCACAGATGATGTTATGAGGGACCTCACGTGGTATAGTAATTCCCTCACAGATGGTGTTATGAGGGGCCTGACGTGGTGTAGTAATTCCCTCACAGATGGTGTTATGAGGGGCCTGACGTGGTGTAGTAATTCCCTCATAGATGGTGTTATGAGGGGCCTGACATGGTGTAGTAATTCCTTCACAGATGGTGTTATGAGGGGCCTGATGTGGTGTAGTAACTCCCTCACAGATGGTGTTATGAGGGGCATCACGTGGAGTACGGATTCCCTCACAGATGGTGTCATGAGGGGCCTGGTGTGGTGTAGTAATTCTCTCACAGATGGTGTTATATGAGTGAGGTTTGGTCCCAGGCCTTCCTATCGTAGACGGATTAACACATCGCTGGTTGTTGTTGAGTCTCACAGGCAGTTATCACTGGGTACCTAGGACCTCACTGTGTGAAGATTAACTTGGGTATGACTCGGATGTTACTGTGAGTTGCTCTCACTGACTTAAGCACTGTTCACCTCTGTTCAACACCGATTCCATTCCTTTCGTAAATGAAATTGTAACTTCTGGCGCAAACTTATTGATATTCCGGTGGGGATGTGGGTTCAGGGGAGGGAGTTGGTATGGGCCAACTTAGCAGTTGACCTGGCTGCTCTGGGAGCGCCAAGACCGTCTTGACATTCAGTGGTCAAGGATGTAGGGGTGTATGTGTGTGATGTGGGTGGCATTGGTGTGTGGAGCACAGTGTGGGTAATGTTGATATGTGTAGTACAGTGTGGATAATGTGGGCTGAGTGTTGTTGGCAGAAGCAAACCTTTTTTGGGGGGTGAGAGGAAGGTGTCGTGCGGTCAGTTATCTTTTCCCCTCCCTCACTCAAGTGTGGCTAATTGTGATAGGGAGATGAATTTGATACCATAATGATCCATAATAAATTCTCTACGAGACATTTCCAATAAAATATCCTTAAAAAAATATTTTGATATGATATAATGATGAGAATTCCATTCTTTTATAAATAAAAACAGAACAAATGGTGTTACCATAATCAATAACATCAGTTCTAATTTCGTTAGCCACCATTTTATATCAAAATAATCCTGACTACTTTACCAAAAAGTTTGGTTAAATAAATATATGAAAAAAAAAGATCTATATGATACAGGCATGAATAGAGCTCTGTGCGGCAAACAATCAGTGAGGCAATCTTTGAGGGGGGGAGAGCTGCGCAGTCACATTTACCCCCCAATGGACCCTTCCCCCTGCTCCCTCCTTTCCTCACAGCATTTGTTATAAACTTCTATTTGTGTTAGAGAGATGAATTTGATAAGCACAATGTTCCTGAATAAGTTCTCTATGAGACATTTCCAATAGGATATCCTTAAATGACAAGTTGAATAATAAGTATTTCACTGTTTATGAAGGGTACTGGTATTAAAAAGCTCAAATTTTTAGTTTCTATCCCCAAGTCTCTATGTACAGATCTAAACAAAGAATTTGTTTAAATACTCTGTAATATTCGATACCATAATATCCTGACCACTGGGGCTAGATATACAGAACCTTTCCCTGTGAAAAAGCCATAATTTTGAGCAACATATTACTGTACTCATTTTGTACTCAAATGTTCTAAGCTAAAGGACTAAAATTTTTATCTCTTGTCCAAACACCCGGTTTCCTCCTGTACTAACACTGGATAGATCGCCCAAACTGCTAGTTAGCCGATAGGTGGTGAATATGATAAAAAAAAATTATTGCTGTCTTGCAAGGATTCCAGCATGGGATAAGGTTAATTGTGTTATAATAAATAGTAAAAGAGGAAAAAATATCACACAAAAACTTAACTGACTTACTCTGTTAGTTTTTGCATGGAATCTTGTAGCTGCCTGAATATCTTTGAAGGAAATATCTTCCACAGCTTTAAGCCAGATTCACACTCTTTGAAAGCATTCATGAAGTCTATAGCTGCCTTAATTATCAATGTTGGCTCTGAATCAGGAGACAGGTTGGGATCAAAGCATCCAACTCGTTGATTTAAGGCAACAAGGCATATACCTGGGAAAAAAAAGTTTAATCAATACTGTAATACCCATAGCTTGCAAGAATTTATCGTTCACGAATACAGTTATGCCATTCACGGACAATATAAATATGGTAATATCTTTTTTACCTTCCACATCACCTTTCACAGTCAGACTTCAAAGCAAGAAATAAAAACAAGGTAAAAAACAAAAGGCGGTTTGATGTAATATACAATATAGCTACAAGGGAAACCTGTAAGCATAGAGTAAACATTACATGTGAGTATGGCAAGTAGACATGTTGGGATTCACTTGCAAATATGGATTGCAATTTATTTTTCAACAATTTAAAACTGATTTCATTAGTGTACTTGGATTCCTTGAAAACTGCATAAATTTTTTGAAAAACAAAAAACAAAAACATAATTGAATAAAAAAATAATATTTGGCTTGTAAATACTTTGGAGATGGCGGTACATTATATATGACTTGTTATCACTGCCACTACCTTCACATTATCCTCCCAACAAAATGCTTGCATCATGCTTTGCAATTTAATTTTACTATGTGATGTAAATACTGTACAGTAATACTCTGATTTACACGGTTCCCGTTTATGCGTTTCCACATTTACGCGGTACCCCGCCAGAGCCAGAATGCCCACTTTATGCGGTGCATCTACTCATATACGCGGAGAGCAGCTGACTGTCCTGCCGCGCCGCCATTTTTGGATTCAAACCTCCCGCCATCTCCCGCCATGTTGGGCACGCAGCGCGAGTAGGGTGCGCAGTGGATGCCTCTGTTGCGTTATCGCTGACGTCATATAAAGTATTGGACTGTGATTGGGCCACGCATCCTTACCTCCCTCCGCCGCTAGCTGTGATTGGTTTAATATGACGTGCCTTCCCGCTGGCGGGTAGAAGGCGCTTCACCTAGCCGCGTCAGTTACATCCCTCCCGGCCACACTGTGTATACAGGTATTTATTGTTCCATAAGAATGGCTGCCACCGGATCACCACCACCACCACCACCACAGAAAAACCTTGCATTACCTGGACCCAGCCACCCTAAGCCAAAGAAGATACGACGTGCCCTAAGTTACGATGTGAAGTACAAGATTATTCAAGAGTTGGAGAAAGGAACAAGACAAGTTGATTTGGCGCGCCAGCATGGCGTGAACGTATCTACGATACGGACGATAAAGAAGGAAGCATCCAAGATAAAAGATCACATGAACATCACAAAGTCTGCAGGTGCTTCAATAATCAAGTATTGCCAGAACAAGGTGCTTCTAAAGACAGAAAATTTACTTGTGTGTTACTTGATTTGTCAGGCAAGACGGAACATGGCGGTCGACACGCGGTCAGTTCAGGAGTACGCACGTGAACTGTACGCAGCAGTGTCACGTAAGATGGGAATTACAGAGCCCAAACCCTTCAATGCTTCCTCTGGGTGGCTGCAAAGGTTTAAGAACAGGAACAAGATCACCAACATTAACATTGGTGGTGAAGAAGCGAGTGCTGACAGTGTTGCGGCTAGGGATTTTCCTCCGTTCTTAAGTGAGATTATGGAGGAAGGACAGTACATCTACGACCAGGTGTTCAACATGGACGAATCCAGTCTGTTTTGGAAAAAGCTACCTTCCAAGACCTTCGTTGTCCAGTCTGCCAGCAAGTGTCAGGGCCGGATGTTGCAGAAGGAGCGCATCACCGTCCTGTTTACCACTAATGCCTCCGGTACCTGTAAACTCAAGTTATCATTGATCCACACAGCCCGCAAGCCGCACGCCTTCAAGAACGTGGACATGACCAAGCTAAATGTCCACTGGCTGACTGCACGTAAGGCGTGGATGTTCTCTACTCTGTCCCTCTCCTGGTTTGATGACTGTTTCGTTCCCGACGTGAAGAAATTCTGCGAGCAACAGAAGGTTCCATTCAAGATTTTGTTGCTCCTTGACAACGCACCAGGACACTCGCCCCTACTGTTGGATCGTCACCCCAACATAAAAGTGGTCTTCCTTCCTCTCAACACTACGTCATTAATCCAGCCCATGGACCAAGAATTAATCTGCAATGTGAAAGCTGCATACTCTGCAAAGAAGTTTAAGCTCCTGAACGACTGTACCAACACCAAGGATGAGTTGCGTAACCTGGGTGACACCAATAACACGAGCGACGAGGAAGAGGAACAACAGTTGGCGGATAAAGAAGTTCACGGGAAACACTTTTGGAAGAAATTTAACGTTAAGAAAGCTATGGACTTCTTGGTGGAGGCATGGGATCAGCTGTCTGTAGCAACGGTTCGTCACGCATGGAGGCATGTGTTGCAAGGTATCCCAGGTGGGAGGCAGAGTCAACCTGTGACTGGTGAGGTTCAGTCTGTTGCAGTGGCAATGGTCATTGCAAGAGAAGATGCGCAGAGTGTTACAGCTGCAGGCTTCTCGGAGACCACCAATGAAGACATCCTGGAGGTGATCAGGGATCCTGAGGTGACTGCCGACGAGATGTTAGAAGACTATCACGTCAGTGAAGAGGCAGGAGGTGAGTCATCCCGAGAAGAACACAAGTTAACGCATGGTTATGTTAGGAGTGCCATCAAGTGTGCAGAGAAACTGAAGCTCCTCCTTTCCGATGACCCTAACGATAACCGGTATGAAGTCTTCACTACTCAGCTGTAGCGTGCTCAAGGCCATGACTACCCATGGTTCAACAAAATTGCTGGTTTAGCATCGATACGGCCCCAATGGTACTGGAAAATCGGTGGTCGACCTGTATTGAATTGAATTGAAACAGTTTATTTAGCCAGAAAAACACAGGTACAGAGTGGATAATAATAACAATATTAACATGGCTGACCCAGTTGAGAACCTGAGGGCTCTTTTAGGCACCTAATATATACTATACATTTATCTCAAGGAAGTATTATGTAACATTTAGTATCATCTGGAATAGTACAATAGTGTAATTTATGTACATGCTTATAATATAAATAAAAAAAATAAAAAAAAATAAAATAAATAAATACAGTTGGTCCTCTTATTACGCGGTCCCACAATCCGCGTTTTACCGTTAACGCGGTGCCTTGCCAGAACCTAACATCCTTACATTCCACGGTCGTTTCCGCCATTGCGCGGAGAGTGTCCGGCGCAACGCTATTTTTAGATTTGCCCCACGCGTCACCCACGCACCACCGGCCCGCCTGCCTGCCTCTCCCTCCTCCTCCCTCTGCTTGGGCAAGCGGCGCGGTAAGGTTGCGCAGTGTGTGTCTTTGTTGCGTTATCACTGACGTATCAGACCTGTGATTGGCCATGCATCCCTACCCCCCTCTGCCGCTAGCTGTAATTGGCTTAAAGTATTATGACGTGTCCACCCGGGGAGGGAGGGAGGGAGGGAGGGAGGAGAGACAACGCTTGACCTAGCCCCGGCAGTTTTATCCCTCAAGGCCACTCCGTGTAAACGCGCATCCATTGTTCCGTAAAATGGCTTCCGCCGGACCACCACCCCCAGAGAAAAACCTTTCCTTACCTGGACCCAGCGGCACTAAACCAAAGAAGACACGACGTTCCTTAAGCTACGAGGTGAAGTATACCATCATCCAAGAGTTGGAGAAAGGAACAAGGCAGGTTGATTTGGCGCGCCAGCATGGCGTGAACGAATCTACGATCCGGACTTTTAAGAAGGATTCAGCCAAGATAAAGGAGCACATGAAGATCACAAAGTCTACAGGTGCTTCTATGATCAAGTATTTTCACAACCAGGTGCTTCTCAAGACAGAAAAATTACTTGTGAGGTACTTGGTGCGTCAGGCGCGACGGAACATGGCGGTCGACACGCGCTCTGTGAAGGACTACGCACGTGAACTGTACATCGCAGTGGCACGAAAGATGGGAATTACAGAGCTCAAACCCTTTAATGCTTCCTCTGGGTGGTTACAGAGGTTTAAGATCCGGAACAACATCACCAATATAAACATTGGTGGTGAAGAAGCGAGTGCTGATCGTGCTGCGGCTCGGGAATTTCCTCCGTTTTTACGTGAGATAATGGAGGAAGGGCAGTACACCGACGACCAGGTGTTTAACATGGACGAATCTGGTCTTTTCTGGAGAAAACTACCTTCCAAGTCCTACATTGTGAAGAATGCCAGCAGGATTCGGGGCCGGAAAATGCAGAAGGAACGCATCACCGTCCTGTTTACCACCAATGCCTTCGGTACCTGTAAGCTCAAGTTATCGGTGATCCACACAGCACGCAAGCCTCACGCCTACAAGAGCATGGACATGACCAAGCTAAATGTCCACTGGCTGACAGCACGTAAGGCATGGATGTTCTCTACACTGTCCCTTTCCTGGTTTGATGACTGTTTTGTTCCCGATGTAAAGAAATTCTGTGAGCAACAGAATGTCCCATTTAATATTTTGTTGCTGCTGGACAACGCACCAGGACACTCGCCCCTACTGTTAGATCGTCACCCCAACGTAAAAGTGGTCTTCCTTCCTCCCAACACTACGTCTTTAATCCAGCCCATGGACCAGGAGTTGATTTGCAATGTGAAAGCTGCATTCTCAAGAACAAAATTCCAGCTCCTGAACGACTACACCAACACCAGGGAAGAGTTGCGTGACCTGAGTGACACCACCACCGATAGCAAGAGCGACGAAGATGAGGAACAACGGTTAGAACAGCAAAAAATACTCTTCAAACAATTCTGGAGAGTATTTAACATCAAGAAAGCTGTGGACATCTTGGTGGAGTCATGGGATCAGCTGTCTATTGCTACAATTCGTCACGCATGGAGACATGTGTTGCATGGAATACCAGGTGAGAGGAGGAGTCAATCTGTGACTGGTGAGGTTCAGACTGTTGCAGTAGCAGTGGACCTTGCCAGAGAAGCTGCGCAGACTGTCACAGTTCCAGGCTTCTCCGAGACAACCAACGACGACATCTTGGAGGTGATCAGAAATCCTGAAGTGACTGCCGACGAGATGTTGGAAGAAGAACACGCCAGTGAAGAGGAGGAAGAAGGTGCGGCAGTCTCCGAAGAACACAATTTAAGTCATAGTGATATTAAGGGTGCCATGGAGTGTGCAGAGAAGATGAAGTCCTTCCTTTCCCGGGACAATGACGATGACCGCTATGAAGTCTTCCATAACCGGCTGGTGCAGGCTATGGAGCCGTACATCAAGGTGTATCACGACAACATCAACGCCAGCCGTCAGCAAAGCATAACAGATTTCTTCACCCGCAACCCACCACAGTCAGCCCAAGCCAGTGATAGTGACAGTGAAGTTGACTTTGAGGGATTTGTCAGGGAAGCCCAGACAACTGTAAGTGACAGTGATGATGATTCACCTAGTAATGGTGATTCACCTGAGGGCCAGTAATCTGCCCTCTGCCTCGGAACCAGCCTCCATCCCCGTATGCCGACCCATCTCTTCTACTACCGTAAGTGTTCCACCTAACTTTTAGTTTCTCTAAGGTAACCTTCATTTTTCCTATGTTAACCTTTATCTTTCCTAACCTAACCTCTTCTATATTACTTGTTTTTTCATACCATCATAAAGTTAAGATAAAATTTTTACTACAACATAGTTGTGTGTCGTCAAAAAGTGGAGTTTGGGGATCGGCCTGGACTCCATTTCAATTAATCCCATATGTTATGTTGTTCACTTTACGCGTTCCTTACTTTCCGCGGGACCCTCCGGGTTACATTAACCGCGTAATACGAGGACCAACTGTACTGAAGTGATAACCGTGGTAACATTATGAGATATTCTTATTACCACCATGGCCTTGAGCACGCTACCACTTCCGTAGCCTCCGACCCAACAGTTATATACTACATACTAACTCTAAAGCACTCTGGGCTGCCAGAAAATCAATATGACATGACATAAGCAATTGGCCACTGTTTCTGCCAGTAAGAAATTTAAAAGATATCCCCACTCATTTTGAAAACAATTATGGGCTATTGGAAATTTCTGTGGAGTTACAGAAAATTTTTTGATTCAGCAAGCTTGCCAACACATGCCTGTACTATACATCAAATTTGTATTTTCTACCTCATATCAATCATAATATGCATGCATGTACGCACAATGATGTCAGGATCAGCTGAGTGGCTTTTCCACAAAGCGCACTACAGTGAATTCTACTATAACGCGTGTTTTGATAACGCTAATTTGCTCTAACGCGATTTATGAATAGAGGAACGATATTTGCATAATGCGAACGCTTGTTTGCTGTAACGCGATTTTTGCTTACTATTTCTACAATTTTGTGGTATCAACTGTTAATATGGTAAAGAAGAATATCTCCAAGAAGCGTTCTGGTGATCGAATTCCCGGTGATGATCGTAAAAGAAAGGATATAACACTTGAAGAGAAGCTCGATGTTATCAACCTCAAAATCACCCTTCTCCCCCATCAAGTTATATTCATATTTTTTCAAGGTAACGTGTTACATTTACTGTATGATTTCATTATTAGATATGAATGCAACATTTATTTAGACTGTGCTATCCTTTGTGTTAGGCTAACTACTAATTTTTTTCGATTTCGAGTAGTAATCTGCACCTAACCCTATATTCTCCATAAGCCGTTATTTCTATTACGCGATTTTCTATAACACGATATTTTACAAGAACACAACTATCGCGTTATAGCAGAACTGACTGTACCCGTAACATTCGTCTTAAACAACACCTTTTTATATGTGAATATGTGGCTGTTTATACTATACAGTCAATGATCCCTCGGTTAACGAATGCTTCGGCTAACGAAATTTCGGTTAACAAATTACCTTCCATAAGAATATTAAATTCGTTTAACAAAAAAAATTTGGTTAACGAATTCCTTACGAATTTTTCCCAACATGTTTTCGCCTGCTCACCAGCTGTAGTATTAGGCTGCCAATACAGTAATCGGTTTTAGGGCTTAAATTCGTTACCATTTGAGTAAATATCAAGAAGGTTGCACTATTCAATAATTTTCCAAGTCTTATATTAAATTTTTTAGTAATTTTAACAATTATTTAACATAACTGAAGTACAGGGAACTAGTTTTTAGCACGCCAAACAGCCACTTGACTCCCCCAGAATGGCGTCACTTTGTGTTTCTGCTCGGTGGAGGAAACATCTCGCTTGACTCTCTCTTGAACATAAACTATTTTTACGTTTTTACAGTACAATTATTGGGCATTCTGAAATTTATTTTACATATTGACAATATATAATGCGGTGAGGTGTTGATTTAAAGAAAATAATCTTGAATTACACCTAGTGAACTTAAAATTTTGTGGGTGAAATGGCAGCATGAAGAATGGAGTGACTTCTCTTCCACCCCACTGCCTTCTCTTCTCCCTTCTCCTCCACCCCCACTTCTAATTCCCATCATCATCATCATCATCAACCAGGAGCCTTCTACATGCACACCTCAAAGTAAGTGTACTTTACTGCATTTTTTTTTAATTTTAGGTAATTTTCGGTGAGCTGGAACCAATTACTGTACCCAAAAACCCATTGAAACAATGGTTTCGGTTAACAAAATTTTAGGTTAACGAACGACCTTCTGGAAGGAACTGTATAGTCTCATTCTACGCGGTCAATTAAACCCATGGAGGTCCGCGTATAACGCGAAACGCGTAAACGAAATACAGTATTACCCGGTTTTACGCGGTTTCAGTTAACGCGATTTCTCATATATGCGGTGCCTCGCCAGAACCGAACTTTCACTTAACGCGGTTCATCTACTCATATACGCGGTGAAGTATATATTTTTTTTTTATTTAGCTCATAAAATTCATACAAATTACCCGGCCAGAATATAATTTACATTGCTGGAATTCTTACAATTTGATGATCATTTTGAATATAAACATCATAGATTTTGCATTAGACATACAAATTTTAGATATAATGTTTACTCTGAGTAAATATGTTATCTTTGGTGCAAAATATATAACATTTATATTCAAAATATTCCTGGTCTTACAAGGAATCCAGCAATGTCAATTATATTATCCTAACTTTAGTTTGAGGTATTATTTATTAAAATCTATTGGTTTTCCCCCCAAAATTTCTCAGAGAGGGAAGAGCCAGCAGTGTAGTGTGAGAAGAGGGGGAGGGAGTTGAGTCCATTATTTGAATGGACATTAACTTGGCAACTGTATTTCTCTATTTCTCTTAAGTATTAATTGTGTGCATGTACCATCATAAAATTAAGATGTTATTTTTACTAGAACATAGGTACTGTGTCTGAAAAAGTAGAGTTTAGGGGTCGGGCCAGTCTCTATTGGAATTAATCCCATATGTTCTATTGTTCACTTAACGCGGTTTTCACTTAACGCCGTACCCTGCGGGTTCAATTGACCTCGTAAAGCGGGGTACAACTGTAACAGAATACAGTATATGGGATTAATTGAAATAGAGACTCGGCCGACCCCCAGACTACCCTTTTTCCGACACAATATGTACGTTGTAGTAAAAATAACGTCTTAATTTTATGATGGTATGCACACACAATTAATATTTAAGAGAAATATCAATAATATTACGTTTTTTAACACTTACGTTAGTAGAAGAGATGGCTGGGCACACGGGGATGGGGGGTTGGTTCCGAGGCAGAGGGCAGATTATTGGTCCTCACCTGTATCACTATCCACCACAGAGGCTAGCGGGGCCTCCTTTTCAAACCCCTCAAAGTCCAAATCCTCACTATCACTGACTTGAGCTGGCTGTGGTGGGTGGCAGGCACGAGGGAGTATACGCGGAGACGGGAGACAATGGGACTGACGCAGTCAAGGTCATCGACTCATTGCCCCTAGTGGCAGGGAAAGCAAAGTTAAATAGACCAATCACAGCTCGCTGCGGAGGGGGTGGGTGGGTGGTAAGGATACGTAGCCCAATCACAATCCGAAACGTCATCTGACGTCAGCGGAGACGTAAGAGCAACTTGTCCGCGCCGCTTCCCGCGTAAATTCAGGAATGTACCGCGTAACTAATAATTGGCGTGTCTGGACTGGTGCCGTGTAAATGACCAACCGCGTATAAAAAATCCACGTAAACCGAAACTATACTGTACTTGATTCTACTCTTTATAAAATGGTCATTAATATCCACTGCTTTATATGTTTGGTGTCATCTGTCTTGATATACATAATAGTTCGTCAAAAGAGAAGAAGTAGTGGTAAATGTGTTCCCTGAAAGTGTGAATTTGTTTGTGACTTCAATGGTAAACATTCTATATTTCAAACTTTTTCCACTCATATCTTGAAAGTTAATGTTTTCAAGCAGTTATAATTTTACATACATTAAATCCAGTGTTAAAGTGAGGCAGAACTGTGTATCTTTAACAGTTATACTGTATATGGATATATTTGCAATACTGTACTTATATCAATATTAATCGAACAATATGTATGAGCCAATGAGCCTAGTACTGTCGGCAAAAAAAAACAACAAAAAAACTGCAGTACAGTCGGCCCTTAACATACGCGGGGGTTACGTAACAGAGATACCCGTGGATGTTAAAAATCCGCGTATTTTTGCTGCCCCCCCCCCCCCACCCCAAAAAAAATCCCTGGCCCCCCCATGTCCTTATTTACCATATATACCTGTGTGTAGTTCGAGTTTTTAAGACCAAATTATTTGGCAAAAAATTGGGGGTTGACCTCTAAACAGGTAATAGTTTCGTTAGGTTGAAAAATATTTACCAGTAACTACCAGTAAACAATGCACCAACGCACCACCAGCTGTGAGTGTCGGTAAAGTTGCCAGGGCAGATCTCTTGCGTCATCATAGCAAGCCCAAAGTAGCCAAATCCATGGTATGGTAGCACAGGACGATGTAAAACATAAAGTATTCATTTATTAAAGTTTATTTATAGATACTGTACATAAATTTTTGTTCATTACATTTGAAACATCAATATTTGTTAATTAAATTTGAAACAAAAAAAACTACGATACCGTATTTTCATTAAAATATTACATCACAAGTATATTTTACCTTAACTGTGACTGAATGAATATACATACGTATTCTCAGAAATAAATATGGAAATATAATATTTTTGCTGGAATGACGTACATATTACAGTGGAAAGTGGGATAAAATCATGACGAAAACAATGACTTTTGCTTTCTTTCGTTATTCAAAAGATTTTACCGTAATCGCTTTTCGAATGGTTTTCAGTTAAAAAACTGTTGTACTCGTACTGTATTACAATAATATTCTATCCTATCATTAGCCTTATAATCCCACAACTGAAAACCATTCGAAAAGCGATTACGGTAACATCTATTGAACGAAAGAAAGAGAAAGTCATTGCTTTCGTCACAATTTTATCCCACTTTCCACTGTAATACGCACATCATTTCAGCAAAAATATTACATTTCCATGTCCTCAGAAATAAATGGTAGTTTTGTTGAAACGTAATGTACAGTATTTAATATTAAAATGCAAAAATAGCTATAAAAACAATTAATACACCAGTAATGTACTGGCTGGCATATCCACTCGTCCCTGCTCCCGCGTCCAAGGTCACCACTCCTCCCAACTCGCTCCCTCCTCTGCCTCCTCCACCTCCTCACCGTCACTTTTGCCGACAACAAACACAAATGTTTTGTGAATAACTGCTCCTCCACTTTCTATGTACAGTGGTCCCTCGGTTAACGGGCACAATCCGTTCCAGCAGGTTGCTCGTTAACCGAAAAACTAGTTAACCGAAACCATTGTTTCAATGGGTTTTTGGGTAATTGGTTCCAGCTCACCAAAAATTGCCTAAATTCAACAAAAAAGGTAGAAAAGTTCACTTACTTTGAGGTGTGTATGTAGAAGGCTCCTGGATGATGATGATGGGAATTAGAATGGGGGTGGAGGAGAAGGAAGAAGAGAAGGCATTGGGGTGGAAGAGAAGTCACCCCATGGCACCATTTCACCCATAAAATTTTAGTTCTCTTGGTGTATTTCAAGATTATTTTCTTTAAATCAACACTGCACTGCGTTATATATTGTCAATATGTAAAATATATTTCAAAATGACCAATAATTTGCTTGGAAACACAGAAAAAAAGCATTTAGTTGAAGAGAGTCTCCAGCAAGATGTTACCTCCACTGAAAACAGAGAGAGACTAACGCCTGTCTGATGTGTTAACAGGCTGGATGG
This sequence comes from Homarus gammarus, assembly GCA_958450375.1. Taxonomy (NCBI): domain Eukaryota; kingdom Metazoa; phylum Arthropoda; class Malacostraca; order Decapoda; family Nephropidae; genus Homarus; species Homarus gammarus. Next base: position 582,341 of record CAUDMG010001162.1, read on the forward strand.
CATGCCAGAAACTAGTTTCTTTACCTTCAATTATGTTCAATAATTGTTAAAATGACTAAAAAAGTTAATATTAAACTTTTAAAATTATTGAATAGTATAAACTTCTTGATATTTACTAAAATAGTAAGGAATTTAAGCCCTAAAACCGATTACTGTATTGGCGGACTAATACTACAGCTGGTGGACCGCCAATTGCAAGCGAAAACATGTTGAAGTCGGCTCGCAAAAAACTCGTTAATCGAGGGATTGCTCGTTAACCGAAGTTAAGAATCTTATGGAAGATAAATCGTTAACCGAAATCTCGTTAACCGAGGCGCTCGTTAACCGAGGGACCACTGTACAGTACTGAACTGTACTGTGCTGTGCTGTGCATTTTTACAAACAATAAACATGGCAAGAAAAGCTATTAAAAAAAAAAGAGATAAAAATTTCACTTTACTGTACCTTACCTATCCTCGGCGACAGGACAGGGGTCATCGGGCTCATTGTCACTCAATTCCATAACGGGTGGTGAAGTGGGGGCGACGGTGGATTCAGCTGCTTCCTCACTGCCGCCAGTGATTGATGGTGTTAAATCTTTCCTTCGATGATCAAAGAACATGGTGATGGGGAGTTGTCGTCTCTTTCTTTTCATTTCTTCCATGATGTTTTTGTATGGAACAAAAACGTCATCCATCCCTCGCATGAATTTCAGGGCATGTGCCATGGAGGGGTCCATACTATAGGCCATGTTTTTCAGTGCCTCAATATTCCTGGTCATCTCCACCAACTTCTTCAATGTTATTTCTTGGTGCTCTTCCTCTTTCCCTTTCGCTTCCTCTTTCTCTTCCTTGCCTGAGTCTACTAACTCCTGTAGATCCTCCTCGGTCAGCTCAGTGTCGTGCTCTTCAATTAGCTCCCTAATCTCGTCCTCTACCATGTCCTGGAAGCCTTCAGCAGCCACTTTCCTTGACAGTGCCAGGGTCTTTCTGAATACTTTCATTAAAATCCATCAAAATCATTTTCCGTCATCGTCTTAAGCACCAAACAGCTCCTCCCAGTCCTCCTTGAACAGGGCTAGAGGGTACGTGTTTTTCGAATTGTTTTCAATTAAAAAAATGTTACAGCACATGTATATTTTACCTAAACTATGCCTGAATGAATATATTCTCAGAAATAAATAGTAGTTTTGCTGAAACGTGATGTATTTCAATGTAAAATAGGATAAAATACATGACGAAAACAAAAGACTTTACCTAACCTTCCGATGTTCAAGAGATGTTACTCGTCTTTTTAATAGTTTTCGGTTAAAATACTGTTATATTACAATGATATTCTATTCATACTGTGCTTGATATACTACATTCACGGAAATGTAATATTTTTGCTGAAATGACGTACATATTACAGTGGAAAGTGGGATAAAATCGTGGCGAATCAATGACTTTCGCTTTCTTTCGTTCAAAAGATGTTACCGTAATCGCTTTTCGAATGGTTTTCAGTTAAAAAAACTGTTGCATCACAAGTGAATTAGGATAGAATATTATTGTAATACAACAGTTTTTTAACTGAAAACCATTCAAAAAGCGACTACGGTAACATCTTTTGAACGAAAGAAAGCGAAAGTCATTGCTTTCGTCACTTTCCACTGTAAGACGTATGTCATTTCAGCAAAAATATTACATTTCCATATTCTCAGAAATAAATAGTAGTTTTGCTGAAATGTAATGCATTTCAATGTAAATTAGGATAAACTACATGAAAACAAAAGACTTTACCTAACCTTCCGATGTTCAAGATATGTTACTCGTTTTTTTTAGTAGTTTTCGGTTAAAAACCTCTTATATTAGTGATATTTATTCATACTGTGCTTGATATAATACATTCACGGAAATGTAATATTTGTGCAACTTCAATGCTGATGTCAACACAAGCGTGGTTACAGCGAGACTGACTGAGTGAGGGAGAGCTATGCGTGCGTGTGTGAGGTTGCGGGAGCGGGCGGTGTCCCGTGTTCGGTGCCGCGTGCGAGTTGAATGGCGCACGATTTGAATGTACTTCAATTACTTCAATGTACAGAATATTCCTCCGGCGGGGCAATGCGCGTATTTGCAAATCCGTGTATGCTAAACCAGCGTATGTTAAGGGCCGACTGTATGCAGTATATTGTAGTCCATATATTAACAACAATGCACCACTGTAATACTACCTTAGGGTGTATTCCAAATACAAAATAGGATTGCCTAACTTCAGTTAGCCAAACTTTGCACATTTGAGAACAATAAGTATAAAGAAAAAATTAATTAATAGCAAATTAGCATTTATTGGGGTATTTATGTACCTATATATGAAAATACGGTAGAAAAGAACAGGAATGTCATACCTGTATATAACTTCAGTTTAGTGATAAAAGTATTTCTATTTACATGATTTCAGTTGTTGAGAGTTTTGCTCCAACTTATTGTAGATAGGCTATTCTAGATGTAACTATTGTAACGGTTAGACGTGAGGACTTGAGGAACAAATACCAATCATCTTTTCTGGCATGCAGAAGTAATTAGGGGTGAGGCAAGTAACACAGCAAAGATGGACCCCCTGGTCTCTTCTCATCCTACCACCTCTGGATGATGCAATACAGTACAGTATGTGTCATTGGCCTATGAGAGGGTTAAACTAAATATCTGTTGGGAGTTAGGAGGGAAAAAGCCAGCTTACTGGCAGACCCATCTTTACAATGCCACTTGGCAAACAAGTTGGGTAGGCTGCGGCCAGCCCATTTTCAAAGCCTTACTTCCTTCACGAAACATTAATTTTTCACTAAATCAAATAAATGATCTTTTGACATCATAAGTATTGAACCATCAATATTGATTAAAAATGGGTGTACAGGTGTGATGCAAATTAATGACTCCTCTTGATATCCTGAGGTCAGAAGAACATCAATTTTGTGTTCCATTCGCTCCCCAGATGTGATCGAGTGGTCTCTCCTATCCCCAACCATAAGAGCAACCAAACATCTGCACCACCAACTATCAACACTGTAATCCATTTCAGCCTATTGCACTCAGTGGTCAACCCAAATCTGACCAAACCAGGTTTACTATTCCAATTCACACCTTCTCAGAACCAACACTAAGCACATGGTAAGAACAACCACTAATAGAGTAGACTGAGTGATAGTCTGTGAAATCAGGTGTCCCCACAACATAGACCTGACATTAGTCAGACACATCACTGTGGTGCCAGTTTACACTCGAGATGGTTTATAACAAAATGAAATGACTCTTCCAAATTAATGTAAACCACAGTTAAAGACTAGCCTTACCATCAATGCAAAACCAAGAACTGTAGACACAGTATCTGCATCAGGCCAAAAATGACTGGAAAGTGAGGTTTGACACCTAAAGTCCAATATAGCTGACCTGACGGCTGACAGACATGGCACCTACATGCTAGTGACATAGCTTTTCACACTCAAATATCAAATGGTGACTGTCACCTCTAACTTTCCCATACAAGGGCAATAGTTGTTATGGGAAGGCAACTACATGGAGCATAACTCTACAGTAGAAAGCCTCTTCACTCTCATTAATGAATAATACTTGTTTTGATTAAGGAAATTCACACAATTTATATACACATAGGTATATATTTATTTATTTATTTATTTATTTTACAGGGATCAGCCCACCTGGGTACAGGTCAACGACCCACATCGCAGCCTAGGGGGCGAAAAAATATGAATAGAAAGAAATTAAAAATAGAAAAGGGAAAGGTTGTATTAATCTACACCATGAAGATGCCAGAAAACCAGCTTTTAAAAGTGAGACAGATTGTATGAGTATGGAAACACAGAAAAAGGCAGTGCATTCCGCAGTTTGGCTGTGTGAGGAAAGAAGAATGTACTATAATGAGGGGCACCGCGGGCAAGACGTGTGTTACGAGGCCCCAGCCTTGCCAAGGGTACACAGGATGCCAAATCCACCAAGCATTGCCCGTTAAAGTACCTGTAAAAGAGAGAGAGTGAAGCAACATTGTGGCAAAGAGAAACAGAAGAAAGATTGTCAACTAAAGGAGGAGTGTTAATAAGACAAAATGCCTTTGATTCCACCCTATCTAACAGGTGGACAGAAGAGCCACCCCAGATATGAAAGCAGTACCCCAAGTTAAGATGAATGAATCCCTTATATACTTGAAGCAACTGCTTAGGAGTGAAGTAGCTATGGCATTTGTACAGCATTCCCAACTTTCGGGAGGCAGCTTTAGCAATGTTGAGGATGTGTGGCTTCCATGATATATTTGACAAAATGGTGAGGTATACTCAAAAGAAACCCTGCAAGGTGATTAACAAATATTTAGCAGGAGAATCAGAGACAGAGGGAAGTGTAATTATACCACACCAAGATGCCACTTGATCTGGAAGTGGATAACAAGTAAATACTAATAAAACAATGAGAATCACTTACACTCTAAGGACCATTTGTTTAATTCTTCTAAGAAATCTACAGTTACTTCCCCTTCACTGTTTCTCAGTGTGGAAATTCTGAAAACAGAAAGAACAAGAACATATCTAATTCATTCTAAAATTAGTAAGAGATATCAGTGAAAAATTAAATCTCAACTCTTTCTCTGGTTCAGTAATCATGAAGCTATGGTCCTGTTGATAAATAATTACAACTCAATAATCACAACACAATTTGTGCTATCTGCACAGGTACAGACCCTTGAAACTGGATCTCAGAATACCCGAGATTCTCAAATTTAAAACATTTTCTTCCCGAGCTACAAGTTTTGTTTCCACGCAAACACACACACACCAACTCAGTTGAATGTTTGCTTTACAGTGCTTCTTAAATAACACAATAATAATTTCAAAAACTTTGTGAAAACTATAATAACATTTTACTAATACTGTACAGTACAGTACACTGTATATAAATGTAAATAAAGATAATCAAAGTACTGCATAGGGTTATTTATTCAATTAGACAATACGGTAATTATTTGTGAGCACTATTTCTGGCAGATGTCATGACTCACTTGAAGAGTACAGTAATATAAAGAATAAGAGAATAAAAACTTTGCCATTTAACAACCCTTGGCTAACACAGCACTCAGAAATTTTTCCCCGATTTTTTATATTTTCCGAATTTTATCCCACTTCTAGCTGGATGGTCCTAAAAGCCATTTGTCAACTACTGTATGAACAAACTCATTGTCATCCAAACACTGCAAATACACTTACCTGTCTAAAAAGTCTAGTGTCACCTGATCCACATCTTTGAGATAATTATGAACATTTTTGGGTTTCAAAACTGGTGCCTGGACTTTGCTTCGTACTCGCCACCATTCCTCACCATTTCTGAAAGAAATTATCAGAGAATTAGTGGTACAGCAGTAACGTGCGTATCTCTCGCCAATATGTCAAGGGTTTGAGTCCTTCTTCACCTGGACATATGTGAAAAGGAAGTTATCCAGTGGAGGAAACATCACAGGTTTCCTCCAGACACTCTAGTTTCCTCCTGTACTAACATTGGATAGACCAACAGCCCAACCCAAGACACGGTAGTTGCATTCCTGAAAAACACCACGTTATAGAAAATTCTCATTGTAGGAACGATTGATTCAATGGGAAATAAGGGCTAAGGGGTTAATAGGTTCAAGAACACCAACATGATTGACAGATTTTCTTTACAAATTGTTACATTATTGTTATTTTTTTTGTGTTCTTTATAATAACCCATCTTTAACTTGCCACCTTGCAGTCACACACTTTTGCATCAGTTAACCCCACACAAATTTGTCATACCATATAAGACCCTCACTCTGGATCCCACGTCCACGTTTGGGATGTGTGTGTGTGTAATAATAATAATAATAATAAACAGTTTATTAATAGAGTTGCAGGCGGTGGCTGAAAAATATACACTTACATTTGATTTAGACATGATGATATATGCATTGAATATATTTACAGGGCTATACAGTACATAAATCAGGCGTTGTTTATCACTTTAACAATAGATGGGATGGTGCTATTCTTATATCTATCGGTGCGGGCTCTTATGGGCTGAAATTTATTGTAGTGGCGGACTGCGCGAGGTGGGTGGGGGGCAGGAGGTGGCGATGACGAGGGTGGTGCAATAGTTGGCTGCCAAACCTTTCCAGCGCTTGGTGGTGGAGGTCACTGAGGGATGGCATTTCCAGGGTGGAGAGAGCGTTGGTGTAGCAGGAGTAGTCAGCGCCGAGCATGATTCTGCAGGCCCTTTTCTGTACCTTCTCTAGCTGACGTTGTTGGGTGGAGTTGAGGAAAGACGACCAGGCTGGTGATGCATACATTAGTTTGGGGAGAATAAAGGCGTTGTAGATGGTCCTCAGCTCTGGTGTGGGTGTCCCAAGTGACCTAAGTCGTCGTAGCATGTAGAGACGGTAAGAAGCTGCCTTGACTGTGTTATTTATATGGGCCTTCCAGCCAAATTTGTTGTCTATAGTTACACCCAGGAGTTTGGCAGACTGCACCAGCTGGAGAGGATGGGCACCCACTGTGACTGCTGGGGCATGCACTGGAGTGGTGGCGGTATTGATGTGCATGACTACGGTTTTGGTGTGGTTGATGGTGACCTTGTTCTCCGTAGTCCATGCCTGTAGCCTGTCCAGGGTGCCTTGTAGCGCTGAGTAGTCTGGTGCGGTGTTGTCCACTGAAACCCCCGCAGTGCAGTCATCCACGTGTGTGTGTGTGTGTGTGTGTTTTGTGGTAATGGTGTATGTGTGTGTGATGAAGTGGTGTGTAAGGGTAGAGTTGGGGGTGTGAGGGTAGTGTTGGGGTGTGTGGGTGGTGTTGGGGGTGTGAGGGTGGCGTTGGGGGTGTGAGGGTGGCGTTGGGGGTGCGAGGGTGGCGTTGGGGGTGCGAGGGTGGCGTTGGGGGTGCGAGGGTGGCGTTGGGGGTGCGAGGGTAGCGTTGGGGGTGTGTGGGTGGCGTTGGGGGTGTGTGGGTGGCGTTGGGGGTGTGTGGGTGGCGTTGGGGGTGTGTGGGTGGCATTGGGGGTGTGTGGGTGTCGTTGGGGGTATGTGGGTGGCGTTGGGGGTGTGTGGGTGGCGTTGGGGGTGTGTGGGTGGTAGCGATGATTATAGTTGAAGGAGTGTGAGAAGCAGAGTGTGTGTCTGTAAGAAACAGTGTGTGGTTGGGTGGGAGGGAGGCCTTGCCTCATTCATCAGTGTTTTTACAGTAAGTCCTCGTTTAACATTACCCCGCTGATTCAGTATGTCGTCATTGTGGGAGAAAACACACAAAAGGAGTTAAGACAGGGTAAACAGCGTCCTGTCCCGGAATCTCTCTGGGTATCTCTATCTGCGCATGCGCGTACAGCGCGCATGTGCTCAAAGTCTGAACTACACTCAGTGACAAAAGGGGGTATGATTATAACATATAATACAGAGACCTGAATCAATAATGGTAAATAGTACAGTTACATATTACAGCATATTTGTCTCATATATCTACAGTCATCATGGACTACTTTGTATGGCGCATCACCCTCTCTCATCTTGGCGCACTACGCTCTCTCTCGCAGAGCGTCACAGCATCCCCAAGTGTTGCCAGCCTTTGTTAGGCTTCCACAGCGTTCGTGCATGTTTTAGTGTTTTTGCTCTAAATACAGTACTGTACTATAACCATTCAAAATGGCTTCCAAGCACCCATCAAGTGCTACTGATGCTCGTGTTGTGATTAAGCAACGCAAGACCATTGGCCTTGCTACGAAAATGGAACAAAAGAACATAAGAATGGAGGAAACTGAAGCGGGCCTATCGGCCCATACTGTACAGTCCCATTTACACCCAACCCCTATTGCTCATATATCCATCCAACCTATGTTTGAAGCTATCCAGCGTATTCGAGTTACCGGGGGTAATAAGAACATGAGAAAATAAGGAGTCTGCAATAGGCCGGTTGGCCTGTGCATGGCAGCTCCTGTCGAGAGCTACAACCACTCTCTATCGTCCATGAATCTACCTAGCCTCCTTTTAAAACCTTCCAGCATCCCAGCACTTACTACAAAGTTGCTAAGCTTGTTCCACTCATCTACTACCCTATTTGTGAACCAGTTTCTTCCTATCCCTCCTTAAACTAAACTTATCCAACTTAAATCCATTGCTACGAGTCCTATCCTGCTTCAACATTATAAGAACTTTATCTATATCTCCTTTATTGACTCCTTTCACCCACTTAAATACTTCTATCATATCTCCCAGCACTCTTCGTCTTTCTAGGGAATGCAAGTTTAGTTTCTTTAACCCTTAGGCCCCGGGTGACGTTCCACAAACGTCCGCCTATTTTCCTACCATTTCTTTTTTTAAATTATTTTTGGAAAAGTTGATTTTTCTTTTCAATTCAACCCCACGGGGGGGAGGGGGTACTGCCAGTAGCACCTTAACCCGGTGCTTAAGGGTTAATCTATCTTGATATGGAAGGTTTCTAAGTCCTGGAATCACATTCATCATTCTTCGCTGCACTGACTCCAGTGAATCGATATCCATTCTATTATAAGGGCGCCAGAACTGAACAGCATAATCGAGGTGCGGCCTGGAGAGGAGGAACCTCAGTCAGAGAGAGAGGAGGAGCCACCCGCCTGGTCTCAGTGACTCGCCACACCCTCCTCCTCTCCACTACCCATCACACACTCGCTCCACCTCCGCCCATCAGTGAGTACAATACAAAATTATTTAGTTTATTTATATATATACCATTTTCTATAAAAATGCCATTGAATTTATGTACTGTATATGTAATGTATTTTATGGACCAAAGGGAGGCTGGGGAACGTAACTCCTGCATTTTACCTATTTCTTATGAGGAAAATTGATTCTGTTAACATTGTTTCCGTTAACGTCGCGGTTTTCAGGAAAGGAACCACGACGTTAAGCGAGGACTTACTATTTTTACCTGTATTCATAATTACATATTCTTATATGATCAGCCTCTTCAGGTGTATGTTTTATCATTGATAATATAAAATATTAAATACTATAGAAAAAAATACATCATATAAAGAGTAGATTGATATCAAAATTTAAAGACAAGCCGAATTAAAAGGTAATCTTTTTCTGAGACCTCTGCATAGGAGGGGGATGGCGGGTAGGACTGGCCATTGCCGAGCTTAACACTTTTATTTATTTATTCATTACAGTACTGATACATTAAAAAAATGCACTAAGTATTGTACAGTCTATTATGGGTAGAGGCATTAATAAGCACAGATTATTATAGATTTATGTCCGCTAAGGTAAGGGACACCCAGGTTTAGGGTGTATATTAATGTCCTAGAAAATTTTAGAATTCCTGCTAATCTCCATGGGCTCTCGAGCTATAAATAAACATCTTGAGTTGTCTGGCATACAACCCCGCAGGCAATCACGTGATTGGGCCTCGTATTCTTGGCAACACGCCGGTACCTTCACCTGTCCCACCTGTAGGGATGTCGTCACGTCATGCTATCAGTGACGCCGAAATAATCTCTATCCTTTTTAATGAGGCTGCTCCTTGTGATGCTGAGGAGCCATTAGGAAAGGACAGTGATTTGAGTGATTCTGATTACGTCAATGAAACTGATTACCCACATAATGACAAGGATAGTGAGAGTGATGCTGATGACTCTAGCACCATAATCCAAATTCCATTACCAAATGCATCACTCCTTCAGCCACAATGTCAACCCCAAGACTGGGATGAGGCTTTACAACCCACACTGTCCAAGACTATGCCTCCAACATGCATCTGGTTGACAAGTTTGACAGCATGATCTACAGTATAGATTGTGCACATAAGACCAGGAAATGGTACAAAAAATTATTCTCCCTTATGAATGCACACATTCTTCATCTAGTGAAGACAGGTACAAAACCTACACTCCACAAGTTTTCACCGAATGTGGTAAGGCAGCTTTGGGAGACCAATACGGTACCTTGTCAAAGACCTAGAGGACGTCGCATAGCTGGTGGTGAACTCCCATTGTGACTGACTACTCAATACTTCCCTTCAGTGATTCCTTCCACCGGGGCAAAGCCGTATTCCCAGAAAAATGACATGTGTGCCATATGAGTGAAATCTGACCAAAGTATGCAAAAACACTCACTATCAGTGTATTCAGTGTGATGTTGCTCTGTGCCCGATTCCATGCTTCCAACAATACCACACCCATCAAAAGTAATAAAGCACAGGAAACACTTTTGAAAATAGTGTAGTAGTATACAGTAAATATATATAATTTCTCATTATTTTTAGGTATCAGAACAATGTGATGTGGTGGTGGCATTGTGACCGTGTATTGGTGGTAAAACTGTACTGTATAAATTTGTACCTTACCTGATAGTACAGTATATGTCATGTGTCGACTCCTAAAACGTGCCTCAGTGAATAATATCTACATATTTGAGTACAATAAATAGTAAAATTAGTGAAGAATTATGTAAATGTAACTTGTTTTATGCACAGTATAGTCTGCATTTATGCAGTCAATTGAACCCGTGGATGTCCGTGTAAAACGAGAAATGTGTAAACGAAATAACAGAACATATGGGATTAATTGAAATAGAGACTGGGTCGACCCCTAAACTCCACTTTTTCCGACACAATACGTACGTTGTAGTAAAAATAGTATCTTAATTTTATGATGGTATGCACACACACATAATATAGAAGAGAAATATCAATAAGAGAATAATATACTGTACCAGGTAAAAGAAAAATCAAGGTTTAACACTTACGTTAGTAGAAGAGATGGGTCGGCATACGAGAACGGCGGCTGGTTCCAAGGCAGAGGGCAGATTAGTTGCCCTCCGGTGAATCACTATCACTATTCACAAGGGTTTACAGGGCCTCCCTAACAAACTCCTCAAAGTCCATATTGTCACTATCACTGACTTGGGCTGGCTATGGTTGTGGTGGGTTGCGGGCGAGACTAGCATTGATGTTGTCGTGATACATCTGGACATACGGCTCCATAATTTTCGACAGAAGGTTATTAGACACTTCATGCCGATGCTTGACTGTGTCTTTGTCAAGGATGAGCTTGATTTTCTCCCCCAACTCGATGACTTCCTTCACATAACCATGGCTTGGTCCAGGTTCAAGGTTTTTCTGGGGTGTTGGGGGTCCAGCGAAAGCCATTGTGACGGGAATAGCGGGCACAAGAGAGAACTGTATACGTGGAGAACTGAGAACAATGAGAGTGGCCCGGCGAGGTCAGCGAATCCTTCCCTCTGGTGGCAGGGCATGTCATGTTACATTAAACCAATCACAGCTAGCGGAGGAGGGAGGTAAGGATGCGTGGCCCAATCACAGTCCAATACATTAAATGACGTCAGCGATAACGTAAGAGCGACCTAATGCGCACCCCTCACCGCGCCGCTTCCATGTACTGTATGGTCAAGAATGGATCGCGCGAGTACAAAATGGCGCGTCTGGACCTCTCCAGCCGCTCGCCGTGTAAATGATGAAATTTACCGCGTAATTAAAACATTTCGTTCTGGCAAGGTGATGCGTAAATGACCAAAACGCGTATTAACAAAATCCGCGTAAATCGAGACTATACTGTACTGTATATAGCAGAGTGGACAGTGTATGCTTACTGTAGGCTAGTATGTAGAGGCGTACATATAGTATACAGCACTTGTACCATCCCTCCTTCATGGAGGGAGAGGAGAGTAACAGTTAACCCTCTCAACCTCAGAGCCTGAGACACATGGGTGCATGAAAACTTAAGCTCAGCCTCAGAGGTTGTTGCCAAAAAATTATTTAAATTTTTGTTTTTGGGGCTCATTTTACTGCCATGGAATTGTTTCTTTAATTGTAATGTGGTCTCTTCTGGCATAAATTTGTCTGACAAATTGTATGAAACCATAAAAAAAATCGAATTCTTGAAATTTAAGCCACTTTCTTTGAGTAAAAGTTGAAAAAGCAGGAAATGTTTAGTAACATCTCAATTTCATTCACATTTTGCTTGCATTATGGTGTTCATTGATATGTACTTTTTTCCAAAATAAAGAACAAAGCCTGTAGAATAAGGAAAAAAAATATAACACAAATACTTATGGAATAATTTAAAGGACCGAGCAGTGCACCCTCTTCTCGCTCTAATGGCCAGAGCGAAACCACACGCCACTCACACGGTGACCAAGACTGTCAAGGGGAAGGTATTAAGGCCCATACAAAGAAAACAATGTCTGTCAACTGGCATCCAAAGCTCAGTCAGTTTCACAGAATAGTTTGTGAGTTATTTGAAAATATAGCCCATTGGACGCCACATTGGCGTCGCGAGGTTGAGCTTAAGTTTTTTCGCCTTTTATGTTCGACACCACTATGGCGTCGTGCGAGGATGAGAGGGTTAATAACACCTGCTACAGTAGATGGTACAGGACAAAGGCAAACCATCCTTTATCATCATATTACCATTTGGCATAGTTTAGACTTTCAGAAATCTTTCGCAATTACTCAGAAAATTTTGGGGATGTGCGATAGTGTGTCTGTGGGAGATGTGTAGTTTAGACTCTCGGAAACTTTCTCCAATTCCCGGAAGATATACAATTTTTTCCGGGGAAGAGAAAATTTGTATTCCTACCCGGAAATCTCTCATTCCAGTAACAGCTCTGCACCACTTATGAATGGGATTCCAATATATTTATAACATTATTCTGTAACTAAATCCCATTTCTTTACATTACTTTATTTTCATTATTCTGTATATAGTTTAAAATCACTTTATTTACATTTTTTTTATGTATGGGATATTAATGTTGTTTTATATGGCCAGGGTTGTACTTTAACCAAACCAAACCAAACCAAACCAAACCAAACCTAACCTAACCTAACTTAGCCTATGAAATTAACACTTCCGACTTACGAACAGATCGACTTACAAGCAGACTGACTTACGAACAAGGTCCAGGAATGTTACCGTTCACAACTCGGGAATTGCCTGTACAAAAGTAAATAAGTAGAAATCCATACAAGAATTATTACTTACTCTGTCACTATTCCAGCTTTCTTTTCATAAAATGGGTTAATATATCTGGCCATCTTGAGGGCTTCCATTTCATTTCTCACTGGATTATCTTGTGTCAGTTTTAGAATTTTCTCAGCATCTTCAGGCCGGGAGATCAACACCAGTACAGGCTGACCTGGGTACTTTACCTTTACGATTGGGCCATGTACTTTGAAGAGTTTCAAGAAATAATGGTACGAGCTCTCTGCAAAATAAACGGAAATCAGTATATTCAACTTTCCCAAATACTGTATTAAGTGCATGTATGATAAGTTCTCCTTCCATCACATGCACTTGAAATATTGGTCAGAAGAGTAATAAAGATGGATTGTTAAAAAAAAAATCACATGCTATTTAATAAGAACCTCCAGCTAAGGCACTAGAGGGTCAGAATCAATAGACACAGACTCTTTACTAATTTAATATCTTTAAATGATTTAACAAGGGCATGTAATATCAATTTAGTCTACCCATGTTTTTAATTTCTAAGAGGAAATACAAATGCCATGATTTTTTTTTCTGTGGAAGTTCATTCAGACATTCTGGCAACTAATGATCTCCCAAATTTCCAAACAGTGACTCAAATGAAGCACAAATTATTAGAAACACACTACATGTTGGTCTGGGTAAAATTGTGAAAAAAAAAGCAAGACTATCAGTTATTGTGGTCTAAGGATTCATATGAATTTGAGACCCCCTACTGATATCCCCTTTGAAAGGTATGTATGTATAGTGTTTAAAAATGATATAAGCTTAATGGCGGCTAATTACAGGTGTACTATATATAAGAGATAAGATCAGCTGATTCAACAGAAACCTTAAATTTAATGGGAATGTAAAATATACATCTTCTCAGGACTCAGGGTGTGCAACAGTAAGACTCTTGGATCTCCTTTGCAGAAAGTGAAAATCATTTGAAATTGTTTTTATTTCCTTAGCAAATTTAATCTGAAATTTAAAAAATAAACATGCGGTGTCAAGCCACACATATAAATAATACACATAAGGCAAAATTCTTCCTAATTTATTGATAAACAAGCTACAGTAGTTCAAAAACTTCTACAGTATCTATGAATAAGTATGTAACCATCAATATTCCAGTTTCTCAGTGCATTGAAATAAAAGTACCGGTAGCTAAAGGCAAATTTGCCAAACTTGTAGCTCTGAGCTTTGAAATTTATATATCTCAAGATATAAGTAGTTTTAAGTTTTTAAAACCACAATTACAGAACCAAAAAACAAAGACATAGCTAAAACACTTACAGTAGTAATCTTACTACTGTACTAATTTATATTTGGATGCAATGTAAGTACAGGTTGTACCTCTCTAGTCCGGCATTCTGTGGTCCGGAAACTCCCGTGGTCCGGAACGATTTTAGTTTGTCCAATAGGTAGATAGGCAGCTTTTTTTTTTTTTTTTTTTTTTTTTTACTTCTCTGAATTATTATTATTATTACAGGAGTATTAAATTTTTGCCCCTCAGGCCCCAATGTGGGTCAGTGACCTATGCCCGGGTGGGCTAATCCCCTTAAAAAAAAAAAAGCCGTAGGAAAATAAGGTTTGTTTACATCCGGCAGTTCGGCTGCACTCTCTCTCTCTGCTTGTCTATACAGAGTACAACATTTAACCCTTCAATATATATGAGCAGTAAATAAGTGTTGCTTTCATATTCTTATGTAGAGTAATGACGATAAATTTTCACATGTGCGCACTTACATATGAGCAGTCTCACTTTTTTTTTTACCATTAATGGTTAGCTACTTATATTGTTCCATTTATTAACATTAAATAACATTACAGGTACTTCAAGCAACCATATTCATTTTTTACATTAATTTTACTACAGCTAAACTCAGGGTCTTATTTTCTTCAGTTTTATATGTAGAACCAATCAGTCACTGGTTTCGTAAGCTTTAACATAAACAATGCCGGCAGCCGTCTCGTCTCCTCTAATATTCCACGTATTATTAATAAATTGTATTGTTAATTTTGCACACACGTACATTAATTCAATAAAAACAAATTCAGAAACATTAATTAAAATATATATGAACAGTAAATAAGTGTTGCTTTCATATTCTTACGTAAAGTAATGACGATATGTTTTCACGTGTGCGCATGCGCACTTACATACGCGATCTCTCTTTTTTCTTTACCATTATCGTTAGCTACTTCTACTGTTCCATTTATTAACATTAAATAACATTACTTAAAACAACCATATTAATTTTACTACAGCTACAACCAAGGTCTTATTTTCTTCAGTTTTATATGTAGAACCAGTCAGTCACTGATTTTGTAATCAACGAAAACAATGTTGTGTCATTTCCTCGTGTGTTTTAATATTCTACGTATTATTAATGAATTTTATTGCTCATTTTGCACACATAAACATTAATTCAATAAAAAAGACATTCAGTAATAAACAATAATGAATCTTTTGTACATAAGAGAAATGACGCTGTTTACACGATTATGCACGTCGTCTGCACGTTGACGGGCCGTTCAAACCCGTCGAAATTCAAGTTTCCGCCGTCAAAATTTTTATTTATTTATTTTTTGGTGTGTTCCAATAAAATACGTTAAGAATTAAAAACTCGCGAAATTTGAGAAGCTACTATACGACATTTAACCCTTCAATATGTCTTCAAAGAGACCATGACGCAGAGAAAGTGGTGCTAGTGCTTCCAGGCATAAGCACAAGTCACTATCTATCCAGGAAAAGGGTGAATTTCCATGGTCCGGCAATTTCCATGGTCCGGCACCGGTCAGGTCCCGAGGTTGCCGGACTAGAGAGGTACAACCTGTAGATTTTCATATCTTATTCCATTTTAGCAAATTATTGAAAGCAATTTAGTAGACTTGCAGTATTTGAACTAAAAACGCTTATACAGTCAACCCTCGCTTTACGCGGTCCCACTTTATGTGTTTCCACGTTTACGCGGTACCCTGCAGAAACCGGAATGCTCACTTTCCGTGGTGTGTGTACCCTTTTACGTGGAGAGCGGCGCGAGCAGGGTGCGCACAAGGTCGCCCAATCATCAAAACATTACCGAGTTCTTCACCCGCCACAACCGGCCCAAGTCAGTGATAGTGATAATGATAGTGAGGATATGGACTTATGTTTGACAAAGAGGCCCTGCAAGCCTCTGTGGTGGATAGTGATACAATTGATACAAGTGATACAGGTGAGGGCCAATAATCTGCCCTCTGCCTCGGAACCAACCCCCCATCCCCGTGTGCCCAGCCATCTTTTCTACTAATGTAAGTGTTAAAAAACCTAATATTATTGATATTTCTCTTAATTATTAATTGTGTGTGCATACCATCATAAAATTAAGAAGTTATTTTTACTACAACGTTGATATTGTGTCTGAAAAAGTGGAGTTTGGGGGTCGGCCTGGTCTCTATTTCAATTAATCCCATATGTTATGTTGTTCACTTTGCGCGTTTCTCACTTTACGTGGGCCGCCGTGTAAAGTGAGGGTTCACTGTAATAAAATATTCCATTTTAGCTACCGGTAATTATTGAAGAATGCAATACGTATATGTAGTACAGTAGACTACCAGTAATTGAAGAAAAAAGTTTATAATAAAATACATAGGTACATTTTCTTGGACTTTTCAGCACAAAAGCTTAGATTGGAATTATATGTTTCAAACAAATAATTACAAGAACTTGAGTTACATAATTGTATTCAGTAATCAAAGTTGAAAATTCACAAGTTGCAGTATAAAAACACGAGTGTTTCACCAGTGTCGGCATTAAGATGACTTCGATGTGGAGTGTATAAATTACCACCAATGCTGAATAATCTTTCACTCTCCAATGATGGTGAAGAAGATGCTTGTTTGCAAGGAGACTTGATCTTGGAAGTACAGGTATGTTCTTATTGGTTTACCACCAATCTAAAGGATTTCCATTACGTGCTTGCAACTGTAATGTCTGGTATCTGTCCATTTCAGCTCTGACAACTGAAGTTGTTGCACTTTTTTTGTATTCTTAGAAAAAATCCTTGGAATTGATTTTGGTTCAATAGACTGTGAATGATCACTATCACCCTCTGTCTCTAACTGGTCTATACATTTATCAAAATCAAAGTCACTAATTTGCACAAGACTCTCTAGGTTCTACACTAGAATGTGCACTGGAATACAGTGTACTCACATTCTTCCCCTTCTTGTATAGTTTGCTTCCTCTTCTTGTACAGTATAGCTGACAATCACTCTCTGTAGATTAACTTCATGTATTTTAGACACTTTATCACCTTCAGTTCAATACAGGGTATCCTTGTATTCGGGATTAAGACATGTTGCCAGTTTTGGACTTTTGTCATCTAGATATTTATGAAATCAGTTCTCCATTAATGCCTTGATGGCATTGAGAGTACTGCCTAACCCAGAAAACTGAGCATCTGCTGATGCTTTTAGTTATGAAACTTGATTTGAGGGATTACACAACTGAACAGTAGTCTTGTGGAAAATTTTCATTAGAGTAGAGACCTTCCCAATCAGGTTCCATTTGTTTGCATCAAACACATGGAGGTTAGGGCCTTTAAGGCAGTAGTTTACATGAAATACGTGCTGTTCCAACGAGTGGAGACATATTGTATTAATATTGTTCTGCACATTGAACAAAGATAGAATGTGTTTATTGACCGAAAACATTTAATATATGTTAGCGAAAATAAGACTGCTAGTTGTATTCCAGATCAGTTCACTCACAGTAAGATCTGCCATATGTGTAATAATGGAAATGCAAAGTTTTGGATGCCAGAGACAAAAATTAAAGAAATAAAATTATGAAAGTATCAGCTGAAAATTGGTCAATACCTATATTCCAAATATAGGCCTCAGTACATCTCTAGTGGAAAGGTAAATAAAAATCTGTTTATATGAGACTTTTCAAAACCCATCATGAAATATTCAAGGTTTAATTCTGGAAAGTCCTAATAACTCCGAGAAAAGCTTAATGTGTCGTACACTAAGCTTATCGGCCGCCCCTGGGCCTGGTGTACAGTAAACCCTTGCCATTTGCGAGGGATAGGTTCCAAGAAATGGCGCGAATTGGCAAAACCACGAATAGCCACTTATATAATACCTTAGTGCACTAATTTACAGGTACACCTATACCTGTACTGTGTATGAGAAACTTAAGTCACAATACTGTACTTACATTCGTAGGTGGAAGTCTGGAGCTTGAAGAAGTGGTGCACTGTACATAGGGGTACATCTGGTTACTGAAGTATACCGGGTAGGTGGATCATCAAGATCACTGGTGGAAAAGGGTGATGCAGTGGTGGTTGGTGGAGAGGCGCATGACCCAGGGGTGGCGCGCGACCCGGAGGTGGCTTGCGGCCGAGAGGCGGGTGGTGAGGTAGCGGGTGACTGGGAGGAAGAGGGTGGAGTGGTAGTACTAGCTTGTTCTTTCTTAAAAAAAACATGGTGATTGGTACAGTAAGTCCTTGCTTAACGTCGGGGTTACGTTCCTGAAAACGCGACGTTATACGAAACAATGTTAAGCGGATCAATTTTCCCCATAAGAAATAGATAAAATACGGGAGTTACGTTCCTGAGCCTCCCTTTGCCTCATGAAATACATTACATATACAGTGGGGTATGCTATAATGAATCTAATTGGTTCTAGAACCTTGTTCGTTATAGCATTCATTCGTTATAGGATTAATCCGTCCCAGACCCCCAAATACAACCACTTAACACTGAAAAATTTCTGTGGAAAATGTAAAAAATACGGTACTTTATCTAACCTTAATGTTGTTCAGCATGCAGGACAGGAGGCAGAGAGGGAGGGGGGAGGAGAGGATTATAGAGAAGAGGTGGAAGGAGAGGAGTCATCCTTCCTAGCCCTCTTTGGTGACTGTCTTACAGGCACTTTGTCTGTAGGGTCTTTATCTACTTTTTTAAAGAAGGAATCCAGGGTTGGCTGCTTCAACCTTGATTTCTGGACCTTCCAAAAGTAGTTCATCACATAGTCATTAAGCACACTGATGGCCTTTTCCACAGCACCAACATCAGGATGATAATCCTCAGTAAGCTTAGACAGTTTGCTCCAGCAAAAGAACACATCCTTGAGATCTTTGGTTGGAATGATGCAGCTTTCCTCCTTGTCCTCATCCTCCCCTGACTCCTCAGAAGTTAAGCTCCGCTTCAGTGTCTCATTTTCTTCTTTGTGAAGCTCAAGCAGCTCCTCGGTGAACAGCTCCTTACTGTGCTCTTCCACCAACTCCTCAACATCATCATCATCATCCACTTCGAGGCCCATGGAATTGCCCAGAGACAATATTTCATGTACAACAGCCTCTTCCTCTAACTCTTCGAAGCCTTCAAAGTCTCTTTTGAAGCACACATTCAGGCCACAATGGCCTCCAAGCAGCACAAAGACACCTCATAGTAACCTCTTTCCAGGCTGACGCAATTAAAAACACAGCGTCTGCTATAATGAAGTGACTCTTCCAAAATTCCTTCAAACTAACAGCACTGGAAGAAGTGGAGGCAAAACATTTTCTAAACAGTGCCTTTGTGTACAGCTTCTTAAAGTTAGAAAATACCTGCTGATCCATGGGCTGGATGAGAGGTGTTGTGTTGGGTGGCAAGAAGAGCACAGTGATGAAGTTGAACTCCTCTGGCAATTCAACCATCAAATTAGGAGGGTGGGCTGGTGCATTGTCCATCGCCAACAAAGCTTTCAGTGGAAGATTATTCTCCCTGAGGTATTCCCGAACACTGGGTCCAAACACCTCAATCACCCACTCAGAGAAAAGACTCCTGGTCACCCAAGCCTTTGGGTTTGACAGCCACATAACATCTAGGCGGTTCTTCCAAATGTTTTTGAAAGCTCTGGGGTTTTCTGCATGGAACATATGGAGTGGTTTTATTTTGCAGTCACCAGAAGCATTAGCATAATGATGGAGAGTAAGCCTGTCTTTCATTGGCTTATGGCCAGGGACAGAAGTTTCCTCCCTTGTAATGTATGTACGGCGAGGCATTTTTTTCCAAAAAAGTCCAGTTTCATCACAGTGGAATACCTGCTGAGAAACAAAGCCTCCCTCTTTAATCACATTCAAAAAAATGTCATGGTGTTCCTTAGCTGCTTCCTTATCTGCACTAGCAGCATCACCATGTCTCACAACACTGTGTAATTTATTTCTCCTTCTGAAACCAGTAAACCACCCCTTGGTACCCCTAAACACTGGCACATCACTGTCACTTCTTCCACTAGGAGTCTTGGCTTTAAGGTCCTCAAACAATTGTCTGGCCTTCTCACAAATTATAGCTTCACTAATGCTATCACCTGCCATTTCTTTCTCCTTTATCCACACTAAGAGTAAATTTTCCATCCCCTCAATCACATTACATCTTGCTTTGCTAAGTCTAGAGATTCCCTTAGCCACTTGCACAGTTTTCAACTCCTCTTTATTCTTCAAAATCGTACATATAGTCGATTTAGCCATCCCATACTCATCACTAAGTTTCGCAATGCTTGTTCCATTCTCACGTTTCTTTGTGATTTCTTTCTTAGTTTCAAGAGATATAAGCTTTCTCACTCGCTTTGGACGATTCATTGTTACAATTGTACACTTGTATAACAAAATATTTATACAAATAACTCATATTTCCACATCAAAAGACGAAATTTCAACAAAAACAGTGGTGCACTGGCTACACAATGAGACAAAGATGGCGCCTGACGCTCTTGTTGTGGGTCGCGGTACAACAATATTCATGCGCCAGACGAAATAGTCCTGTATTCATCCGCGTTCGTTGTAGGAGTTGCGTTTGTTATAGCATTCTTAATTTTATAGGTAAAACAGTTCGTTACAGTATAGGAATATTTGTAGTAGGATCCGTTCATTATAGCATACCCCACTGAACTGTACATAAATTCAAAGCTCCTTGTGATGCCTGGTGAGGTACTTGTATGCATTACTATAAAGTCATTCATTGAGATTTATAAGAGAAAAACTCAAAACTCCTCTACATAACAGATAAATAAATACCATTAGGTAACCTTGGTAGGCCAGCGGGCTGGTGCCAGCTGTCATAATACATCACCTCCCCCTCCGAACTTCCGGCAAGATTGAAGGTTGTTTAACCTTAAAGTTTTTATCTTATAAAATGGTACAGACTAAAATTAATAGAATATAAATTGCATTACTGGAATCCTTGCAAGACATAGAATAATATGAATATAGACATCATATATTTTGCACAAGAGATAAAAATTTAGTCCCTTAAGTACATTTAAGTGCTGTACATGTTTTTCCAGCTTATTTTTCGGTAGATATAGTAACTTTCTTCATTTATTTTTACTCCTTTACATGCACACACCATCCTTAAATACATATTGTGAAAAAGGTAAATGAAATATTTGTCCTAAGGGAGAGGGTGATGCGCTGTAAAAAGAAGTCCGTGGCGAAGCAAACGACTTAGTACCGAGTCACCGGGACGTTAAAAAAATTTTTGGTCTCTAAAGATTAGCAGGGTAGTACTGAAACGTTAAGCGGGCCTACGCTAAGTGAGGACTTACTGTACCTGGTTGATTCCTCGAACCATCTTAAGACTGTGTTCCATGGAAGGGTCATGGTCAACAATGAAATCATTCACCATCTTTACTCGATGAAATAGTTCACCAAAATATTCCAAGCTCCAACCTTCTTGTTGCAATTCCATAATATCTTCCTCTTCATCTTCCTCGGCACTTTTTACCAACTCTTCCAAATCCTCTCCATGCCCATCAATCAGCTCTTCCACGTCTTCAGCAGCCATGTCCACAAACCCCTCACCATCCAACTGACATGCAACACTAGCAATGTCATTCACATCCTTTACTATGAATGGAAATCCCTGAAAATTATTCACACACTCAGGCCATAAGGTGCACCAACAAGCATTCACTGTCTCTGGTTTACATTAACTGAATGATTCAATGAATGTTGGTAATGCAGTCTGCAATGTTATACTCCTTCTAACACTTGGTAACATCAAGGTCAGGGTCTTCATCAAATGGCACTACGGACATAACCAAAAGAGCTGCGTGTATAATATGCCTTGAAGGTGCGTATTACACCCTGATTGAGAGGCTGGATAAGAGCAGTGGTGTTAGGGGGTAGAAACACTACCTGGATGGCTAAACTGCAAACTTTCTGCATGGCCTGGTGCATCATCTGTCAATAATAACCACATAAATTCCATCTTCTTGGAAGCAAGGTATTTTTCCACTTCCAGGATGAAGTACAGTGATCCCTCGGTTAACGAACGCCTCGGTTAACGAATTACCTTCCATAAGAATATTAAATTCTGTTTACGAACAAAAATTTGGTTAACAAAATTTTTACAAATCGTGCCAACATGTTTTCGCTTGCTCACCAGCTGAAATATTAGTCCGCCAATACAGTAATCGGTTCTAGGGCTTAAATAATTTTCCAAGTTTTCCAAGTTTGTAGTAAGTTTAACAATTACTTAACATAATTGCAGTACAAGAAACTAGTTCCTGGTGCGACAATCAGCCACTTCACTCACCCAGCAAGGTGTCAGTTTGTATCTCTGGTCAGTGGAGGTAACATCTCGCTTGTGACTCTCTTGAACATAAACTATTTTTACGTTTTTACAGTACAATTATTGGTCATTCTGAAATTTATTTTACATATTGACAATATATAGTGCTGTGTAGTGTTAATTTAAAGAAAATAATCTTGAATTACACCTAGTGAACTTCAAATTTTATGGGTGAAATGACGGCATGAAGCATGGGGGTGATTTCTCTTCCACCCCCACTTCCTTCTCTTCTCCCTTCTCCTCCACCCCCACTTCTAATTCCTATCATCATCATCCAGGAGCCTTCTACATACACACCTCAAAGTAAGTGTTCTTTACTGCATTTTGTTTTTACTTTGTATGTACTTTTCTGTGAGCTGGAACCAATTACCCAGTATCCCATTGAAATAATGGATTCGGTAAACGAAATTTTTGGTTAATGAACGACCTTCTGGAACGAATTGTGTTCGTTAACCGAGGGACCACTGTATTTGTATATGAATGTAATATCGGATCACAGTGCTTCGTCCACTGAACAGACACACAAACTGACCCCTTGGTGGGTGAGTGAAGTGGCTGATGGGCGCACCAAAAACTAGTTCCCTGTACTGCAATTATGTTAAATAAGTGATAAAATGACTAATAATTTTAATATAAAACTTGGAAAAATATTGAATAACACAACCTTCTTGATATTTACTCCAATGGAAACGAATATAAGCCCTAGAACCGATTATTGTATTGGTGGACTAATCTTCCAGCTGGTGAGCAAGCAAAATAATGTTGACACGTTTTCATAAGAATTTTGTCAACAGAAATGAAGATTCTTATGGAAGGTAATTCGTTAATCGAAATTTTGTTAACCGAGGCGTTCGTTAACTGAGGGACCACTGTATACTTGTATAGTCATTACAATATTATGATTTACTGCATTTTGATACTATTTCTACCTCAATTAATGAGGAAACAATTATCAATACAGTGGTCCCTCGATTAACGAACGGTTCAATTAACGAATTAGCTCCCATAAGGATTTTCAGTTCCATTAACGAACAAAGCTTCGATTAATGAAAGCCTTTGGAGAAACATGCTTTGTTGTGCGCATCAGGTGATCAGCTAGTCCGCCAATACAGTACTGTAATTGGTTCTATGTTTACATTCATTTCCAGTGGAGTAAATATCAAGAAAGTTGTGCTCTTGATTATTTTTGCATTTTTTATATTAAAATTATTGGTCACTCTAAAATTTTGCCATCCAAGCTCTGTCTACATAAAGTTTTATTAATATTTTTGGCTCGATATATGTAACTTTATTCATTTATTTTTACTCACTTACATGCATACACTGTCCCAAGGGCAAAGCTGTACTGTACATGTACTAAAAATAATGAACAAAATGATTACTAAGATTTTTGTCTTGTGCAAACTATAGCAGGTTTACTGTATATTCAAATTAGTCATTATCTTATAAGAATTCCAACAATGTAAATTATATTCTCCCCGGTCACTTCTATGACATTTTATAAGCCAAAAAGAAAAACTCAATCTAAAGGAAATAAATAAACAAATAAATACTTCGCTAGACCTTCGGCGCTGTAAGGGCGGTAACGATCTTCCTGCTCGTTACCGCTGCTCACTCGCTAGTTTGCTGGCGCGACTCCCACTTGGGGGGGGGGGGGGGGTTAGACGGAGGTGAGGAAGTCGCTGCTACCAGCGACATGGACAGACATTACACAGATTTCAAACCAGTCACACCTCCCCGCTGCTCTTCCAAATTCTGGTGGTGCCCTCATCAAAGGCTCTGGACTCGTGGGCTGTGTCCCCAGACCTTCACCTATCGACTGTCAATCTCTGGACACCTACCCCAACCACTACTGAGGCTGCCAGTTCATCTCCCCCGTCTGTGCCCCGGTGTTTCTCCTGCTGTAGCAAGACATCGGCCACCACCGCTCAAGTGAGAAAGCCTGACTGGACCATTCCCAGGTCCGCTGCCGTAGGAAATATCTGTTCATTGTTTGATTCTCTATAGTGTTTGATTCCATTAATTGCAGACTCCCATTGATTGTTTGATTCCATTAACTGTTTGATTCCATTAATTGTTGACTCCAATTAATTTGTTGATTCCATTAATTGTTGATTCTCTTAATTGTTTGACTCCCGTAATTGTTATTTCATGTTTGTTGATTGGGGTCAGAGTTTTGTGTTATATTTTTATAGTAAAGAGATGTCAATCTCGAACGGTTGCTTGTTATTCCTCAGAAAACCATGGTCCTTGACTTTCCTTTTATAAGATCCTGATTAGGCTGGTAAGGGATTTCTATCCCGAAGTCCCATGCCTTTACAGGCACCAACTGTCAAACCTGTCACTGTCACCTCCCCTTCCTCCCGAACTCCCAGCCAGTGTTTGGTGGTTTTAGGCTTACAGTTTTTATCTTATATAATATCACAGACTAGAGTTGAGAATATAATTTGCATTGCTGGAATACTTGCAAGACAGTGAATAATCTGAATATACTAAACGTCACATATTTTGCACGAGATAAAAATTTTAGTACATTAGTTTAGTACATTTTAATAATGTACAAGCTTTTCAACTGTATTTTTAGGTAGATTTACATAAATTTCTTCATTTATTTTTATTCATTTACATGCACACACCATACTAAAAGAAACGTAAAAGAAATAAATGACCTAAGTGCAAACCTGTACCGTATAATTTTGTACTAAATGATTACGGTACTAAAATTTTCATGTCTAGTGCAAATTATAGCTTGTTTATATTTAAATTAATCACTATCTTACAAGAATCCCAGCAATGTAAATTATATTCTCCCAGGTCATTTCAGTGGCATTTTATAAGAGAAAAGCTTAGTCACGCTTAAGGACTGATAAATAAACACGCATTAGACCTTCAGCGCCAACTGTCAAACATATCACCTCACCTCCCCCTCCCCCATCTGCCCAGCCATTTTAGGCTTACAGTTTTTATCTTGTATAATATCACAGACTAAAGTTAGGAGAATATAATTTGCATTGCTGGAATCCTTGCAAGACAGCGAATAATTTGAATATAAATGTCATATATTCTGCACGAGATAAAAATTAATCACTTGTATCACATTACTGTACAGTGGTCCCTCGGTTAAAGAGCACAATTCGTTCCAGAATGTTGCTCGTTAACCGAAAAATTCGTTAACCGAAACCATTGTTTCCATGGGTTTTTGGGTAATTGGTTCCAGCTCACCGATAATTGCATAAAGTCAACAAAAAAGGTAGTAAAGTACACTTACTTTGAGGTGTGTATGTAGAAGGCTCCTGGATGATAATGCTGTTGTGAATTTGAAGTGGGAGGAGGAGGAGGAGGGAGAAGAGAAGGAAGTGGAGGTGGAGGAGAAGCATTTTACTGCTTCTTGGAAGGTGTCACCTTCCATGAAAATGTCAGGAACCTCTGGACTGACAGATTCTCCAGCAGGAACATCCTCCCTCCTTCTTGAAGTGGAAGGCTGAGGGCTAGCATCTTGTTCCCGCTGCCTTTTAATGAAGAAACTGATGTTTGAAGAAGGAGACCACTGTGTCCTCAACATTACACAAAGCAAGTTCTGCTTTTTCCACATTAGGGTGCCTTGATGCCAGATTTCTGAACTTCTCCCAGTAGTGAGCAGCATCTTTCAAATCTAAAGTAGACATATGGTCATCAATTTCCTTTTCCTCCTCGCCACCGTCAGCCTATAACATCTCATCCAGTTGCTGCAAGTCTTCAGGAATAAGTTCCTGCTCATGAGACATCACAAGCTCTTCTACATCATCCTCCTCCACTTCAAGGCCCAATGACTGACCAATGGACACAATCTCCTGGTCCAACTCTGCGTCTTCCTCAAATCCCTCAAAATCATGGACTACTGATGGCCACAGTGCTTCTCATGAAGAATTGAGGGATCTAGTAGAGACTTCTTGCCATGAGGACACAATCAATTTTACAGCCTCCAGGATGTTAAATCGTCTTCCTGAACAGTGTCAGTGTTAGTTCAGGATCAGTGGAAGTTGCCTGATGACACATCCTGAACATTTTCTTCATGTACAGCTTCTTAAAGTTGCTGATCACATTCTGGTCCATTGGCTGTATGATTGATGTAGTGTTGGGAGGCAAAAACAACACTTGACAAAGTCAAATTGAGACTTCAAAGTGCTGGCAAGTTGAGGGTCATGACCAGGGGCATTATCCATAAGGAGAAGAGCCTTTAAAGGAAGTTTATTGGTGGTTAGGTAGCTCTTCACAGAAGGGCAAAACACCTCAACTGCCCATTCATTAAAGAGCTGTCTTGTCACCCATGCCTTACGGTTGGACTTCCAATAAACTCCAAGCCGTCCTCTTACCACTTTTTGTTGCTTGAACACCCTGGGGTTCTCAGAGTGGTAGACAAGCATAGGCTTCAGTCGGAAATCCCCTGAAGCATTGGCACCAAGCAATAGAGTGAGACGGTCTTTCATGGGTTTATGCCCAGGTAAAGAGGCTTCATCTCTGGTGATGAATGTCCTTTTGGGCATCTTTTTCCAGAACAATTTCGTCCACATTGAACACTTGCTGTGGAAGATAATTTTCTTCATCCACCAGTTCTTTAAAGTCCACTAAAAATTTTGCTGCTCCTTCCTTATCAGCACTGGCAGCCTCACCATGCCTAACAACACTAAAAATGTCACTTCTTTTCTTAAATTTTTCGAACCAGCCCTTGCTGGCCCTAAGCTCTTCAAACTCTGTGCCTGAAGAACCAGGTTGATCTGCCTTTAAATATTTATTTGTGAAAGAGCCAGGGAGTGGCTCTTTCACAAATAAATATGGTCGAAACTGAATCACCTTTCATTTGTTTTCCCTAATCCAAATGAGAAGTAACCTCTCTTTCTGCTATTAGGGATCTACTATTAAACACACTGGTAGATTTGTCTCTCACTTTCACTTCCTTGAATTTGTCTTTCTGTGAAAGAATTGTTGACACAGTTGATGTCGACATGCCATATTCTTTGCTAAGCACATTTGTTCTAATGCCTTCTTCATGTTTCTTAATAATTTCCTGATTCACCTGGATTGAAATTGCTTTTCTGGATTTCTTGGGACCCATGCTGGATTCAAAAAGAATTTCAACACTAAAATTTTAAGTTTAATTGCTGTAAATAAAGAATATTTTCTTTAAATCAACACTGCACTGTGCTATATATCATCAATATGTAAAATAAATTTCAAAATGACCAATAATTTCACTGTAAAAACAGAAAAAATAGTTTATGTTGAAGAAACTGAAAAAACAAAGGGACTGACGCCTGTTTGGTGTGTTGAGTGGCTGTTTGGCGTGCTAAAAACTAGTTTCCCTGTACTTAAATTATGTTAAATAATTGTTAAAATGACTAACAATTTTAATATAAGATTTTTAAAATTATTAAATAGTATAAACTTCTTGATATTTACTAAAATAGTAAAGAATTTAAGCTCTAGAACCAATTACTGTATTGGCGGACTAATACGACAACTAGTGAGCAAGCGAAAACATGTTGAGGGGTGCTCGTAAGGAATTCGTTAATCGAGGGATTGCTCTTTAACCGAAGTGAAGAATCTTATGGAAGGTAATTCGTTAACCGAAGTTTCGTTAACCGAGGGATCACTGTACAGTAATGATTTAAGAGTTCTAGTGTATATGTACGTTTATATAAACTGTAGTGATTTAAGGACGATTTCAGGCATTTTTAGGAGTGTTTCTGATTTTATGCGTTTTTTGGCTTTACTTTGTATGTAACTTTTCTGTGAGTTGGAACCAATTCCTCAATATCTCATTGAAATAATAGATTCAGTTAGCGAAATTTTCGGTAAACAAACGATTCTGTGGAACCAATTGTGTTCGTTAATCGAGGGACCACTGTATAATGTATCATCTTATGATTTGTGTTGGCAAAGGAACATTATCAAATACATATTATAAGACGATGTCATGAAGTCCTTCCAGGGATTGACAATCACTCTGGAAACATTACAGGCAACTCGAGGTAGCATCATCGCCCTTCACGACATAGGCCTAAGCAACAAGCATTGATTTATAGCTATATTGTTATTCAGAAAGTGACATTTCTCCATGTTCGTCAGTGCAAGCTGTGTTTTCCAATGAGTCTCGGGTACTGTACTAGTGTTGGTCATGGATTTCCAGCAGTAAACACCGACTATTTGACTGCCGTTGACATATTTTCGCAACATTAATATACAGGTAATTATATAATTCTACTAAAGATGGAGCACGGTGATTCACCGTAATTACAAGAAATGCCAGAAATAATAACTGGCAACCTCACAGATATTAGGAAGGCAGGTCTACCAACATAATGCAGGAATCACAACTAGTGATCGGAAATATTTGTCCATTGTGACACATTGTATCGATGAGAAAAGGGGGCTGATACTTCAGGGGAGAGTGTGTAACAGCACCATTTGTATTATATGAATATTCACCCAAATGTATAATACCCAACCATTCTCGTTGCCACAATGTTGCTTCACTCTCTCTCTTTTACAGGTACTTTAACGGGCAATGTTCAGTGGATTTGGCTTCCTGTGTACCACCAGCAAGGCCGTGGGCTCGTAACACACGTCTTGCCCGTGGTGCCCACCGTTTCTCTGTGGATGTCAGTCACACTAGAATAACCCGTTATAATACATCCTTCTTTCCTCACACAGCCAAACTGTGGAATGCTCTGCCTTCTTCTGTATTTCCATACTTATACAATCTGTCTCACTTTAAAAAGCTGGTTTTCCGGCATCTTCGTGGTGTAGATTAACACAGTATAACCTTTTTCTTCTCTATTTTTAATTTCTTTCTGTTCTTATTTTTTCGCCCCCCAGGCCCCGTTGTGGGTAGTTCGACCTGTGCCCGGGTGGGCTAATTCCCATAAAAAATAGAAGTTTATTCTAAAAAACAGTTTTTGTGATATAGTCCAGAATGTAACATCTAGCTTTATACCTAGGTATGTAAATACCTAGCATTAACTCGCCAGGCCAACATTCAGGCAATTAAAACATCTAATAATTATTAAGTACGTAATATTAGGAGGAAACGTCATTACCTGGCATTTAATTGCAATTCTCAAAACCCTCCATCACACGCATTGCTACCGTCATCTCTTGCCCTAGTGCAAGCAGTAAACAAATGTCAACTCTCGAGGGGTGGAGATGGGTGGGATATGTTGATGTAGCAACAGGTATGAGAATTAGTCAGCTGATTTCAATTTCCAATAATCCATCATTATTGGTATTTTCTGAGGAAGATGTCACCTTTTTCCTCCAGAGATTCTAAGAAAAAATGAAAGGGAGGATTTTCAAGCTCAACCTATCAGGATAAAATGGCTAATGGATGAGACAAGGGTTCCTCATAAATTGTGCCCAGATAAGATTCTTCAAAAATGGTGTATCAGATTCCCTAATCGAGGCTCCTATGTATTCTCATCACAAGATGGTAAGAAATTGTCTCCTAGTCAAATGACAAAATATTTATCTCAGTTAGTGAGTCAAACAGACACTGGCAAAAAATTTTTTTGCACATGACACCAGGAATTATGCAGGGTCTGTGGCCTTTCTGCGGCATATGAGCCTCAGTCAAATAAAAAAAGTGGGCTTTTTGAAATCTTCAAAAACCTTTTAAAACAGCTATCTTCATCTATCTCTGAAAGATGCTTTACATGTGGAGGTACTGGGGTCCCCTCCCCCACCTAGTCAATCTTCACAACCGTGACCTTCTTCTTCCTCATCAGAATAAAGTGAGTATCCTATAGGATATGTAAATTAACATTTTACCTTCCGGTGAATGTTCCTAATATTGGAAAACATTCCAAAAAGTTTATAATTATAATCTGGACCTAAGCTGGGCCTTATACGCAATGTCACCTCCCTCTCCACCTCCTGCTCGGGTAATCAATGCTAGATGTCGCATTCTGGATTGAACAAAAAAGTTATTCAACAATGACCTAGCAGTTATTCACTAAGTTATTCGACCATGACTCTGTAGTTGTTCATGTCATACATGCTGAGGTCTGTAACTTCATCAGAAGTTGAGCGAGGTCAAGCTGATTTTGCAAATACCTCGCCCGCTCCTCCTTGCGTCTCACGCCTGAGCAGGAGAGAGCGGGCAGACTCATATCACTTGTTACCCAGTGAGCACCTCACTTAAACGTTCTCCTATAAGTGCACTAAGACACTTCCCTTAGCAGAGAAGGTACAATATACTCTCAACTGAACTCAGTACCTGTGAAACTATATTTTTCCACAATAAAGCAAAAACCAGCAAAGTGTTTATTTCAGCCCTGCCACTTACTAGTTCCAAAACTAATAAAAAAAAAAAAAAATATATATATATATATATATATATATATATATATATATATATATATATATATATATATATATATATATATATATATATATATATATATATATATTGATAAAATCACACGGGAAAAGGGAAACAACGGAGCACCTTAGCTTTCGTCTTTATTCAAGACATCTTCAGAGGCAACTGGATTACATGGACAGAGAGAGGCTTAAATATACAGGGTGACCTTAAAAACATGAGGTCAGGTCATAATGATGTCATCCACTAATCCCCACACCAACACACACATAGAGGAGCTTAAGAAAAGGGGGTGACGTGACTAGTCAGGTCAGGTAAAAATAAGGGACCCACAAAATAACTATCATACAACTATATCAAAGGTTTTCAAAACATTTTTAACCTTGGGCCACTGACAAATAAATTTATGTAACATATTATCAGTTTTGAACTGACCATCACTTAGGTTTATTGATTTCAATTCCTTAATCAAACTAGCTTCAACCAGAAGTCTGTGACACAAGATGATTTAAATACTTCTAAGCT
This sequence comes from Homarus gammarus, assembly GCA_958450375.1. NCBI lineage: Eukaryota > Metazoa > Arthropoda > Malacostraca > Decapoda > Nephropidae > Homarus > Homarus gammarus. The sequence continues at coordinate 613,814 of CAUDMG010001162.1, forward strand.
TTTTTCCCAAGCAATGGGGTGATTATTATTCTTAACATGGACGAACAAGGCACTGCTTTCAGATGCTGTTCTGATATTATACTTATGTTGTTTGATTCTGAGCTGCAGTGTTTTTCCTGTCTGTCCTACTTAATTACAATTACATTTGCTACATGGAATACAATAAACACTTCCATTTACATTCAAACTTGGGCTATTTCTTATTAACATATTGCTAATGGTTGAGTCATACTTGAAAACAACATTAATATTTAGAAGCTTGAGGGACCGAACTAACGGGACAAATTCATTACGATAGGGCAGAGTCAAAATATTCTTAAGTGTAGGAATTTGTCTGGTTTGAGAGGAATGAAAGGATTTTTTAGCCCTCTCTCTGTCCATGTAATCCAGTTGCCTCTGAAGATGTCTTGAATAAAGACGAAAGCTAAGGTGCTCCGTTGTTTCCCTTTTCCCGTGTGATTTTATCAAGATTTATCTTATCCACGTTTTCATTGTGGATCTACATGAAATATATATATATACTATATATATATATATATATATATATATATATATATATATATATATATATATATATATATATATATATATATATATATATATATATATATATATATATATATATGCTGATAACCACAAGGAAAGAAGAAAACACGAAGTTCCCAAGCGCTTTCGTGTAATTCACATCTTCAGGGGTGAGTACAGACTAGAGAGAGTAATACAAATCAAGTTGAATATATACAGAGGAGGGTGAGACCAGGTCCACAATGGTCAGGTAATTAGGTAATTGTGGGAGACTCAGATGATGCTTCCAATCAGGGATAAAGGAAACACACTGGTGTCAAGTTCGTAAGTTCTATTTCTGGGACAAACACACAAAAGGAGTTAAGACAGGGTAAACAGCGTCCTGCCTTGGAATCTCTCTGGGTATCTCTATCTGCGCATGCGCGTACAGCGCGCATGTGCTCAAAGTCTGAACTACACTCAGTGACAAAAGAGGGTATGATTATAACATATAATACAGAGACCTGAATCAATAATGGTAAATAGTACAGTTACATATTACAGCATATTCGTCTCATATATCTACACCTCCCTCCCCCTCATGCTCGTAGTGCAATCTCGAGCGGACTCTTTTTCCAGGAGCCTTTGAGAGCGACGTGGGAAAACTGGGGGGTCACTTAATGAGGACTTACTTTTCTCGTCCAAGCAAGGGTTCACAGGGATGTGGGGGAGGAGTTCACCACTAGGGGACGGTACTGAACGAAGGAAGCGGCGATTCCGCCACCATACCCGACCACTAGGGAGACGGACCTCGTAATCCCTGGTCTTGCCGCAGCCCATTACAACCCCGACCTTGTCCCAGCGGTGAGACGTCGGGTCTTGAACCCGAACTGTTTGACCGATACTCAACCTGGGAAGGGGTCGGGCGTGCTGATCGTACTGTGCCTTTATCTGGTCAGCACGGGCGGCTGCACGACGATCGAAGTCCTCGGTCTTGGCCTGCCACTCCCTCGAGAAGGACTCCGGATGGGCAGGGGCACATGACCGTAGTGGGTGGCCGTATAACATCTGTGCTGGGGAGCGACCTGTGAAGTTGGGGGTATTCCGCAATTTCAATAAACCCCGGTCAAACTTCTCACAGTCAATGTTGCCCGAGGGTGCTGTCTTGAGGATGAGATGCTTGACGGACTTTACGGCAGCCTCGGCATGTCCATTGGACTGGGGATAATGTGGCGACGACGCCACATGATGAACTCCCCATCGCTCCATGCAGTCCCGGAAGTCGTTGCTGGTGAACTGGGGCCCGCCGTCAGTCCTCAGGCGGAGAGGGACACCAACTTCCCGGAAGTAGCGGCAGAACATACGTACTGTATGAGAGGCAGTAGTGTTGCCTCCGCAGGGAACGACAACAGGCCACCCTGAGAGCCGGTCGGCGATGACGAGAAAGGACTTTCCCGCCACAACGAAGAAATCCGCAGCGACGGACTCAAAGGGCCTTGTAGGGTTGTTGTTGTTCATGAGGGGTTCCTGCTGCTGACTGCTGAGTGGAGCCGTCTTGAGGTCCTCCTTGGAAACCAGCACGTCCTTGGATTGCAGTAGGAAGAACTCCCTGGCTGCAGAAGGTGACGTATTGGTTGGGAGGGGCAGCTCCTTGCACCTGTTGACATGTTTAATTTCCGGAATTGGCTTGGGGAAGTCTGGAGATATTATGGCCAACTCTTGACAGTGGCCATAAGACAGTAGTGGCATCTGAACACCTTTGTGGACCTGAATCCTGGCAGAACATGACTGCTTACCTAGGGTGAGGGTAGCCTGAAATGTGCCCAGAGCAGGTGCCATTGTAGAACCGTCTGCAGTGAGCGTTGTAGAAGTTGACGGTGGTTGCAAGCTGCTCCTAGGGATCCCCAGAATGTCGAGGTGTCTTGTGCCGATTACTGTGACGTCCGCACCTGTGTCAGGAAGCATCTGGATACGGGAAGTAATGTCGCCGTATGACAGGTGAACACAGATGGGCTGAGGTGTCTTGCTGACAGGAGAAGAGGATCCCACGCGACAACAGATCTTGTTCTTCGCCGCCTGAGACTTGCAAGTAGTATCCTTTTTCTTCCGTGACTGACAGCATTTGTCGAAATGTCCAATGCGGCTACAGGAGCGGCACTGAACGTTGTTGGCAGGGCACTTCAGTGTCCTAGCCCAATGGCCACGACGGCCACAGTTATTGCAGGTGCTGTCAGCGGCAGGGCATTCAGAACCATGCCGACGAGCACAATACTGGCAGGGGTGGCCTGGCGTCGAAGTCTGAAGTGATGCTGAAGATGAAGTAGGATGTGAGGCTGAAGTCCCGTCACGTCCTTTGTTCTTCTTATATGCGGAGATGGCACACAGCTGGTTAGATGGAGCACGAATAGCAGAAGTCGCACTTCTGGTGGCTTCGTAAGAGCGGCAGGTGATGACAACATCCTGTAGAGAGGAGGCAGTGTTGAGGGAGATAAGCTTCTGAATAAGCTCTTCGTCCCGCACACCCATGAGGATAATCATCTTCAGCTGTGTTTCCTCACAAGTCGACGAGTTCCCCGGACAAACGTCAACCTCCTCAGCGATGCGTCTGAGTCGTACGTAAAAATCTGCAAATGACTCACCCTCCAGCTGCTTACAACTGAGAAGCTCTCTCCTACGCAGAGCTTCGTTGCGGAGACCCTTGATATGCGTCTGTAAAGCATCCAAGACGTCCTTCACAGTCTTGTCTGTGTTGTGGGGGATTTGCAGGGTGTGCTCCAGGATACGTTGCGTCTCTAGGGTGAGACACATCCTCATCTGGATCAGCTGTTTCTCCCTAGGCAACCTCGATAAGTCGACCATCATCGAATAATCGTCCCATCTCCGACGCCATTCACGGAATACCTGGAACGAGGCATCAGCTTGGAGTGGCGGTGGACTCTGAGCGAGTGCTTTCTGTGGGGGGGGCAAAGAAGTTGGAGAGGACCCTTCGGGCGCGCCTGTGGACGAAGGGGCAGGTGTGGCAGCTGCTCGAAGGTTCACAGGTGTCAACAACTCGATCATGGCACTGAATCTGTCATTTTCTTGTTGACGCCTGTGATCCTCTTCCTGTTGCCTCCTGATGTCGTCTTGTCGTCGGTTTTCTTCCAAAAACTGAATTAAACGAAGGAAGTCGCCGCCTGTGGCAGGTTGCGGACGTGTGTAGTGGGGGCTAAGGGTGGGTGGGGCCGCTTGATCCACTTTCCGCTCCACTTGGAGTCCACTTACTGCACCGGCATCAGTCTGACGTTGGGCTTGTTGGGTATCTGGAGAAAACCCAATAAATTCTTGATCTTCCATAAGGCCTGGTTTATTTCTCTCACAATTACTGTAATTAATAAGTGAGCAGAAAGCAATCGTCTTTAAATGGAAGATATCTGCGAGCGTCTGTGAGTGAGTGAGTGTGTGTGCGTTCGTTCGTGCGTGTACTCGGAGCAGGCTGGCCAGAGAGCGGGTGGCTGGGTATAGCAATTCCTCTCGCTCCCTCACGCCAGTTTTAGCCGAGTCATGAGCGGGGAAGGATGTCAAAACTTGAGCTCTCCCCTAGGTCTTAAATGGGCTTCCCTCTTTTGTAAAAAGTGCAGGAACACGGGGAAACACTTTAAAGACACTAAAGGGCACACACAACACTGAAAAAGCACTTCACAACACTGCACTGTAAATCCAGGAATATCTTGAGAGGTACGCGCCGATATTCACTGGGCAGGAGGAGTTGACAAGATGGCGGCTCCGAGAGAGATTCTGCGTCCACTCCAATTCTGAATAATGTGATGTCCCAGCTAATCACCGCGCCATGTGGGAGACTCAGATGATGCTTCCAATCAGGGATAAAGGAAACACACTGGTGTCAAGTTCGTAAGTTCTATTTCTGGGACAAACACACAAAAGGAGTTAAGACAGGGTAAACAGCGTCCTGCCTTGGAATCTCTCTGGGTATCTCTATCTGCGCATGCGCGTACAGCGCGCATGTGCTCAAAGTCTGAACTACACTCAGTGACAAAAGAGGGTATGATTATAACATAATACAGAGACCTGAATCAATAATGGTAAATAGTACAGTTACATATTACAGCATATTCGTCTCATATATCTACAGTAATGACCCTACTAATCTTTAAATAGCACACAACGGTTGGTGGTCAGGTCAGATGGGCCAGTGACCCGCCCTCTCACTTGATCACAAATCTTCTTAATTACAAAATTGTCCAGCTTGTACATGCCGTTACTCAAATTCATGTTGAATGCTTCGGTATGTTTAATAAGACTAGATTCTATGATGTTCCTACTATCAATTGAATTACATGGTAATATTGAGGAGGCATTATCCCAGTCAATGCAATGCTTGTTATCCCTCAAATGAACAAACAGAGCATTGGATTCCTGGCCTGTCCTAACACTGTACAGTACTCCCTCTTTATCGACGGATTTTTTATCGACGGTTTCGATTATCGACGGATTTTTATTTTGGCTTTATTTGAACTCTGCGGGCCTTGTTTGTACTTTCGCCGCTAGGCGGCACTAGTGGCGTGACTAGCGTCTACCCGCGGCCCGCCTTCCCTGAACACAGACATCAGCCATCGTAAGTTTGCTAGTATTTTTGTCCACTTATTATATTATTATTTATACACTATTATTTAAGGTTATGTGCAAAGGAAACGCATTAATGCTTAAAGGTACATTTATTTAACATATGCTAATAATAGTTAGAAAAATTACGTAACCATCACGGTATCGACGGTATCGATGGTTTCTTTATCGACGGCCGTCTACAGAACGTAACCCCCGTCGATAAAGAGGGAGTACTGTATTTGTGTTGTTTAATTCTAGTTACAAGATCTTTACCTGTCTGGCCTAAGTAAAACATATTACATTCCTTGCAAGGGACTTTATAAATGCAACCAATTGTGTTGTTGGAGGAGTTCTTGATTAACATTTGTTTAACAGTGCATGAGTTTTTAAATGCCACATTGACGTTCCAGGTTTTTAGCTGTGCCGGAATGTGTGAGAAATTTTTGTGAAATGGTAATATTAAGATATTCTTATGGTCATGGGTGGGCTTGGGATCAGTTCTATAAAAAGTTTTCATAGTAATGTTTAAGCATTTGTCTATGAAAGATCTAGGGTATTTAAGGTTTGAGCCAATATTATATATATATTTGTATTCCTCATCGATGAATTCCGGACTGCAAATTCTCAAGGCACGTAAAAACATTGTTGTAAATACTGACTGTTTGACTTTATTATGGTGGGCAGAATAATAATGAATGTATGAACACACATTGGTTGGTTTTCTATAAATACTGAACTTAAAAGTGTTACCTATTCTGTGTATCAGACAGTCTAGGAATGGCAATTTACAGTCTTGCTCTAATTCCACAGTGAATTTGATCGAGGGGGCTAAGTTGTTAAATTGTGGTAGGAAAGCTTTTAGGTCCTCATTACATGGCCAGAGACATAATACATCATCAACATATCTAAACCAGGGTTGATTGTATGTAGAAGTCCGCGTGCTTTATTGGGCTAATGAAATATATATGGATCCTCGTGTTTCGAAGCCGGATTTGGTAAAACGTTACTCTGACCAACTAAGTGGTGCGGGTGGTCCCCATTAGAGGTTCACGGCGCCATAAGCTCGTTGAACAGGCTTTGTGTGAAATATAACAAAGTCTAGGACTGCTTTTAGCATCCTGGTGGTCCAGCGGTTAGCGTTCCCCGGTCACAGTCATAGGCTTGTGGGCCGTGGGTTCGAATCCTGGCGGGTTGAGGTGTTGATTGTATGTAGAAGTCCGCGTGCTTTATTGGGCTAATGAAATATATATGGATCCTCGTGTTTCGAAGCCGGATTTGGTAAAACGTTACTCTGACCACCTAAGTGGTGCGGGTGGTCCCCATTAGAGGTTCACGGCGCCATAAGCTCGTTGAACAGGCTTTGTGTGAAATATAACAAAGTCTAGGACTGCTTTTAGCATCCTGGTGGTCCAGCGGTTAGCGTTCCCCGGTCACAGTCATAGGCTTGTGGGCCGTGGGTTCGAATCCTGGCGGGTTGAGGTGTTGATTGTATGTAGAAGTCCGCGTGCTTTATTGGGCTAATGAAATATATATGGATCCTCGTGTTTCGAAGCCGGATTTGGTAAAACGTTACTCTGACCACCTAAGTGGTGCGGGTGGTCCCCATTAGAGGTTCACGGCGCCATAAGCTCGTTGAACAGGCTTTGTGTGAAATATAACAAAGTCTAGGACTGCTTTTAGCATCCTGGTGGTCCAGCGGTTAGCGTTCCCCGGTCACAGTCATAGGCTTGTGGGCCGTGGGTTCGAATCCTGGCGGGTTGAGGTGTTGATTATATATATATATATATATATATATGCATATATATATATATATATATATGTATATATATATATATATATATATATATATATATATATATATCTTAATAAAATCACACGGGAAAATGGAAACAACGGAGTACCTTAGCTTTCGTCTTTATTCAAGACATCTTCAGAGGCAACTGGATTACATGGACAGAGAGAGGCTTAAATATACAGGGTGACCTAAAAACATGAGGTCAGGTCAAAATGATGACATCCACTAATCCCCACACCAACACACACGTAGAGGAGCTTAAGAGAAGGGTGGTGACGTGACTAGTCAAGTCAGGTCAGAAAAAAGGGGACCCACAAAATAACTATCATACATCTAGATCAAAGGTTTTTAAATACCTTGAATTTATAGTTTTGGCCATTTCTCATGATAAGCATATCAAGAAATGGAAGGGATTCATTTATTTCTCTTTCAAGGTATATAGAAAGCCCACACAGGTAGACAGTTTCATTCACTTTTCATCGAATCACCTTGAGTCTACCAAAATGTCAGTTTTTTCTGTTATGTTCTTAAGATGTCTGCGTATTTGTGACTCTGAATTTATTGACGATGAATTGAAACACATTCGTTCTATTGCACATAAACTTGGGTACCCTTCTGTGTTTGTTGATCGTTGTTTTAATAGGGCTAAAAAATCCTTTCATTCCTTTCAAACCAGACAAGTTCCTACACTTAAGAATATTTTGACTCTGCCCTATCGTAATGAATTTGTCCCGTTAGTTCGGTCCCTCAAGCTTCTAAATATTAATGTTGTTTTCAAGTATGACTCAACCATTACTAATATGTTAATAAGGAATAGCCCAAGTTTGAATGTAAATGGTAGTGTTTATTGTATTCCATGTAGCAAATGCAATTGTAATTATGTAGGTCAGACAGGAAAAACACTGCAGCTCAGAATCAAACAACATAAGTATAATATTAGAACTGCATCTGAAAGCAGTGCCTTGTTTGTTCATGTTAGGAATAATAATCACCCCATTGCTTGGGAAAAAAGCTTAGAAGTTTTCAAATCATCTTGTGTCACAGAAAGACTTCTTGTTGAAGCTAGTTTGATTAAGGAATTAAAATCAATAAACCTTAGTGATGGTCAGTTCAAAACTGATAATATGTTACATAAATTTATTTGTCAGTGGCCCAAGGTTAAAAATGCTTTAAAAACCTTTGATCTAGATGTATGATAGTTATTTTGTGGGTCCCCTTTTTTCTGACCTGACTTGACTAGTCACGTCACCACCCTTCTCTTAAGCTCCTCTACGTGTGTGTTGGTGTGGGGATTAGTGGATGTCATCATTTTGACCTGACCTCATGTTTTTAGGTCACCCTGTATATTTAAGCCTCTCTCTGTCCATGTAATCCAGTTGCCTCTGAAGATGTCTTGAATAAAGACGAAAGCTAAGGTACTCCGTTGTTTCCATTTTCCCGTGTGATTTTATCAAGATTTATCTTATCCACGTATTCATTGTGGATTTTCATAAAATATATATATACAGTCTACACGGAAAGTTAAGGCACACCAAGGAAAAAAAATAAAAAATCATGGTAAGGCAATAAAAAAATGAAAATAACACTCACCCACCCCTCTTAGTATTTTGTTGTGTTTCCCAGCACCTCTTTCAGTCGTAGTGGAACACTTTCTGCAAGGTTTTGCAGGTGCTGTGGGGTGAAATTGGCCCACAGTTGCTTAATTGCTATGGTGAGCTTGTGGACGGACGAGCTGTCGAGGTCACGTAGGCGACGTTTCATGAGCCCCCAAAGGTTCTCAATAGGGTTGATGTCGGGGGAATTGCCAGGCCAGTCCTTAAAATATGAAACCTGGCAATCCTCCAACCACTAAGTAACCAACTTGGCTGTGTGGCAGGGAGCACCATCCTGCATGAACACTTCGGCGCGTGTTTTCTCAAACGAGTCAGGCAGAATGTCACAGAGAAGCTCAAGGTACATACCCTGGTTAACTTTTATGTTTTTTTCAAGCACAACCAACTCACCAACACCGTAATAAGTGAAAGAACCCCATACCATCACTGAATCAGGATGGTTGACCGTCTTGACGGTGTACCTGGGGTCGAGCCGGTCAGAATCTGGCCGGCAGTACACCCTATCGTGACCACAACCACTCACTGTAAACATGGCTTCATCACTCCACAGGACGTTCCTCCACTCCTGAAGGGACCAGACACTGTACTTCTTTGCAAAAGTGATCCTCTTCTCCTTCTGGGCAGCAGTCAGCAGAGGCTTACAGCGTGGTCGGTTAGGCGTGATAACCGCGATCGTCATGAAGAAGCTGCTGCACCGACCTTAAGGAGACGTGACCAAGGAGTCCGGGGTTAGCTTGCTTTAATTCCCGGGCCGTGAGCTTAGGGTTAGCATTAACTTGCCTAGCAATCACCTTCCTGGTTCTAGGAGACCTAAGCTGTGGTCGCCCAGACCTGGGTTTAGGGGTAGGCAACTCTTCCAGGCTGTTTGCTTCAAACACCGAGATGAATCGGTACACTGTTTTGCGGCACACACCGGTTAATTCAACTATTTCAGTAACTTTATGATTAGCCTTGTATAAACCAATCACCTGTGCAATATCCTCACGCTTAGTAACTCTCCGGGACATCTTAAAGACCCAGAAATCACACGATAAAGCACTGTAACTCAGGCGTAAAATCACGGCATCTGGCGCTCACATGGGTACAATAACTTCCACCCACGCAACCTAAACAAAGACTGAGCGGTTCCTGCTATGTGACAGCTGTCGCCTAAGGGTTCCAGATGCTGTTAGAATTGTGACTAAATATTTCTGATCAAAATTTATCCTTATCTAGAGGGTAAAACGATTTGTGCTAAAAGTGAAGTCACAGCCCAATTTGTGCCTTAACCTTCCGCGTAGACTATATATATATATATATATATATATATATATATATATATATATATATATATATATATATATATATATATATACTTGTGCGTGATATATATCTATAAAAAAGGACCAACACAAGTATACACTCATTAACGAAAGTCTTGTCGCCTCACCTGCCTCTTCATGAACCCAAAGGTTCAGAGACCTCTGGGTTCATCAAGAGGCAGCTGAGGCAACAGGACTTGTGTTAGGGGAGTATACATCTCTTGTGACCAATGTATGACAGACCCTTCTCTGTTGTAAACATGAGTAATTTATTTACGTCATTCTCACAACTACAGTTAAATGAGTTACTGATATAATGCATTACTGCACTTAAACAGTTATGGTTGTTAAGCTTTTAACTAAGTTAGTATTTACACTAGTCTATCATCAATTATAAATTGTGAGAGATAAAACCCTGTTATCACCACTATCAAAATGCAAGAAAAGCTTGCCAGTATCTTGGAGTCTGTATTCATCAGAAATTTCACAGCCAAACCTATTTTGATGAATTGGTGGGGCCCTAAATTTTGGAACTATACTTATATTTAACCTTAAATTATATAAATTTATTTAATTATTACTATACTGTACTGGGAGTGAATTATCTTTTTTCTCACAGTCACTTATGCCCACTGCGGTTAATATGCAAGCATCGGAATGTATTTTTCAACAACATATTCACGTGTTCAGCTACTGCAGCCAGCAGTGATTAAAAAACAGTAAAACATTTTTTTCTACATTCATAAATTATTGCACAGAGTGGATTTACCAGGAGTTAAATGCATGGGGAGTGAAATTAGAGGTAGGAAAATTACCAGAGCAAAAATGCATGGCGTACAATTACCAGGAGTGAAATTTCCATTCACCAGTCCCAATGACCTGTGGAAACAGCATACCATACACCATATACAGAGTGCTAAGCTTTGATACATGAGGAGGCAACAGGGCTGGATTGCACTTGACAGCCATCACTTCCCCCAACTAAAATTAGATTCCCATTTACACGGCTGGGTGTTCTATGGATGCCCTAGGCTTGAACCTTTAAGACAGGAGATGAGAGTTATACCCACATATTTTTTCAATAGCAATAACACAAAACAAAATGAAGGACCTTTTTTAATATTTAACATAGAGAGCACTGTATATGAGGTGATAAAGAAGAACAGCATTCTTTCTTATTCAAACTTTTTATTCCAAGTCTATTTTTGTGGTTAAGAGGAATACAGTATGAGATAATGTAGCAACTGTCTACCTTTATCGGTGATCATGTTGAAAAGGGACCCAACTAGAGGATAACACTTGGGTCCTGGAACTTCAGGTACTTCTCTACTTGTAACTGTTGATGTACCCCGGTGACCTAATCGTCCAATGATTTTTAATAGGGTACTTCGTTGTGACAGCATCTTCATCCTGGTTAATCTGCAAAGTAAATAATAATTTTTTTTCTACATCATATACAGTACAGTATACCACATCAAATCTCACATTCAAGATTAAGTTTTCTAATATTACAGTAAGTACAGTAAACCCTTGTTATTTGCAGGGGATAGGTTCCAAGGAAAGGCGCAAATAGGCAAAAACCACGAATAGCAACTTATACCCTGTACTACCTTAGTACACTACTGTATACAGTACCTATACCAAACAACTGACCAGCTGTGGCAGCAATCATCCTCTCTTTTGACTTGTCTAATAATTCAACTTTCTTTGTTAAGGTTATCACTGACTTCTGCCTTTTACATTTCACTCCACTAGCATCCCTAGCACTGACACTATAGTGCATTTTTTCCCAGCTGAGAAAAGATGCCCCGCCCCCCTCCTCAAGAGTTACAGCTGATTGGCTGTTGTAATAGGGTGTGTCATAGGAGGGAAGATCAGCTAAAACTAATGGCCCATCACTTTTTTGGTAGATTTTAGTGTATATAAACAGAAAATAATTTCAGTTTCAATATTTTGCAACCTTTTGCTAGGTAAATTTTAGCGTGAAATTTATCGAAAATCTAACGTACAGCTGCATTAGTGCATTACAATTAAATAGTGAGCATTGCTTTCTGACTTCATTCTTTAACAACCCAACTAACAATATTTTTTTCTGTTTCAGATTCTGATGCATTTATAAGTTGATAATATTTGCGATGGCTGCTTGTGTCAGGACGAGGAACCAAAAATCCAGCCATCTCAGTCACTATCTTGGGTCTGGGAGAGAGCTCCTGAAGTCGGAGTTGCCTACATTAAGAGATGCTTTGAGATACGGTGTTTTAATCAGGCAAATCAGTGAAAAGAACCAAAGAACTTACACAAACAAAGACATTGCCAGTGATATGACCAAAGCTGTCTTGGCACAGTACACTCTGGCTAACGCTCAGTTCAAGCCTCCAGTCATAACAAGTCAGAAGAAGATTAGTGAGAGACTGCTAGCCAGTTGGGAAAATGCAAGAGATATCTCTCTTGGGAGAGGAAAACTTGCAGTTAAGGACAGCTTTGCCAAGCAACTGGACCAGTTATTTGACATAATTACTTGCAAGTGCCCAATTGTTCTCTGTCCTGAGTTTGGATGCGATCGTGACTGTAAATCCGAGGCCCACATCTCCTGTATTTGCAAGCGTGAACTGAAGATTCCTGTGATCGAACTGGCATTTGTCAAAGCACAGAGAGAGAAGACTGGCAGTATAGGGGCTCTCATGATTTCTAGCCAAGATATTCCGGAGTCCAAGAGACAGGAGGCTGCCACAGAGAGACAGAAGAGGAGAAGAGTTGCCGAGGAAAAGAGACTTGAGAAGGCCCAGGGTGAGGTAAAAAAGGCCGATGATTGGAGTCAAGCTGATTCAGAGTTTAATGACTTCCCCATGGCTGATCCGAGTGCTGACCAGGAGAATGGTGACTTTGTCCCTAACCCAGAAAATAATGATCCCAAACCTTCCAGGCATAATATTCGAAATAGGAAAGATATCCCGAGCATAGCTCTGGCCAGCATGCGACACCACACTGGTCTCAGAGAAACTGCAGAGATAGCAACAGCTGCCTGGATTGACGGTGGTTTGACAACACCTGATGATGTTCACCTGGTGATAGATCATAACAAGGTAAGGAGAGCTCAGGAGAAACTTTTCAGTAACCTAGAAGAGGAGTTTGATAAGGGGATAAGAGAAAATGGAATCAATTGTTTGTTCTTTGATGGGAGAAGGGATGACACTAAAGTGTTCATGAAAGTTGGAGATTCTGACAAGTTGTTCCCTGCCATGGTGAAGGAGGAACACTACTCCTGCTGCAGTGAACCAGGAGGGAAGTATTTGTGGCATTTCACTCCAGAGAAAGATGACATCAGGAAACCAGCTGAGATAGTGGCAGATAACATTGTGAACTGGCTCAGAGAGAGGAACGTAGACCAGACCCTGCAGGCCATTGGAGGGACAGCACCAACACGAACACAGGGTGGCAAGGGGGGGTCATACAGTGGATAGAGCGGAAGATTGGGAGGAAGCTGGTCTGGATTGTTTGTGACCTCCACACCAACGAGTTGCCACTCAGACATCTGATCCAGGAGCTGGATGGCAAGACTCTTTCAAACAACAGATGGTCTGGTCCTCTTGGCAAGATGCTGGACTCTGCCACTGAGTTAGAAATAAATCCGAGCTTTGAAAAAATCACAGTTGGCCCTCCACTCGTTGAGCTTGCACATACTGTCATTGACGACCTGAGTACTGACCAGTACTATGGTTACATGATTTGCAGTGCCATCAAAACTGGGGTCATGCCTGATAGACTTGCTTACCTGCAGATAGGTCCAGTCTCACATTCTAGGTGGCTCACAACGGCTCTCAGGTTCTGCAGAATTTGGGTCGCTCATCATAAACTGAAAGGGAACCAGCTTCACACCCTGAGACTTATTGTCCAATTCATCGTGAGTGTCTACTTGCCAAATTGGTTCAACACCAAGGTCAAGTCATCGTTCTCCGAAGGTCCGAGGCATGTTCTCTTCCAGCTTGAGCTCCTGAGGAGTCAGCCAAGGAAGGTTGTTCAGATTGTGGAGCAGACTGTGAGGAGATCTTCCTGGTATGCTCATCCCGAGGCAGTTCTGCAGACAATGCTCTGCAGTAAGGATGAGGAGGAGAGAAGAGTGGCAGTCAAAAAGATCTTGGATATGAGACTTATGAGAGGATCTGGGCATGACTAATCAGTTGGTGACGATTCCTTCAGGGTCAGGAAGACTCCTGAAGTCAATCTAGGTGCCAAGACCCTCACTGATCTCATAGATCTGGATAACATCCAGGCTGGCAGTGAGCCCCCTCTTACCTGCAGCCTCACCAATGTTCAAGTCAGAGCTTTCCTGGACAACCCCATGCATGTCCCTGCCTGGCCCTCGCACACCCAGAGTATAGAGCGTTGTATACAGCAAGTGAGCGAGGCCAGCAGTCACGTGTACAGCCAGGAGAGGAGGGAAGGCTACATCCGAGCTCAGGTGGTCAGCAGGGAGGTGATGAGTAGAAACAGAAGCAAGAAAGACATGTTCTCTATGGTGTGCAGCAACACCGGGTCGTAGTAGTAAAACTGGTTTTTGTATTTGATGATTTTGTTTTCTAAAGGAATATTAAATTTAATAAATGTGTCAAGATCATTCGTTTCACTATTCTGGATCATTTTCATCCTAATAAATTAACCTGATACATTTACTTTACTTTTCAAATCTGAAGATATCACATGATTCTGCACATAGAACTACATCATTAATACCATGGGCCGATTTTTCAAACTCAAAAAAAAAAAAAAATTCGCCTCCGTATGACACCCTACTGTTGTAAACCTGTCCGATTTTGCTCTGAAGAAATGATGTATTTCTAAATGAGTTTATTAATAATTTCTGGGACGACCGTTTCTGATGAGAAAGATATTTATCTAAATTATATAAAGATACATACATTTATTATTTCAAACACAAGCACGTAGGAAGTTTATCAGAAATCTTATACAGTACATGAATTAACTGTTAAACTTTGGGAGCAAACTGACGCTTTCGGAGGATGCAATTAATATATACAGGTACTTATTTTTACCCACAATAAGACATACTAAGACAAATTATGTATCAGTAATACCACAATATGTAAAAACAACATTTTAAAAGATCAGAATCACATTGAAATATTACACGGCCGTCAGCAGAGGCGGGAAATATGACTTAGAACAACTTCATATTTTCCCGCCAATGCTGACAGCTGTTCGCTGGAGCGACCAAGTCTGTCACACTCATCCACCAATTTTCAGAGGCTGTGTAATATTTCAATGTGAGTCTGATCTTTTAAAATGTTAGTTTTGCAATATATAGTTTTACGGATACATAATTTGTCTTAGTATGACTTATTGTGGGTAAAAATAAGTATACCCTGTATATTAAATGCATCCTCCAAAAGCGTGAATTTGTTACCAAAGTTTAATAGTTAATACATGTATAAGATTTCTGATAAACTTCCTACGTGCTCCTGTTTGAAATAATGAATGTAAGTATCTTTATATAATTTAGCTAAATATCTTTCTCGCCAGAAGCAATCATCCCAACGATTATGAATAAACTCATTGAGAAATACCTGTACGTACATCATTACTTCTGGACGATATCGGACAGGTTTGCAACAGCCAATGAGCTGTAACTCTTGAGGAAGGGGCGGGGCATCTTTTCTCAGCTGAGAAAGAACACGCTATAGGCAGTCTTTTAGGGTCCATTTTCACACAGAAACACTAAAGTTTTGAGAGTACAACACAAGATGCTGCGTGGGGCAACTCATTGTGCTGCAGGAAAAGGCTCGCAAGCTAGCCATTATGGCCACTATCTGCTTACCGCGAATCATCAAAATCACGAATCACAAACCCGCGAATGCCAAGAGTCAACTGTACTCAGTTATTTAAATAGTCGTATGATCTCATCCCACACATTAAGTTACTGACAACCTACAAAAGAATATCTAATACTGTACTGTAATAATAATACCGTGTATGAACAGCAATACTCCAACTGTAGGGGAGAGACAGGAGACACCCATTGTCACCATTTATAGGGGGGATCTCCTTCCTATAATACTTTACTTATAATTTCTTTTCTCTGTCCCACTACTTTAAACAATTACTTTTCTTTCTGTCTTAACTTCTTACTCTCCAAACCTTCTTTCTCAATTTCCTACTGTAAGACTCCAAATGCTAATTATGTCTTAGATACTTTACTTCTACAAGTTACTACCTAACCTCGGACCTGTAGTAGCATGACTCGAGGGCTAGAGCACGGGTTCACTGTAATAATGGTACCAAGCTATGGGAAGAAACAAAGGTGGACACTGTAGGAGAATAATACCTCTAACATACAATAAAAGTGGTTTATTAAAATAGTGTTAGACTTATGTCTCTTTCCAATACACCCAACTACCATGAGCAACACTCATGTACTTCTCAACACGGTACAGTACAGTACATCTTCCACATTCACCATTGATAGGTGTACCTTTAGAAAACCTATAACACTATAATCATACATAGTACACTTGGGCATCAACAACAATACAGGTGACCTGAAATTACTCTCGTGATAGCACAGGACTAGCCGTGGTAGCACCACAAATGAATACCTCCTTGGGTGACTCTGTTACATTTGCCAAGAAAGAGTGGTGACTCTCATACTAAGTTGACTCCAGACACTCATACAATTGGAGATGACATACCGGGATACACGGGCGAATAATACAGCCAAAGGACTCTACGTAGAGGTGGACACAAAACAACAGCAACACTGTATGAGCTGGTCGTTGTTTACGTCGCGGGCGATCAACAGGTGGACGGTGAACACGTCTGGTGTACGTCATTTTGAATAGTCAAATGGCTTGGAGCCAATGACTTGGCTCACCACATAACCATGTTTGCGACTATATCCGACCTTATTGGCATTCATCCATCTCCAAATGCTAGTTTGGACGTTGTCCTGGGTCTATACAACCACCCATGGCCAACAAGAACCTGTGAACAAGATGATGGTCAGGCTGGAGAGTCGGACATGAATATCGTTGTGTTTTAATAGGCTGAAGAAGCATGATTACTACTTAGAACACATCAAAGCTATGCTAATGGATCACTGCATATTCAAACAAAATAACTAAGTTACAACACTAAGGGACGAGGTGGAGCATGGACTACTAGTTTTTACCTTTGAGCGGGATGACGGTTAAGCTGAGGAGTGAGCGTAGGGTCGACCGAGGTTCTTCCCACCCAATGTCCTACCCCGAGTTACCAAGCCGCACTTACAGATAAATTAACAAACTCCCTCGCCCTACACATTGGCATATGAAAATTAGGTTACGAACTTATTTTAATTTTCTAAGATTAACCTTTTAAACTAAGCAGTGACTGAGTTTTCAGAGACAAGAATTAAACTGACGACAAATACCGAGAATGGCAATGTATTGTGGGCGGAGCATTTCTTCCTGCTGAAGCCTGTCCAGTTCTACCGGGTCTTCATTGGTTTATTCATTGTGAGTCGAGGAAGTCTTCTATGTCAGCGTCATCCACTTCATCGAATCCAGCCTTCTTTGCAAGTCACAATAGTCTTCCTTATTGCAGGCACTGAAGGGAAACCAACGGAGTTGTGCACACACTCGGGCCACAGATTACGCCACACACACTTCATGTTCTGTTATGTTATTGCTTCCCATGAATCACTGATGTTTTTTATGGCTTTCCTGATGTTGAGTGTTTTTTCCATAACTCCCAGATTGTAGGTTCCCTTCTCCTTTGGTCCCCTCAATCAGCTGCTCCATGATACGCTGAGTGTAGAGCACCTTGAATGTAGAGATGACGCCCTGGTCCATGGGTTGCAGCAAAGCCGTGGTGTTGGGAGGCAAAAACACAACTTTAATGTTCTTACACCTGTCAACCATAGCTGGTGGATGACCTGGTGAGTTGTCGATCACCATCAGAGCTTTATTATCAAAATTATTTTCCTTATTATAGCGACTAATGCGACCGGACACATAGTTGAACATGTAGTCGTGCATCACAGACCCTGTCACCCACGCCTCACGGTTTGAACGCCAGAGGACAGGAAGTTGTCCCTTCACAACCCCCTCAGAACATGGGGTGTTTCAGACCGGTACACAAGGAGAGGCTATAACTTCAGGTCACCCTCAGCATTTCCACCAATCAATAGAGTGAGACGGACCTTGGCAACTTTGAATCCTGGTGCGGTCTTTTCCTCCTTAGATATGTAGGTCCGTGAAGGCATTTTCTTGGGTCTCGTCCAAGTTGAAGACTTGCTTAGGACTGTGCCCACCCTCCTTAATAATGGTTGCAAGAAATGGTGGGAACTTCTCTGCTGTTTCATGGTCGGTGCTAGCTGATTCTCTTTGTATTTTTAGGTTGTGGATTGATATACGTTTCCTAGATCTATCAAGCCACCCACGACTGGCACTGAACTCAGGTACGTTGGGTTTATCTTTAGTTATATCTTTCCACAGCGATCTTGCCTTCTGCTGAATCATGCGTTGTGATAAAGGTGTTTTAAGGCGCTGGGTCTGGTCGTCAATCCATACTCTCTATCTCAGCACCACGGAACCTCGTCACCTTCGTAGCCGTCAGTGGTGTTGCAGATCCGGCCATCTCCTTGATCTTGTCGGCGCTTTTAACTATACTGTAGAATGCACCGTAGAGGGAGTCAAGTCGTGCACTCACCCAATCACTGACGTTCCTTCTCCCTGTTCATGTCTTTTTACGATATCCAATTTCACATCCAACGTAACTGCCACACGTGATCTCTTAGCAACATTGCTGGGAGTTTTAGTAGCTGGTCACATAGGCATTGCGAAATTACACAAAACACAACTGCGAGATCACACAAAACACAACTGCGAGATCACACAAAACACACGGCAGCAATTGTGAAACTGAAGCGAGTGGGAGCGTATGGCGGAGGAATACGTACACACGTTGTCCTACGCTACAGTTGAGGCGCGCGGTTCAAAATTTTTGCTCATAAGAATTTGTGAATAAACGGGGCAACCACTGCGAATAGTGGAAATGGGTAACAATAAATTGATTGCGGATAAACGGGGTTACGAATACCGAGGCTATGAATAGCAGGGTTTGCCTGTACTGTACATATTAAAAACCAGGGTTACAAATTAGCAGATCCAGACAATACAGCTGGTGAGTTATAGATGCTGATTGGAGCAGATCATTACTATGACTTTGTGCATGCTGGATATAAGAGGTTGACTCAGATAATTTTATTACCCACAATTTATGTTTATGTCTTAAGTGGATCTTACCAGTCTCATAATGAAGGTACCATTGTAGTAGTAGTTACTATCCTTAAGTTAACAGTAGACCCAGTGGGACAAATTTCAAAACGCTGAATATCATAACTAGTAAAGTGACCCATTTTATCGATATATATACAGTATACCCAAGACCAAACCCAGTTCCTCTAGGAATACGAGGGGATTCCTACACATGAACCATACGGCGGTCGTCAAAGTTAAGAAGAAAACCCAGAAATTCAAGACGTGGGTTGGGTCAAACGATGAGCAGGACAGAAGGATGTATGCAAGAGCCAGAAACCAAGCAAAGGCAAAGTAGAAGGGCTGAAAAAGAGTTCCAGAGGCTGGTTGCAAGCGAGGTTAAGACAAACCCAAAGGCGTTTTACCGCTATGCAAAGTCAAAATTAAAAACGCGAGTAGGAGTATCACACCCGAGGCTTGAAGATGGTACTTATGCAGATTCTGGCCAAGAAAAAGCTGAGGCAATGAACAGTTTCTTTTCTTCGGTGTTCACAAGAGAGGATGCGATTAACCTTCCTACGTTTGAGGACGACAGTTCGACACAGCATTGACCCACATTGTGTTCACAGAAGAGGGTATTAGAAAAAAGCTGTCAAAATTAAAGGTCCATAAGATTCCAGGCCCTAACATGGTGCATCCCAGAATGCTAAGAGAATTGTGCAGCAAGCTTGCCGAGCCCCTGAAGATCCAGTTTTGAAAAATGCCTGGTTGAACAAAAGGTCCCCAGTGATTGGAAAAAGGCTTAGGCGAGTCCTTTCTTCAAAAAGTGCGATTATCACTCCACAAACAACTATAGACCCGTGAGCCTGACCAGCATAATATGTCAAGTACTTGAGAGTATGATCAGCGATGCCACGATGGAACATCTACTATGAAACAACCTTGTACAGGATTGCCAACACAGTTTTATGCCGAGACGCTCCTGCTTAACATGGGGAGCTCCTGCTACAAATACAAATTGGCAGCTACATAAGACCAGGGGTATGTCATCACTTAGGCTGTACTTACAAGTGCAGGTCAATGCAGATCAGTATGGTGTTCCAGAGAAAACAGTATTGCGAAAATCGTCCCAGTACAAATTCTCGGACAGAAGGCTGGTCTTCACAGCATCACTAGAGAGGGAGATCTGTCTCATGGAGGGGCGGGCAGCCACCGCCACCAGTCTAAGACAGTCCACTCAGCAGAACCAGGACGTGTCTGTAAACACTTCTACATCTGGCGAGATCACAGGTCGAAAGATTTAATAGCATCACACGCCAGCACTGTAGCTGAAGCCAGCGGCGACAACACTCCCGGCGTTGGGCAATCGCCCAAGATTTACGGTGTGGCGTGTTCAATAAGGTATACACGGGTCACTGGCCTTCGGAACTCCCTAGATACGGTTCGCACAAGCACCTGGCGCACTAGACCATTGGCTCCCGGGACTGTTGTCGTGACCCTGCCCAATGGCCGTTTGTTGCGAGGAAGATCTTTTCCAGTGACGAAGACAAGGTCACCTTTCTGGAGATTACAGGTTGGTTCTATGTACCTCTGTCTTTTGCGGTGTAGTGGAAGGTACTTCCTCACCCGGAATTTCCATAAGCGGTCTGCTAGGAACTGCACGTGCCGCCACCGTCGTTGATGTAAGTCTTTCAGAAGACATCCTCCCAATGGCAGATCAGCATGTGGGCCACCGTGGAGAATGTGGGCTGGTGTAAACGCTTCCAGGTCTCTCATGTCGCTCGACGCAGGTGTGATGGTTCGACCATTTATTATTGTTTCCACTTCACAAATAGCATCAGCAGTCGGTATTCATCCAGGACTTGTATCCCCAGAACTGTTCTGAGAACCTTCTGACTGTTCGAATTTGCCATTCCCAAACTCCAAACGTCGTGCTGCTTCCCTTTCTTCCCCCTTTGTGAAATACGCCTCCAGCATTTCAGTCACAGTTCGTCGCACTTCTGCCATCATGTTGAACCCAGGATTCTGGTCAGGTGTTGAGCATTCAGGCTCAGGCAGAGGGTGGCCCCCTTCAGCTTCTGTTGCCGTAAAGTCGCGGTTGTTCAGCTCTGGAGGGACAACTTCTACCTCTGGATCTCGGTCACCTTTGTCCTTGTTCACCTTTCCCCTTCGTTGCTCTGGATCCATTTCCACAACCTCTTGTCCTTTTATTGATATTCATTTGCAGCTCCGGTTAGGTCTCAAAGTTTGTTCGATGAACCACTGCTCACCGCCTGTATTTGGTGGTGCAGCTCGCTGCTTGTATTTATGTTTGATGATAGCAGGTCACTGTTGGTTGCCCGTGGTGTTACAAGTGGCACTTCACTGCCGATTGTTTACGGTATTACAAGTGGCATTTCACTGCCGGTTGTGTACGGTGTTACAAATAAATTTAATCACGCTTACCGTGTACTTCGTCTAGTTGGTTATTTGTTACCTTAAAACCGGTGGTAATGAATCAATTTTCCTTTCCTTCATAATCTTAGTAGCGGGCGGCAGCTCTGCTTGTACGAAAAGGAATACTCTCAACCTGTGGTCCACACTCATATGACAGGGTCCCGACCAGTGCTGCTGCAATGTATGTTTCCAATTTAAGGGTACAAGTATGCAATACCAAAGGAGGACATGAAATTCAGATATCATTCGACAATTTCCTTATTTTACATAAGGTTAGTAACATATTAATTCGTTGCTGATGCAGTAAAAAAGGCGATGAATTTGACAGGTCAACGGATATGGTCATTCTGGCACCATCGTGTAGTGAAAGCAGAAGGATTGTCCACTGATTAGTACTTCTGAGGTTTTCGTCCGGCAACCACTATGTAAGGCTCCTTATATCATCCGCGAATATCGTCTCACATTTGGTCTAATTGTATTTGTTATGATAAATTAGTTTATTTACTTCCTTTGGATAAGTGTTCCATGCACCAGTTTCGTGCCAATTCGTACAGAACACGGAAACTGGCATCTTTCAAGAAAATCTACTTAATATTTCTTAATACACTCCTGTATTTACGAACTTGGATCACGGTTATGTCAAACTGTAACAAATTAACTCTGACTAAATTGTCTGTGTATTGAATCTCATAATACAAGCTTCTTTTAGGATTATTGTTCACTAACATCTTTGGTGTTGCCTGTGAATTAAGAGGCTCTGATTCATGTAGTCATTTGTGTGTCTTGGTAATTGGTGTATTTACTGTCGTTATTACACACTCAATCAACATAACTAATATCTTTTATGTGGATTACATGTATGTGCAAGTAAACTGATGTTCAACTAGAGGTTCTTTGCAATACTACTATATTTGGTGAAATTCTATGCATACCACATGGGTGCACGGAGATTATTTAATGCTTGTGAGAGTCAACGTCTAACATATTCTCAACAACTGACATCTCCAGGTTATGCCTCCTCGTCGCCATTTCCAAGAAGATTGGTTAGCAAAGGACGTTTTGCTGTTGACTAGCTTGAGTACCAGGAACTCCGACCAAGGCATATCGTCAGGTTTGCCATAAATACTTAAGTGCCGAGACATCATCATTGAAACGCCACCGCAACCTCAAGATAGCATATGGGTAAGGAAGAACTCCTCAAAGCTAGCACCTCTGCTCCGGGTGGCACGTTTGCTCATTGTGGTCAGCCTGGCAGCGGTGCCTTTGATCAATCTCTATTTCAAACTCTATTCGAAACCTTTCAAACTCTATTCGAAACCACCTGGAGAAGCACAAGTTGATCAATGATTCCCAACATGGCTTCAACAGCGGGAGTTCATGTCTAACTAATCTATTAACATTCTTTTCATCAGTTTTCGAATCGGTGGACGAAGGGCACAATTATGATGTGGCATATCTCGACTTTAGCAATGCCTTCGACAGAGTCCCCCACGAAAGACTAATTAGAAAGGTAGAAGCACATGGCATCAAAGTTAATATCCTTAAATGGATTAAGGCGTGGTTACAGGATAGGAAACAGCGAGTGAGCATTAACGGCACTAAGTCCCATTGGAGCAACGTCACTAGTGGAGTTCCCCAAGG
This sequence comes from Homarus gammarus, assembly GCA_958450375.1. NCBI lineage: Eukaryota > Metazoa > Arthropoda > Malacostraca > Decapoda > Nephropidae > Homarus > Homarus gammarus. The sequence continues at coordinate 636,960 of CAUDMG010001162.1, forward strand.
CTCAGTACTTGGACCATTATTATTTATTATATACATAAACGACATAGATATCGGCATAGACAGCAACATAAGTAAATTAGCTGATGACACTAAAATAGGACGTGTTATTAAATCTGACGAGGACTCCGCAAAACTAAAGGAAGATCTAAACAAATTCTTCGAATGGTCTGAAAAATGGCAGATGAAATTCAACGTGGACAAATGTAAAGTGCTCAGTATAGGAGATGTAAACAGGGAAACCAGATACCAGATGAACAACGATGCCATAGAGAAATCCGACTGCGAGAGAGATTTAGGGGTAATGATAAGTAGGAACCTTAAGCCAAGTAAACAACGTGTTTTTGCTCGTAACAAGGCTAATAAAGTACTTGGGTTTATACAAAGGAGTGTTAGTTACAAGACTAACGAGGTCATCCTAAAACTGTATCTTGCGCTTGTGAGACCACACCTGGATTACGCAGTTCAGTTCTGGTCACCGTATTATAGAATGGATATAGAATCCATGGAAAGAATTCAGAGGAGAATGACAAGACTAATCCCGGGCATTAGGAACCTTGAGTATAGAGAAAGGTTAAGGCATCTTAATTTGCACTCCCTCGAGAGACGTAGAGCGACCTGATAGAGGTGTATAAATGGAAGTCAGGGCTAAACAAAGGGGACATTACAAAGGTACTCAAATTATCCAACCAGGAGCGAACTCGTAACAATGGTTTTAAATTTGATAAATTTAGATTTCGGCGTGAAATAGGTAAACACTGGTTTGGAAACAGAGTAGTGTATGAATGGAACAAGTTACCAAATATCATCATTAACTCGAATACGCTGAATAGCTTCAAACATAGGTTGGATGCTTATATGAGCAATAGGGGTTGGGTGTAAACGGGACTGCCCAGTATGGGCCAATAGGCCCACTGCAGTTTCCTCCTTTCTTATGTAACCTGACACGTCTTCACCCTGCCGGGGCAATACTGAGCGCCGTGGCAAAGGCAACTGTCCTATTTGCAGCGTTTTTGGCAGAACATGATGCCATTCAGGTGATTTAGTGTTTGTTTCCTCTTGTGTTTTAGCCCAAAATGTAATGGCACTGCTCAATAAGTGGTCGTGTTAATGTGTCCTAAGTAAGGGTGGCAGAAACCTTAATCATTTAGCAGCATGTGATCTCACAATCTTCAGTTGCAAGTATAGCCATATAAATTTAATATTTCTTTTAGCTTGGGTGGCCACCTTGACGACCTCAATAAGCGAATGTTCCCGATTCCAAGACAGCCGCTCAAACGGCAACGAAACACACCAGATGCAAGGTCGTCGTGCAAGCTTTAGGGGAATGTGCAACTCAAAACTTGGTTGGGAAACTACAAATAAATTTAGTGTAATTATTGACGAAAGTACCGACTGCGCAGTAAGTAAATCACATGCAATGATAGTGAAGTATTTTGATCTGGAGAGATAATGACAAAATCCCGATACTGGATTTGATTGGAGTATTTGAAGGTAATCAGGGTTCGACTGGTGAAAATATATAACATGCTGTTTCAGTGCCTCTCTACACATGATTTACCATTGAACAACTTCATAGGGTCTGCTGCAGATGGGGTGTTAAACATTACAGACAAATATAACTGTGTAACTAGCAGAATGGAAGTTCAAATGCTTGGCATTACCATATTTAAACGTGTTGCACAAAGCATGCATCTCTGTGCCAGCGAAGCAGCAAAGTCCTGGCCACGTACTCGTGAAGATGTGTTGAGAAATGCGTACATATATCTTTCCCATAGTGCCAAACGGAAATGTGAGTTTTGGAATTCCAGGGTTTTGTCAACCCAAACCACAAATATTTCATGCCTGTGCCACAAGGTGATTGTCACTCCATGAAGCTGTTGCAAGAATACTCCAACAGTGGCAACCCCCCTCAAACTGTATTTCCACATCAGGGTAATTGAGGAGAAACTTGTGTTCTGCTACTTGAATTTTGAATTACATATTGCCGCAACTCAACACAATAAACTTAATTTTTTAGAGTAAAGCCCCAACTTTGCATTTAATCCGTAAAGCATATGTCAACTGCATCCTTTTGCCATTTACATAGTGTGTCAAACTCCAAATGTATGGTATTGATCCAACCGATGATTCCCTATATGTACCAATCAATCAGATATATTCAGGATCGCAATTACATGCCACCTTCCAAAGGCTAGAGCATTGTAAGATAAGCATGAACACTGATGAAGATGTGGTTCAGAGACTTCTAGTAGTAGTAGTGTGTAGGGAAATAAAGAAAAGATTCAAAGTAAACATTAAGTTGTGGAGACTGGCGGTATATTTACACCCCAAAAGAGTCAGCAATTTTATAAACCTGTTATTAGCATTTTAAATGAAGAGGGAGATGAAAAATATAATTGTTTTGGACATAAGCAATGGATGTGTTGTCACTTTTGACGTTCACTGTTGATGCAAAGCGTCCTTTTCTAAGGTGAATTTAATTAAGGAAACAGAGAAATAGTCTTCGTATACAAACTGTAAATCCTCAATAACCTTTGAGCGAATGTCGTAATTTAATATTATTGTGGATATAACGTATTGTTACCATGTATTCATTGTAATCGGCTGTGGTGTTCCCATTATGTGATGGTGCTATAGTTGTTACCAGTCCCTTTCTTCAAATAAGCTTGAAGTCTCATGTTAAACGGTGATATTTTGTTTTCCTAAGAGTTGTTGTTAGGTAGTAGGCAGCTTTACTCAGGAACGGGGTGGTAATCTCAACAATGTGTACCTAGATTTTGCCAAAGCTTTCGACAGTGTACCCCACGAAAGGCTAAAATTCAAACTGGAAGGGTACGGAATTTGGGAAATGTCCTAGCGTGGATAGAAGACTTTCTACAAGACAGCAAGCAGTGTGTGGTGATTAATGGCACGAAATCATCGTCCGTACCTGTCACAAGCAGGGTACCACAGGGTAGTATATTGGGCCCGCTGTTGTTTGTTTGTTTCATAAATGACATACCTGATGTTGTACACTCCTCCATACAAATGTTTGCCGATGACGCCAAGTTATTTCGGGAAATCAAGAAACCAAGCAGATTGTGAAGAGCTGCAGGATGATCTCTGTGAGCTCCAGGAATAGTCGAAGAAATGGCTACTGAGATTCAATGTCACGAAGTGTAAGAGGATGCACCTGGGACGTACCAAGGGTGAGGAGGCTGTAGTGGACTTCTCCCCTACAACTACCTTACTGCGTAGCCACGCCACCACCTGTTACCGTCTTCCCTAGCAACCAAGCGTATCCGCATTCCATTGTCCGCCGTATCTTAGCAACGGAACTAGTCACCGGCTACTTCTCGGGTTTTCCCACCATGACTCATAGCCGCTGCTGGGTGTATATAAGCTCTGTCTCTCCATTGAGATTCAGTCTGACCAATCTTCTTGAACAAGCAACACCTCCTCCTCTGCCGCTGCCTGGCGACCCTCGCCTCTCCTCCGCCTGCCTGGCGGTCCTCGCTCCCGCCAGCGAGCATGTCCTTCTCTGAGCTTCCTCACCAACCAACTCTCATTCTGGCCCATCTTCCTGAACACACAACACCTCCTCCAGCAAGCTCCTAGCTGTCCAGCATTCATTCAACCAGGAGGCCAGCAACAGGCAACACCTTCTCTAACGGAGCTCCTGCACACATACCTCCTTCGACAAGCTACTCACCGCACGTCTCTACCAAGCAGCCCCTCACCACACAGCACCTCCAGCACCAGACTGTCTATCATATAACTTATATATTATACAAGAAAACCACATTAGAGTTCCCTTCCATCCTGAATGCTAGACAACTTTAATATCTCGATACCCCTACAAGGCGTATCATGTGTTCCCACGGAATGAAGAATCTGCACTATTTAAAACAACGTGAGAAGGACCTAGGTGTGTATGTTGACAATGAGCTGAATTTCTCGGGCCATTGCGAGACGAAGGTAAATCAGGCAAAAATTATTAGGTCTTATAAGAAGGTCGTTACGATCGTTACGCCAGTAGCGATGACACTCCCGGTGGTAAAGAGTCCAGGTGGCCACGCCGCCGTAAACACCACTCACCCCCTAATCTTTGTTCGGGTAAGGCAGCAAAAACGTCAGCACTGACACTAGTGCTGACGCCAGCGGTGAAAACACTCCAGGCGATGCCAGCACTTACGCTAGTGGCGATGACACTCCCGGCGGTAAACACCGCCCCCCGCCCAGCTGCCACATCTTATTACTACCATGCTATTTTACTATTCCATATGATACTAAGTGTTACATAATACTGTACTTCCTTGAGATAAATGCATACCGTAGTATATATCAGGTGCCTCAAAGAGAGCTCAGGTTCTAACTGACTCAGCCATGTTAATATTGTTATTATTATCCACTCTGTATCTGTATTTTTTGGGGGGCTAAATAAAATGTTTCAATTCAATTCAATTCGAGGTAACAAGTCGCGTGGTGGGGGGGGGGGGGGGAGCACTCGAGAGGGCGATCTGTGTCATGAGATCCATGACACCCTCTCAGCGCTCACGCTAGTGGTGATGACACTCCCAGTGGTAAACACCCCCCCCCCCCCCAGTCACTACATCTGGTGTGGTAACAGGCCGCGTGGGGTAGGGGTGGCACATGGTTGTTGACACCAATGATAAAGCCAGCGGCGATAACATTCTTCTGGCTAAATAAACTACCAATATCAATATTAATGTCAATAAGAAATCTACACATTCTCGGAGAGCTGAATATCAATATAAGTAAATATGTTAGTATGGTTTTTTTTTTGTTAAATGGCTTGACAACATCTTATTTAGAGAGAGGACATATTCTACTTGATATTTTATATACTATGGAGGTGTTCTTTATGATTCATCAGTGTAACCACGGTACGTCACTGGTGTAGGCGGATCAGCTGTTCTTTATAATCACTGGTGTGTGTACACACACACGTATAATCACTGGGAGGGTGGGCTTGCCTGTCCGGAATGAACAATAACAGCCCGTCCGCTCGGACCGAAACCTTACGACACTGTCCAAGTGTAATGAATATTCGTTCACTGGGTGCGTGGGCTGGCTCGTCGCAAACGAACACTTACAACCCTGTACGCTTGAACCGAAACTTTATGACAACTCCTCAGATATTTGAACACTTCATTCAAACACACGACACTCTATGTCACTGTCTCTTGTGCTGACGTTATGACGATCTACGTTGTCTCATGCTGAACTCCCAGCGTTGGTGATTCCTTTGTTCCTCATGGTAGTTGAGAATTAATTCCCTTCGACGCCCCCCGTACTTGTTTTGACTGTAAACGCCTTAGTTAAGGACGTTCAGGTTATGGGCAAGTCGAAAGGAATGATTGAAACCCGTCTTTTGACGCATTCAATATTTATTGATGTGGTCAAAACCTGCAGAGGAGAAGGTGTTCATAATATTACAAGGTGATCCATCTGATACATAATTAGTTAGTCTCACACAATTTTATCTTAATTACAATAAATTAAACATACTGACATAACACAAAGTTCATAACTCTATTATAATAATCTTAGCTTTGCTTCACTCTGCATTGTCTTAGTATTCCAGGTTAGGCAGAAACGACTAGGCGTAATTATTCAACAATATTTCAGTACCGAGGGTTATGTCATCACTTAGGCTGTACTTACAAGTGCGGGTCAATGCAGATCAGTATGGTGTTCCAAGAGAAAACAGTATTGCGTAAATCGTCCCAGCACAAATTCTCGGACAGAAGGCTGGTCTTCACAGCATCACTAGAGAGGGCGATCTGTCTCATGGAGGGGCGGGCAGCCACCGCCACCAGTCAAAGACAGTCCACTCAGCAGAACCAGGACTTGTCTGTAAACACTTCTACATCTGGCGAGGTCACAGGTCGAAAGATTTAATGGCATCACATGCCAGCACTGTAGCTGAAGCCAGCAGTGACAACACTGAGTGTGAACCCAGCAACCCGTACCCCACAAATGGTGACCCCCGGAGAATCACACTCACACAGGATGGAGGAGAAACTGATCACTCCCAGTCTTCAAGCAACATGGAAGACTGGCTTATCCACACAGAGGCAGCTCTCATCGGCTCTACAGCTACTGTCTCTACACCGCAGGTTAGACACCCTAGAGCAGCACTGCTTCTCTAAGCAGATACCAGCTCCTCTTCCTGCCCCAAGCACCACGTCCTACCGACCTCAGCACACCCGTCCTGCCTCAGACGCCGCCCCCGGCCCAGCAGTAACCCCTGCCACTGTCCTGGACCCTCCTCCTGACGCGGACCCTCCTCAGCTCCTGCCTGGCAGTCCCTGCTCCCGACGCGGCCCATGCGCCTAAGTGCAGCCCCACACACCCTTTTTTTTTCCCTCAGGTACTCCCTGCTACTGTCCTGCACCCTGCTGCTGTCGTGGACCCTGCTACTGTCATGGACCCTGCTGCTGTCATGGACACACTTCCTAAAGCAGCCCCTGCTCCTGACCTAGGCCCACACACCCCAGCAGGCGCATCTGAGGACTCTGTACCTGTCGCGAGGGAAGCACAACATTCATCGCCTCCACAACCCTCCTTCTCCCTCTCTCCTCCCACAGATCTTGTGTATCTAGACAGAGTTGCCCTCCCCTAGCGGCCGGTTCATCCACGCCCTCGCCATTATGTCTCACATGTGGCATGCACCGCGCGTTCTGCCTCACATGTGCCATGCAACCCTGCAGACAACAAGTCTCCTACACCGTCTGGAGGAAAGGGGGAGTATTATAGTGGATTCCTCCCCTACAAACGCTGTTTGTCGCTGAGTAGCCGACCCCGCGAATTCCTCAGTGTATGTCTCGTGGTCTAGGTCAACCAGCGCCGCCTTACATGACAGAGGTCAACTATTAAGCCACGCCTACCTCCGCTATATAAGACCTGACCTCGTGGTGACCGACCTCTCTACCTACACCAACCAGCAAGCAACACCTCCTCCTCCTCGGCTCCCGCTCCAGCCTGCGAGCATGACGACCCACAAGCTGGTCCTCCTCTGAGCACCCTCACCAACCAGCTCTCTCTACATCACGCTTGTAACCACGCTGCCACTTCCCAGCACCAAGCTGCATTGTACATCCAATACAATATGTATACAGAGAGCACATTGTGAGTTTCCTTTCTCCATCCCATCCTGAGTGTGAACCCAACAACCCGTACCTCACAAATGGTGACCCCCGGAGAATCGCACTCACACAGGATGGAGGAGAAATATCTCGTACCCCACAACTTCACCCATCGATCGATCGAAAGTCTTTCTACTCAACGCTCTCAAACGGACAGGACCTCCTCTCAACAAGCTCCTCACCACACAGCAACTCCCCAGCACTGCATTGTACATACAATACATGTAGGGTTAAGCTATTCTGAGTTTCCTTTCTCACCTCCAACCTTAGTGAGAGATCTCCTATATGTAAGTAAGTATGTGGGCCTAACAAAGAGAAAATAGACAAACAAGGAGAAATTAGACAACTGGCCACATACACTACGCTACAGGCTCACCAACTAAACTCAACCATTAATTCCTGACCTCCATCCACATAAGCGCACCTTGAGTAACAATTTATACCGTAGGATATCCTTACTTTATACTTTGTACGTAGTATGATGAAGGATGTAATATAAACTCCGCCTTGCCACTTAAGGCAATCACCCATTTTGTGTTTATTTAACGTGTATAACGTAATATATATATATACATATATATATATATATACATATATATATAATATATATATATATATATATATATACATACAGAAATGGTGTTACTGCGTAATTGCAGGTACTTTTATCATAGATGTGACTGACGCCCCTGTGAAGGGAGGGACACGTATACAGTACGCGCAGGGAATAATTCAGTTCAGTCTAGATAATCCAGCATCTTTTATGATGCTGGGTCGTCCCTCCACAGTCTACTTTATTAATACTAATTTCAGAAAAAAACAAATAGGTAAACACAGCTTAAAAATATGCATCTAAATTAAAATTACGATATCGGTACTAATTTTATACAAACGGAAATGAGGTAACCAAGGGCTACCCAAGATAAGTTAAAAGTGGACGAATATTATTGACACAGTCTGAAATACAGAAATTGTCAAGCTAGGAGTCACTGTCTACTGGGAAGGTTACCAAAGAACAAATTAACGTTAGTGCCACCTGTAGCTCCATCCCTCCCCTACCATCTCCTCACTGCTCTCACTATAATGCAGAGGAAAGATGATAAATACATGGCTTCACTATTAAATATGGCGGTAATTTATGAGGAAACCACCAGAAGTTGTTTGACTTCGTCCATTTTGTCCACAGGTGCTCTTATTGTAGTAAGTATTTTAAGAGACGACCTTTTTATTTCAAGTACATTAGTTTTTCTCTATCTACGTTCATAAATCGCCTGTACTGGGTAGGGTATGGATGAGGGTACTTGCGGGATAAAACACGGTGAAAAACTAATCACATGACACTAAATGTCTTACGTTCTTTGTACGCGAAGATATTTATTATTTATCTTAAATACTCCTCTGAAAAATATGCCTCATCACCGCGTGTCGTCTGTTTGTTTACAACAGACCCGCTCGGTCCAACTCCAGGTTTACTCTTACGTCCACAAAAGACGTAAATTACATCATGACGCTTCAATCCAGTTGCTTCATTGTTACCAGATATCACAATTAGTACTTTCTGTTAAACATGGCGGGGGTAGGAGCCCCCTGGCTAGAAAGTTAGGTATGGTTAGGTAGAATTCTTTGGTTGGTTAGGTCAGGCTCTCTTTGGTTCTAGTAAATCATTAATGTCCCTTCTTTTAAAATACTTATTATAATGATAAGAACATCTGTGGAAAAATGAACGAAATCGAACAACTGCTTCTGGTGGCAGTATATCAAGGTGCCATTAAGAAAACTCAGGCTCTCACTGGGCTCAGCCAATTGCGGAATATTGTCAACACCACTGCTATTGTGTTTAGAGCTGTAGCTGTGAACATAAGTAACTAATTCGTGTTTTCTTTATCTGTGGGGCAGGTAGCTGGCGGCTTGTTTAAAACACAGTACCAATATCTTCTAATGAGTTTGCCCTTCATGGGTTTAGTGTTAGGCAAAGGAGGCTACAGCAGTATCCAGGGGATATGTGTGATGTTTGGTAAAATGACACTGGATAGCACCCTACTTATATTGGTCCATGAGGCTCGAACCCAGGACGGCAATAGTGAGAAGAAGAGTATTATCGATGTATCACAGATGTTACACTTTTTGTTTTTAAGTCAACAAAATTTCCCTACAAAATATTAAAATAATCATATGGACTTTAAACAAATTAGAAAGTAAACTTTCAGATCACAACCTACTTAGTGAACAACAATCGTACACACAGCACACACGATGACACGATAGCTTATGTGCTCCACGAGCTCCGATTTACGGTCCTCTTCAGTCAAGCGTCCCACTGAAACTGATGGACGGCGGACTCTGGTTGCCTGGCTGGTCTTGGACAAACAGAAAACGGTACTTGAACCCTGTCGAATGGTACGATGCCAGATACCTCCACAAAGGATGCTCCACCCCCCCCCCCCCCCAATATACAGAGTTGTAAAGTAACTAAATAAATTTATTTGAGTACTGTGCTCAAGTAACATTTTTGGGTATTAATTTTAAAAGTACTGTACTAAATTTTTAAGTACTTTCACTTTTACTTAAAAATAGTTTTCTAATGCTTTTAATCCAATTAAATTGAAAAACAAAAATCGTTACTAGTGACATGCAAACGAGTAACATATTTGTAATTAATTAATTATTAACCATAGGCCTAATAAAAGAATTGTGTGGGTGGAGGGTATAGTGATGGTGGAGCCGTGATACTGAAGGGTTCGGTGTCGGTGACCTCTAGGTCATATACCTACAGGTCTCGTGAGGTGAGATGAGGTCAGATCAGGTGGCAGTGGCCATGACAGCGGACTTTCCGTTTGATCTTCTTGTGTCCGAAAGCATCTTACCCACCTCGCCTAGACCTACCATCTTATCCCTCCCTCCCCGAAACCCCTTGTAGGTTACATGAGATGTTTCTCCTCCATCCTGTGAGTGCAAATCTCCGGGGGTCACCATTTGTGGGGTACGTGATATTTGGTTCACACTCAGGATGGGATGGAGAAAGGAAACTCACAATGTGCTCTCTGTATACATATTATATTGGATGTACAATGCAGCTTGGTGGCTGGTGCTGGGAGGAGGCAGCGTGGTTACAAGCGTGAGTAGGGAGAGCTGGTTGTTGAGGGTGCTCAGAGGTGTTGCTTGCTGCGGCTGTAGCTAGAAGAAGGGGCAGGTCGGTACGGTACGGAGTCTTTAGTTACGAGGTGAAAGAAGATTATTAGGGATTGAAGGAAAAATGGTGAAACTGAAATACAGTAGGAGTACAAAGAATCTGGGCCCAACCAGATCGCTTCATCTTTCCTATTGGTGTTTTATCTTTGTTCTGCTCCCTTGGGCCGTCAGACCTTTGTACTAATATTGGTTTATTTACATAGTGCTGCTTATTATTATTATTTTTTATTTATTGTTGGAGTTAGTGAGCCCGCCCAGGTCCTTGTGTAACTGGGAGGGTAGTCACATTTTTATTTATTTATTTATTTATTTTTTTGCTAAGGTGTTAGTTAAGTGTTAGTTGTGTTAGTCTAAAGGTACACTGTATGGAGAGGCCTGCCAGGTTCTTAGTGGAGCTGGTAGGTCACTCTCATCTTTTATTCTCTCTATTAATGTTTTATGTGTATATTGGGGCAGGAGATGATTCAATTACTTCTTCCTGGCTAATGTAGTTGGGAGGGTAATCACATTATTATTTTTTTTTCCGATGGAGTTAGTGAGCCCGCCCAGGTCCTTGTGTTGCTAAGATGTTAGTTAAATGTTAAATGTTAGTTGTGTTAGTCTAAAGCAGTGGTTCTCAACCTTGTTTGCCCCATGCACCCCTTTCACCATATGTCAGAATGTCATTCCCCCCTCCTTTCCAAGATTGTCTGCCTCAAAAAGTGCATTCCAAATAATATGCATATAATACTGAAAATCCTTTATATTTTCCATATTAGTATCAGTTCCCCCCCCCCCCCTGAAAAACTGAGGGGGGAAATTCCCCCCTGGTTGAGAACCCCTGGTCTAAAGATACACTGTATGAAGAGGCCTGCCAGGTTCTTAGTGGAGCTGGTAGGTAACTCTCATCTTTTATTCTCTCTATTAATGTTTTATGTGTATATTGGGGCAGGAGATGGTTCAATTACTTTCTTCCTGGCTGATTTAAATCAACTGTGTTCTTGGAATTCTTCGTTGTCTATATTATTTATCCAATTTTGATATGTTTCTGTGTTAAGTTCAGTCACTTTTTTCCAAATATTTGCAGCTTTGTTGTGTATTTCTACATTGATTGCTAGGAGGTTTGCTCTCTTGTGTAGCTGTTCATTATTGATGTGGTCTGTATATTTTATGTTATATATAAATCTGAGGGCTATATTTTGTTCTGTTTGTAACTTTTAATGCTCGTTTTACTAAGAGTGTTCAATGGGATGGGTGGGTAGTCCATAATTGATTTGACAAGGGCAATATAAATCTTTCTTTTGTTATTAATGCTAAGGTTTTAAAGCGTTTTATTTTTGATAATCTTATTCTTGCCTGTCGTTCTTTATCTTCTAAGTATGTTATATATCCTCTTTTTGTTAGTTTTAGTCCAAGCATCCTGCCTTCAGTGTCGTATGGGTATAGTTCCTGGTCGACTATTACTGGGCTTGTTTTGATCTTGGCTATTGGTATTATCTTGAATTTGTTCTTATTTGTCCTGATTTTCCATTTTTTCCTAAAATCATTTATATTTTTTATCGCTCTTACCGTGTAGAGTGCCATAAATTGGGTTGATTTTCCTGGGTATGATACTATTTGAGTAATATCATCAGCAAACATTACATATTCGATAAAGGGGGTGGGCTGAGGTGTGTCTGAGGTATAAATTGTATATAGTGTTGGAGAAAGGCATCCTCCTTGAGGTACTCCACTCTCAAGATTAAACATAGTTCCCATAAAGTTTCCAATTTGAATTTGTGCTCTCCTATTACCTAAATAGTTACACAATATTCGTGTTCGTTAAGTCCCAATTTCAATATTTTATATTTTAAGCCTAAAAGCCAAACTTTATCAAAAGCCTTAGAAACGTCCCTTAAAATTATATAGATCTGGTTCCCCTTGCTTTTTTCTATTGCAATTATTTCCGTTATTGTAGCTATTGCAGTTAGGGTATTTCTATTGGGCATAAATCCATGTTGTCTATTGTTAGTTTTCCCATGTTGTGTTAAAAAGGTTATAAGTCTTGAATATAAAATTTTTCCAATAGTTTCCCGGTAATTTCTAATAAAGATATTGGCCTGTAGTTTAATATTTCCTTATTGTTCTTACCCTCCTTGGGAATACATATCATTTTAGCATATTTTAATTTGTCTGGAAAGTAACAGGTTATTAAGCATGCGTTATAAATGTTTAATAGTGTTTTCAAGATGTTTTCAGGTAGATTCATGATCATTTCGTGTAATAACTGTGAGCCCGGGGGCTTTTTCCTTAAACTTCCTCAGACAGTGCATCATTTCTCCCATGGTTATTATTTGATTATTAGGTAATAAGTTATAGTCTATATATTGCTTTGGGGTGATTCTACGTATGTGTCTTCCCATTTCGTCTTCTATCTTTTCTTCGTGTTCACTATCAAAATCTTCATTTTCCTCATCTGATATTTTAAAAACTTTTACCCATTCCCTTTTGAATGCTGACTCTTGTTCATTTTCCTTGTGCAGTTTTTTTCCATTTTGGTCTTTAATGTATGGTGTTTTTTGCTTGTTGTGCCCCATCATCTTGTTTATGGAAGTCCAAAATGTTTTTGTGTCTTTAGTCATGTCAGCCGCCATTATAATATCATTCCATTTTTTATTGTTTGCTTCCTTACATGCGTCTCTTAATTTTATCTGTAGTGCTGTCTGCGTCGAATATAGCCATCTGTTACTGCCGTGTCTTTCGATATACCTGTTTATTTCATTGTAATGGGTTTGGATTAATTTAACTTCTTCTGGTAGTCTGTTGTTGGGTAATGTTCTAAAGTGTGAAGTAGGAGTGTGTTTGGTTAGAGATGTTTTTATTGCTGAGTGCAGTCTGTCCATTTCTGAGTCTATGTCTTCTGTTGTTTTCCCTTGTAGGTTAATCGAATGGTGATTACCTAAGTCGTCTTTGAAGCTGTCCCAGTCTGTTTTACTCATTTTCAGTCTCTTTTTTATTGGTGTCTGTATGGGGCTTGTTGACAGTGTTAGTATAATTGGCAGATGGTCACTGCCTGTGAGAGGTCCTTGTTTTATATGGTAATTGAAAAAGGCTTTGTTGTTGGTAAAAATTTTGTCTGGTGTCGATTGTGTATTGTGATTTCTCCAGGTTGGAAAGTTAGGACCTAGATGATTGATTTTCCCTAGGTATATTGATTGATTAAGGGCGTTTCCCACGGCGTTATTATTTGTATTGTCGAAAATCCTGTGTCTGGCGTTAAAGTCTCCTAAGATGTACATCGGATGACTATTGTTAGCCAATTTTAATAGGTCTTCTACAGGTAAGAAGTAGGGTCGTCTCGGTGGGAGATAAGTAGTAGCAATAATTACGTCTCCTTGAGTTGTATTTATTTTTATTGCTAGAAATTCATCCTGGAAGTCATCGATTAGTTTAAATTTTAGGTTTCTTTTAACAGCTATAGCTACTCCGTCATTTTTCTCGCCCGATTTATTTCTTTGGTTTACATAATAGTTAAATAGTTTTATGTTGCTGTTGTCTGTCTCACCGTCACTGTTTATTAGTATAATGTCAGGGTCCATTTCTTGATATATATTACTTAGGTTAATTCTCTCGGTCTTCCAGTTTCTTACGTTGTGTTGTATTATTCTTAAAGTTCTTACTGTTTGTCTATTGTCCATTATTTCTTATACTTGGATTGTGGCAGTTGGAGTGGAGACCTATCGTCTTGTTCCCGCTTCTGACTTCTAAACTCTGACGGGTCTACTATCTTAAAGTCATTGGTCGTAATCTTTAGTTTGTCCATAGTGATTAGTGTCCAGACGTAATCTTCACTTAGGGATTTTTCTTGATATGTCCACTTGTATATCCCTCCTTCACAGTTTTTTGCTATTGTCCCTCCTGTTGGTCTCGATGTTGGGATTCCATGTTTTGTTGTGGTGATAACTTTTAATCCAATATCTTCAGCAGATTCAGGTTGTATATTGTGATCAGTCTCCATCTTATCTTCTCTCCTCCTTATCCTTTGTCTTGTAGTCTGTCCTTTTGTTATTTCTATCTACTCTTTGTCACTTCCAGTCATTTGTCTGGGATCTCTATCAGTCGCTTGTGTTCCTTGTGTATCAGCTGTTGCTCCTTGCTCAAACCTTTGTTTGTCTAGCTGTAGTCTTTCTCTCAGTTCGCTTGAGTATGTTGCCTGAAATAGTTTTTCGGATTCTGGATTCTCTGGGAATATCATCTCTGGTAGGTTATTGAATTTAAACATTTTCCTTAACTCCTCATTGTATGATCCGGGTGCAATGATATTGTGCAGATGTGCATGGATCATACTAATCATTACCTTGTCATGTATTGGTTCACTTAAGTTTAATATGGTGGATTCTGGTCTGTGAGCCTCTTGGACCGCTCTCTTGGCTATTTCGACGTATGTCGTATCCTTCTTGTCTTGTTCCTTGTACTTTATCATGTGTTTTTTTATTGGGCATGCCATTGCTAACGTCCTGTGTCCTATGTATGCATTCCCGTTTCTCTTACAGTTGAGACAGCCAACATGTGTGTTCTTACATTCAGTGTAGGTATCGGCCGGATACTCAAAACACCTCATAAGTTACGTCTTTTAGCATGATACAGTACCATATATATTGTCGAATCTTTACAGTACCGTAAATTTAGCATACTCAAAATTTAATTACAGTTCCGTAAGCCTTTCGTAAGTTTTCAGAACTCTAGTGTTTACCCTGTAAATTAAGTTGTCTTGTCAGAAGGTAGATGTCAGTGCAGGAGCTAGTTGGCCAATCAGCGCTCAGTTAACAAAATCATTAACCAATCGTACGAGAAGGAGAAATCAGCTGAGAGCGGCGCACATAATATTATTTTGTAAACATGGAAGGACCACCAGCCAAGAAGAGACGGCCTAATTTCAGTGAGGCTGAAGTATACGCTCTTCTGGGCAATTTCAAAAAATTGGTTATTGATAGCATAGCCTTGCCGAACCTAAATGACAAATCACTTCTCTTAAATTACTCATTTAGCTTAGACCTGGTGTTTTCCTTTCAATGTTGGGGACATTTGGTCTGAATTGTCTTCAAGTTTATACAAACAACAACAATTTAAAACCTGAAAATATATCTGATTAGCCGTAAATTTTCTTAAATTAATACTCTACCTATGATAATGTTCAAGGAAAGTCTGGAACTAGGCCTAAGGTAGCTGCTAGACAAAGTGTCTCACTGACGGCCTGACACTCACCAAAAGACCATGTACACATTCTCTAACCTAACCTAACATACCATAACATAACATAACCAAACCAAACCTATCTAACCTATTGGTATAATTTATTTAAATAATCCTCATGTTCTAACTAAGTTAAGTAGACCCCACGTTTAAACATTTATTTGCCTAAGACTGAAAAAGCAGTTATATAGGCCCCTATTAATCAAGTTAATTGCAATCCATATTTAACGCCTAATATCATTTAATTTTGGCTAGCCTTTGGAAATTTATAGCCTTTCATGTTATCATAAGCCATATACATAAGAAAATAGGCTAAGGCTATAGGTTGAATATTAGAAAAACAAGGCGAAGTCTTGGCAGGAATGTTCACTTGACCTCATACTTGGCTTTCATTACTGAGGGATATTTACGGCTATACAACATTAATAAATTCTATCTGCAAGTTTACTCAGTCATAAAACATATTTTTACCCTAAGTATGAATAATACAAACCACCTGTTTTGGTAAAAAATACTTTATAATTTGTAAGAAGACAAAAGATGCGTCTCTTCCAAACTGAGACAAATACAAACACTCAAGCCTCTTATTATGGCAACAAAAAAGACAAAGTGAAATATTATATTTCAGTATGCTGATATACAAAACATTTTCTTCATTATTCTATGATAAAACAAGTCGAACAAGCATTATTACAACATATATTATTATTATTTTTTATACAATCGGGAATTAGTCACTACTACATCCGGGTTGAGAGTGTTACACAACCTCAGGAGCTGGTGTAAGTTACGCACTTTAACTTACGGAGTTCGATGTCAAATATTTGTTTTGAGTATACTATCTGTGTTTTGAGTATGCTAATCTGAGATTGTAAGTCCAGTTACAGGGTACACAATGACATACAGTCCCATGAATGTTTTTGAGTATCCCGCCCTGCTCCGCGGATTTAGAACAGGGGCCATACAGTCCTACCAGTGCTACGAGTCTGTGAGTGCAAATTTCCGAGATTGTTGTTAAGTCCAGCGAAAAGTTAACGCACCCTGTAAAGGAAGTGACCACTGGTGAGGGCCTGTTTGCTACAAGAGCACTCCAGGCCGGCCTAATAGATTGTAGGAGTATCGAGATATAATGTTGTCTAGCACTCAGGATGGATGGAAACTCTAATGTGGTTTTCTTGTATAATATAAGTTATATGATAGACAGTCTAGTGCTGGAGGTGCCGTGTGGTGAGGAGCTGCTCAGTAGAGACGTTCGGTGAGTAGCGTGTTGAAGGAGGTAGATGTGCAGGAGCTTCGTTAGAGAAGATGTTGCCTGTTGCTGGCCTCCTGGTTGACTGAAAGCTGGAGAGCGTGGAGCTTGCTGGAGGAGGTGTTGCGTGTTCAGGAAGATGGGCAGAATGAATCTCAATGGAGAGACAGAGCTTATATACCCAGCAGCCGCGAGTCCTCTATGAGTCATGTTGGGAAAACCCGAGAAAGTTGCAGATCTCTAGTTCCGTTGCTAGGTTACGGTAACATCTGCTGTCGCCGCTCGCTTGGTTGCTAGGATACCGTCGCATTGGAATGCGGATACGCAGTTGTAGGGGAGAAGTCCACTACAATACTCCCCCTCCCCTCCCGGCGCGGCGAGAGGCTGGATGTTGTCCGGGTTGTGTCCCACACATAACACATACCGGGCAGGTGTATGTACGACTCGACAGCTATGTGTAACAACTCCGTCTAGTGACACAAAACCTGTGGGAGAAGTAGGAGGAGAAAGCGGGTTTGGGATTAGAGGAGGTTGTACAAGCAATGGTTGTTGTGCTCTTGCTGCTGCAGGGGCTGCGTCAGGAGGAGGGTCCATGGCAGGAGCAGGTTCTATGATAGAAGGGAGGTCTATTACAGGTTCAGGTTCTATGACAGGAGGAGGGTCTATGACAGGAGCAGGTTCTATGATAGAAGGGAGGTCTATGACAGGAGCAGGTTGTACATGAGGGTGAAAAGAGGGTGCCCAGAAATGTCGTGGGCGTGGTGTTGCTGCCGGTGGTAACTGCGGGTAGACTGGTGCAGGCATAGTTTGTTGATGGTGCTGCTGGGCTGGGGGCCCGACGGGTAAGGCGGCCGGTTTGACTCGGTCTATGCTGATGGTGTCATGTCTGCCATTCCGGATAATTGTCAGGAACTTTGCTGAACGGGTAACCACCTGGAAGGGTCCATCGTAGGGGCGTTGTAATGGGTTGCAGTGAGCATCATGCCTGACGAAAACATACTCGGCTGTGAGTAGTGCAGGAGGGATGTGTTCAGGGCGCCGAGTAGGCTGGCGTGGAGCAGTAGCTCTGAATGCAGAAACTGCTTGTCATAGCTTTTGGAGTAAGTCGTGACGAACGGCTGGAGTGGTTTGGTTGGTATCAGGAGGAAGTGAGAAATCCCCGGGTAGCCGAAGGGGCTCGCCTAATGTCAGATCTGCTGGGCTACAGTCCATATCCTCCTTGTGTGACGCACGGATGCCGAGGAGCACTAAGGAAAGCGCATCAGTCCAGCTGTAAGGGTCGTGCTGTGCCTTGAGTGCGTCCTTCAGCTGCCGGTGAAAACGCTCTACCATGCCGTTGGCTTGAGGGTGGTATGCTGTAGTGCGTTGTCTAGACGGGCCGAGGAACTGTAAGAGGTGCTGCCAGAGTTGTGACTCAAACTGTACTCCTCAGTCAGTGATTACGGTTGCGGGGGGACCAAAACGGGAAACCCAACCGGACATGAAGGCGCGGACAGTAGTCTCTGCTGTAACGTTGGGCATGGGAATTGCTTCTGTTCACCTGGTGAAACGGTCGATGCAGGTGAAGATGTAGGTGCTACCGTAGGATGATGGTAGAGGTCCCACGATGTCGAGGTGTACTACTTGAAAACGTCCTTTGGGAATAGGGAAGGTTTGTAAGGGGGCCCGTATGTGACGATGTATTTTGGAGGACTGGCAGGCCAGGCACTGGGCAGCCCATTTCTTAGTATCAGACTTGATGCCGGGCCAGACGACACGTTGCGTGAGGAGGCGCTGGGAGGCCTGCACACCCGGGTGGCTGAGACCATGGATGCGGTCGAAAACAGCGCGGCGGTGGACGTGAGGCACGAACGGTCTAGGCTGTCCACAGGATACGTCGCACCACAATTTTATCTTTGTGCCAGGAACAGGGAGTTCTTGGAGTATGAGGCCTGAGGGGGATGTCTTGTATGCTGCCAGGTCTTCGTCTTTCTCTTGAGCCACGGCTAGCTGCCCATAATCAATGGGTGGAGATGAGGGAAGAATGGTGGATATACAAAGAGAGAGGGCGTCGGCGATCTCGTTGTGGCTGCCTTTAATGTGTTGGACGTCGCTGGAGAACTCCGAGATGTAAGCCAAGTGGCGCAGGACACGAGGTGTATGTGACTGGGAAGCTGAAGCGAAGGCGTGGACGAGGGGCTTGTGATCAGTGAAGATGGTGAACTGACGGGCCTCAAGGAAGTGCTGGAAATGTTTGACAGCCAGGTATATGGCCAGGAGTTCTCGATCAAAAGCGCTGTACTTGAGGTGTGGTGGTTGAAGCCGTTGTGAGAAGAAAGCAACGGGCATGAAAATTCCGTTGACCTCCTGCTGTAAGACGGCGCCCACTGCAGTAGAAGAAGCGTCTGTTGTGAGAGTGGTCCGGGCGTTAGGTGCGGGGTGGGCCAGGAGGGTGAGGCATGTAATGTGCTGTTTGATAGTGGTGAATGCCATAGTAGCCTCTTGAGTCCACATGAGAGACTTGTGAGACTTCTTTGGGCGTCCCTTGAGAAGGTCGTGTAGGGGGGCTAGGATGGTGGCAGCTTTGTCAATGAAGCCGTGGTAGTAGTTGACTAAACCCAGGAATTCTCGGAGTTTCTTCGCCGTTTCAGGTTTGGGGAACTCCCTAATCGCGGTTATCTTCTGTGGTAGGGGTTGTATGCCACTGGGCGAGACTCTGTGACCGAGGAAATCGATGGCCGAGGTTCCAAAGACGCACTTAGCAGGATGAACTTTCATGTTGTTGTTCTGCAGGCGTTGGAGAAGGAGTTGTAGGTGGTGGCGGTGCTCGGCAGGCGTCGAAGATGCGACGAGGATGTCGTCAATGTAGACGGTGACAAAATCGAAGTCGCGAAGCATATGGTCCATGAACCTCTGGAAAGTCTGTGCTGCATTGCGTAAGCCAAAACTCATGAAAGTGTACTCGAAGAGTCCGAACGGAGTGGTGATGGCTGTCTTCTGGGTATCTGCCGGTGCTACTGGGATCTGGTGGAAGGCACGCTCCAAGTCGATCTTCGAGAAGATAGTCTTGCCATGAAGTTTGTGGTGAAAGTCCTGGATATGCGGAATAGGGTACCTGTCAGGTTTGGTGACGAGATTCAGGGCTCTGTAGTCGCCACACACCCTCCACTCGCCGGGTGTTTGCTTAGGAACCATGTGAAGAGGCGATGCCCAGGGACTCCTTGAAGGGCGAATGATGCCGTCTTGCAGTAGTTTGTTGAATTCTACTTTGGCTGTGTTCAGGAGCTCAGGGCGCAGGCGGCGAGGGCGCGAAAAGACTGGTGGTCCTTTGGTTTCGATGTGGTGGAAAATTCCCGATGTAGGTGGTGAGGGTAGGGAGACTCGGGGTGAGAAAAGCTCCTTGAATTCGTCGAGCAGGGAGGAGAACTCGTTGGAAGGCGCAAGACAGGTGATAGTGTCGGTGTGTCTGGCACGAGAACCCTGGATCTTGCTTGCTGTAGGCTCATGGATGAGGCATAGATGACTTGGTTTGACGCCGAGCTTGTGGAAGGTGAGGAAGTCGAAACCAAGGATGGGTTGAGACACGTGTGCTATCACGAATAACCAACGCAGAGTCTTGGGCAGACCGAGGTCTAAGGCGAGGGTGCGTACGCCGTAGGAGGCGATGGAGGTACCGTTGGCAGCGAACAGGTCATACGAGGGTTGCTTTGACTTGTCTCGTAGTGAGGGAGGGATGAGGCTGACCGATGAACCTGTGTCGATGAGGAACTTCTTGCCGGAGGTGCGGTCGGTGACGCTCAGTAATGAGACGCCTGGCGGGACGTAGGCTGAGGCGTCTACCAGCCTCCGGTGTTGCCGTTTCCCGAATAGGTGCAATAGGGCTCACAGTTTCGAGCATTGCGGCCGAAAGTCTGGTGATACCAGCAGAGGGTAAATTTGTTGTGCTGGGGTTTGGCTGCTGTGTGTCGGAACTTGTAGGGCGTAGTGTGTGAGCCAGGAACCGGCGCAGCAGCGGGTATGGAGGAGCAGAACTACTCAATGGTGTCCATCCTGCGGTCCAAAATTTGCAACAGGTCCTTGATGTCTTGTGAGGTATTGCTCGGCTGAGGGGTGTTGACCCGGCTTACAAGTTCGATGGTAGGTACTGGTGTGACCGTGGCGGCAAGGGGTGCAGCAGCGCACTCGTTAAAAATTCTATCTGCCGCGGTTGCACAAAGTTCTGGTGTCATAGAGTAATCTACTGCGGACAGGATGTTGCGTACTTCTGTGGGTAGCTTTTGTGCGTGAAGCTGGCGCAGGATAGAGTCGGGGAGTCTGTCTGTGTGACGGGAGTTCAGCCGACACATCTCCTCCCAGAGACGTCCCCGGGTTGAGTTCCCGAGGGAGATAGAGGATAGATCTTGCAGGAGATTGGGGCTGGTCTGTTGATAACACGTCTTCAAGGCAGCCCGCAGGGTAGGGAATTTGTTGTCATCTGGAGGGTTGGAAATGGTTTGTGAGACTCGCGTGGCCACTTCCGTGGGCAAGGCACAGAGTAGGGCGCAATACTTTTGCTCGTCGGTCGCTCGTGAGCCGGCGAGGGCTGCTTCCACATGGTCTAGCCAGTCCTCGACGTTGTGGTTGAAAGTCGGCAGAGAGATCCGTCCGTCCTCCATCCTGTGTGAGTGCTTATCTCCGGGAGTCACCATTTGTAGGAGTATCGAGATATAGTGTTGTCTAGCACTCAGGATGGATGGAAACTCTAATGTGGTTTTCTTGTATAATATAAGTTATATGATAGACAGTCTGGTGCTGGAGGTGCCGTGTGGTGAGGAGCTGCTCAGTAGAGACGTTCGGTGAGTAGCGTGTTGAAGGAGGTAGATGTGCAGGAGCTTCGTTAGAGAAGATGTTGCCTGTTGCTGGCCTCCTGGTTGAATGAAAGCTGGAGAGCGTGGAGCTTGCTGGAGGAGGTGTTGCGTGTTCAGGAAGATGGGCAGAATGAATCTCAATGGAGAGACAGAGCTTATATACCCAGCAGCCGCGAGTCCTCTATGAGTCATGTTGGGAAAACCCGAGAAAGTCGCAGGTCTCTAGTTCCTTTGCTAGGTTACGGTAACATCTGCTGTCGCCGCTCGCTTGTTTGCTAGGATACCGTCGCATTGGAATGCGGATACGCAGTTGTAGGGGAGAAGTCCACTACAAGATCTAACGATTAATTCTCCAGGTTGACAAACTCTCCCTTATAATGTACGGGACTGTGGCGCGAATGTGAGTGACTGACCTATCCATACAAATTGTAAGTCCAGTGTATGGAATTGTGCCAAATAAACGTAAGTGCAATTATCTGTCCGTATCTGTGATCCCTCTATTATGATTATTATCAAAGGTAATGACTGATTGGTTATGACAAAGTATAACCAATAACTTAGATGGATGTTGGAAGTTAATGGAATTCATTAAATCATCATTTATCAAGTACACAACGCATTGAATGCCGGAAGCAGAGTGAAATTCTACGTAGTGATACACCATAATCTCCTGGGTGAGTAATCGGTGTGATGGTATCTGAGTTCTACGGTAAGAAAACCACTTTCTTGCATTTAAAACCTAACAATTGACGCCCGTGTCATGATCGTAATGACGGTTAACCTAAAAACCCTAAGGATTCATATTACGCTTAAACGTCCACAAAACCTTCTGAGTCCCCCAGTGGAAACGTCCTCCGTTTTCTCTGTTTCCTTGATGACGTCATCGAGAGGCCGTCTTTGTCTAAAGGGAACTTTGAATATAATCCGCGGATTTCGTAGCAAGACGCTGTATGTTGGGACCTGTTATCATCCAACCCTCTGTAATCAATTGAATTTTTGCTTTTGATAGCTTAGTCAGAGCAATGTTAGTGAAGATAATAGTAGGGAATGAAACTGAGTTCATAGTCTCAGTTTCAACGTCAGAGTGTACAGTATAGTAATTCATCGAAATAGAAGTCGGTGGAATCCCTGACCTAGTTTGAGTGAGGGTGCCGCGGGCATTTCAACCGTTAGTAAGTGCTCGCCCCTTCACCCATACAGGTAGGTCATTCCACTCTGTGTTGATATTCGCCCTTCTTTAAGTGATTTGACCCAATTAATAGTTGATTGTGCAAGTGTTACAGTAACGTAGTTGATATGCTTTGAGAGAAGTAATGTTTACGTCTTCAATGTCCCCTGAAACGTGATGTTGTTGTCACAGTTAGTAAGTGCTCGCCCCTTCACCCATACAGGTCCCTAACGCAGCCTAGACCGTGTCTGTAGCGTGGATGTTGTATCCACTATGTCTGGAGAGATGTCCGAGGTCCAGTAGGATCAGTTATCTTCGTGAGACCCGACCGTCAGACACTTCAGTACTACCTATGGGCCCCATAGCTGGCCCGTCTGACCCTAACGCTCGGCCCACGAGGTGACCCCGGATCACCAAGCCACACACAACTACCAGCCTCCATCATTGGTGGATGAGTGTCTAACTCAGTAGGGCTATTTGTGTGGTGGTGTTATTCCACTGGGATCTTCAGAATTCGTTGGAAAGTACCCCATGGTGGCGGGACCCCATGGCGGTTGCTTGAGTATCACTCCTGACGACTGAGTGTTGTAGTGGCAGTTGCCCTGGTCTTAATGGTGCTAAGTTACTATAAGAGTTTATGTGTTATTGAGTATGTCCACCGAGTAGTGGTGTGAGTATGTTGAGCCTGAGGGCATAGTACCAGGTTTCGTCTGTTGGTACATATATTCTTTCTCCTACTTCCATTTTAATGTTTAAATAAATATTGTATTTGTATATTGTGTCTATTATTTACCTACAGTATCTACCGTTATTTCTTCCCTATTACTTGATACTATCATTACATATACTCACGAGCCTCCTCTCGTCACGCTACCAATGGTTGTAAGTATTGAAGTAAAAAATGTTATAAGAGGCAGACAGGCCCTTATACCCGAACAGGGACACAGATCGTGGATAATTGCACAATTGTATCGCTCACACCTACACCATGTCAGCTCGTGCAGCGGCTTTTGAGGAAGCACGTGACCTCGGGCTGGAGGGGGCTGAGGCGGTTGCATAAATGGAGAAGGCTGAGGAGAGAGAAGACAAGCATGAACAACTCTTAGCCCAGCTAGACTTTCAGAAGGAAGAAAAGAAGCTGGAACGAGAAGAGAGACAAAGGGAACGGGAGTTCCAACTGGCCTTAGCGGAAGGGAACCAAAATTCTTCTCCGTCAGGAACGCCCACTCAAAACGTCACTTATAGGAAATTTCCCCAGATGCCCACCTTTAAGGAGGGCGAATCCATGGAAATGTACATTTCCCGGTTTGAGCATCTCGCAGAAGCCTACGAGCTTGGTGACAGCATTAAGGAATTTGAGTTCCTGAGCCTATTTGATGGGAAACCTTTAGGGATTCTTCGATGACTAGAGCATCCTGAAAATAAATTCCCTGACATGAAGTCTGCACTGCTGCGGGCATATGGGCTGACTACTGAGCAGGCCAGGCATCAGTTCAACAGGACAATGTTGGAAGAAAATGAAACGGCTGCACAGTTCCGGGAACATTTAAGGGACTATGTGGCTCAGTGGATGAGTAAGGATGAAACCCCCTAAGTCCATGGAAGGGGTTATAGACTTAATGGTGCGCACGCACTTTGAAAGGTCTTGTCCTCCTGAACTTGTGGCTCAAATCAGGGCCAATGGAGTTAAGACGTCGAAGGAAATGGCAAGCAAAGCAGACGCTCATTTCAGCGCTTTCGGGTACCACACTCGGAGGCGGTGGTCGAACAGGGAGTCGGCAGGTACCCAACAAAGTCAACAACCTCTACAGAAGCAGCCACCGAACCCACCCAGGCAACAGGGAAATAACCAGCAACCACAACCGCAAAGGCAGCAACAGAAACAGCAGCGGAAGCAGTACCAAGGCCACCCGAAGTACCAGGACAGTTGGCGCCTGGGTAACAATTCACAATGGGACCGGCGGCAGGAAGCCGCCGTGGCTCAATTCGTAGGCCAAGGTGCCAGAAATAATAATCCACGAAGAGACCAGCAGCAGGAAGTCGCCGATGTTCAAACTGTGGACGGGGAGTCGCCTGACCTTTCAGCAGGGCCGATCGTCATGCAACCTGAAGCAGGGGCTCATACCGAATCAGGTCTACCCCACCACACATCCTGACTAACTGCCGCCTCCACCGTCTCCTTGAGGGGTCACTCCACCTTTCTTGTTAAGCCTGGATACGCTGGAGGAGTTCCAGTGACTGCCATGCGAGATAGTGGGGCATCAGGCTGTATTGTCAGGAAGGAATTGGTGAAGCCACATCAATACACCGGAGCACAAGTAAGTGTTAAATTAGCCAATAGTTACATTCAAACGGTTCCAGGGGCCAAGATTGAGGTGGACACCCCCTTCTTCTCAGGTTGGGTCACTGCAGCAGTCCTGAGGGAACCTATATACGATCTCATCATTGGAAATATCAAGGGAGCAAGAAACAGTTGTGCAGTGGATGCTGCAATAGGGTGTGTCATAGGAGGGAAGATCAGCTAAAACTAATGGCCCATCACTTTTTTGGTAGATTTTAGTGTATATAAACAGAAAATAATTTCAGTTTCAATATTTTGCAACCTTTTGCTAGGTAAATTTTAGCGTGAAATTTATCGAAAATCTAACGTACAGCTGCATTAGTGCAATACAATTAAATAGTGAACATTGCTTTCTGACTTCATTCTTTAACAACCCAACTAACAATATTTTTTTCTGTTTCAGATTCTGATGCATTTATAAGTTGATAATATTTGCGATGGCTGCTTGTGTCAGGACGAGGAACCAAAAATCCAGCCATCTCAGTCACTATCTTGGGTCTGGGAGAGAGCTCCTGAAGTCGGAGTTGCCTACATTGAGAGATGCTTTGAGATACGGTGTTTTAATCAGGCAAATCAGTGAAAAGAACCAAAGAACTTACACAAACAAAGACATTGCCAGTGATATGACCAAAGCTGTCTTGGCACAGTACACTCTGGCTAACGCTCAGTTCAAGTTTCCAGTCATAACAAGTCAGAAGAAGATTAGTGAGAGACTGCTAGCCAGTTGGGAAAAGGCAAGAGATATCTCTCTTGGGAGAGGAAAACTTGCAGTTAAGGACAGCTTTGCCAAGCAACTGGACCAGTTATTTGACATAATTACTTGCAAGTGCCCAATTGTTCTCTGTCCTGAGTTTGGATGCGATCGTGACTGTAAATCCGAGGCCCACATCTCTTGTATTTGCAAGCGTGAACTGAAGATTCCTGTGATCGAACTGGCATTTGTCAAAGCACAGAGAGAGAAGACTGGCAGTATAGGGGCTCTCATGATTTCTAGCCAAGATATTCCGGAGTCCAAGAGACAGGAGGCTGCCACAGAGAGACAGAAGAGGAGAAGAGTTGCCGAGGAAAAGAGACTTGAGAAGGCCCAGGGTGAGGTAAAAAAGGCCGATGATTGGAGTCAAGCTGATTCAGAGTTTAATGACTTCCCCATGGCTGATCCGAGTGCTGACCAGGAGAATGGTGACTTTGTCCCTAACCCAGAAAATAATGATCCCAAACCTTCCAGGCATAACATTCGAAATAGGAAAGATATCCCGAGCATAGCTCTGGCCAGCATGCGACACCGCACTGGTCTCAGAGAAACTGCAGAGATAGCAACAGCTGCCTGGATTGACGGTGGTTTGATAACACCTGATGATGTTCACCTGGTGATAGATCATAACAAAGTAAGGAGAGCTCAGGAGAAACTTGTCAGTAACCTAGAAGAGGAGTTTGATAAGGGGATAAGAGAAAATGGAATCAATTGTTTGTTCTTTGATGGGAGAAGGGATGACACTAAAGTGTTTATGAAAGTTGGAGATTCTGACAAGTTGTTCCCTGCCATGGTGAAGGAGGAACACTACTCCTGCTGCAGTGAACCAGGAGGGAAGTATTTGTGGCATTTCACTCCAGAGAAAGATGACATCAGGAAACCAGCTGAGATAGTGGCAGATAACATTGTGAACTGGCTCAGAGAGAGTAACGTAGACCAGACCCTGCAGGCCATTGGAGGGGACAGCACCAACACGAACACAGGGTGGCAAGGGGGGGTCATACAGTGGATAGAGCGGAAGATTGGGAGGAAGCTGGTCTGGATTGTTTGTGACCTCCACACCAACGAGTTGCCACTCAGACATCTGATCCAGGAGCTGGATGGCAAGACTCTTTCAAACAACAGATGGTCTGGTCCTCTTGGCAAGATGCTGGACTCTGCCACTGAGTTAGAAATAAATCCGAGCTTTGAAAAAATCACAGTTGGCCCTCCACTCGTTGAGCTTGCACATACTGTCATTGACGACCTGAGTACTGACCAGTACTATGGTTACATGATTTGCAGTGCCATCAAAACTGGGGTCATGCCTGATAGACTTGCTTACCTGCAGATAGGTCCAGTCTCACATTCTAGGTGGCTCACAACGGCTCTCAGGTTCTGCAGAATTTGGGTCGCTCATCATAAACTGAAAGGGAACCAGCTTCACAACCTGAGACTTATTGTCCAATTCATCGTGAGTGTCTACTTGCCAAATTGGTTCAACACCAAGGTCAAGTCATCGTTCTCCGAAGGTCCGAGGCATGTTCTCTTCCAGCTTGAGCTCCTGAGGAGTCAGCCAAGGAAGGTTGTTCAGATTGTGGAGCAGACTGTGAGGAGATCTTCCTGGTATGCTCATCCCGAGGCAGTTCTGCAGACAATGCTCTGCAGTAAGGATGAGGAGGAGAGAAGAGTGGCAGTCAAAAAGATCTTGGATATGAGACTTATGAGAGGATCTGGGCATGACGAATCAGTTGGTGACGATTCCGTCAGGGTCAGGAAGACTCCTGAAGTCAATCTAGGTGCCGAGACCCTCACTGATCTCATAGATCTGGATAACATCCAGGCTGGCAGTGAGCCCCCTCTTACCTGCAGCCTCACCAATGTTCAAGTCAGAGCTTTCCTGGACAACCCCATGCGTGTCCCTGCCTGGCCCTCGCACACCCAGAGTATAGAGCGTTGTGTACAGCAAGTGAGCGAGGCCAGCAGTCACGTGTACAGCCAAGAGAGGAGGGAAGGCTACATCCGAGCTCAGGTGGTCAGCAGGGAGGTGATGAGTAGAAACAGAAGCAAGAAAGACATGTTCTCTATGGTGTGCAGCAACACCGGGTCGTAGTAGTAAAACCGGTTTTTGTATTTGATGATTTTGTTTTCTAAAGGAATATTAAATTTAATAAATGTGTCAAGATCATTCATTTCACTATTCTGGATCATTTTCATCCTAATAAATTAACCTGATACATTTACTTTACTTTAAATAAGCTATTTAGTGGTGTTGGTAAAAGGGTGGGAATACTGAATTTTCATAAGATTTCAAGTTAAAATTTACCGAGCAAAAAATAAAAACTTTTCAAATCTGAAGATATCACATGATTCTGCACATAGAACTACATCATTAATACCATGGGCCGATTTTTCAAACTCAAACAAAAAAAATTCGCCTCCGTATGACACACCCTAATGCTGCAACCGAAACTGATGCTGCCGCTTTGACCCAAGTTAATGCTGCTGCAGTCACTCGGGGTATGGCTCAAACAAGACCTCGAGTCACCCCATTAGCTATTGCCACATCGTCTGATCTCATCAATAGTCAGGATGCCGTCCAAGAGCAAGAGCATGACAGCACGCTCACTTCAGTACACAAGAGTTTGATGGTTGGGACCATCAAGGAGACATTTGGGAATCGAACGAGGTTCGTAAAGAAGATGAACCGTCTCTACCAAGAGACTGTGACGTCTCTGGGTGAAACACGACTGCAGTTCGTGGTTCCTTTCAAGTACCGCCTGGCTATGTTCAAGCTAGGTCATTGCACTGCTCTTGGCGGCCATATGGGTAAAAAGAAGACCTTTGATCGCATCAGTGCAGCGTTCTTCTGGCCAAGGATGGGCCAGGAGATCGCTAGGCTAGTCCGCTCTTGTGATCTTTGTCAGAAAACCAGTGATCGAGGGCGAGTCCCACCTGCACCACTACAGCCCCTTCCACTGATCTCTGAACCCTTTGAGAGGGTGGCGGTGGACATTGTGGGGCCGATAAACCCAAGGGCGAGCGATGGGGCAAAGTATATTCTCACCTTGGTTGACTTTAGCACGAGGTGGCCCAAGGCTGTGCCTTTGAGGAACATTGAGGCCACGACTGTTGCAGAAGCCATGTTGGAAATCTTCTGTCGGGTCGGTATCCCCAAACAAGTCCTCAGTGACAGGGGGACCCGGTTTACTTCTGTCATGATGGAGGAGTTGTTGCGGCTGTTATTGGTAAAGGGGCTAACGACAACATCCTATCACCCGATGTGCAACGGACTCTGTGAGAGGTTTAATGGGACACTGAAGAAAATGCTCAGGAGGATGGCAGCCGAACAACCTAAGGAGTGGCCGCGCTACATTGCCCCACTTCTGTTCGCGTACCGAGAGGTGCCACAGAGCTCACTCAAGGTGTCTCCTTTCGAGCTTATGTATGGCAGGTCCGTCCGGGGACCTCTACAGGTTCTTCAAGGAACTATGGGATGATGAGGAACCAGATTCGGAAGTCAAGACCACTTATACATACGTCATTGACTTAACTGATCGTCTCCAAGAAACCTGTCAACTGGCAAAGCAAGAGCTGATAAAGGTTCAAGGGGTCCAGAAGACTTACTATGACAAGAAGGCCAAGCTTCGTTGTTTCCAGCCAGGTGACCAGTGCCTGGTTCTGTTGCCTACGATGCGCAATAAGTTACTGGCTCAGTAGAAAGGTCTATTCAACATTGTAGAGCGTGTCTCGGATGTGACTTATATCGTCCAGGTGGGATCTCGACGAAAGAAGTTCCACATCAACATGCTGAAGAAGTACTTCCCTTCCCCGATCGGGGGTATAGTCTCCACTGAGGAAGACAGAGACGAGCCTTCCCAGTGTGATTCAGGGGTAACTTGTGCTACCACAGTGATCTCTGACAGTGATGAGGAGGATGGGCCTGTCACTGCACACTCCCGCCAGAGTGAGACTTTCATGGACGTTGAGGTGAACGGAAATCTAAAAGCCCTATCCTATACCTATGCGACTACTGGACACTGTCAAACAAGAAATTGAGGAAATGGAAGCAGCAGGAATCATCGAGAAATCATCGTCTCCATACTGTAGCCCTCTGGTAGTCGTCCTAAAAAAGGATGGGGGGTGTCAAGATCTGTGGGGATTATAGGAGAGTAAATGCCATTACCCAAGTGGATGCAGAACCAATGTGTGATCAGAAAACTATTTTTTCAAGAATAGCTGGTTCCAAGTTATTTACCAAACTTGACCTGACCAAGGGGTTCTTCCAAATCCCACTGGACCCGAAGAGTCGGCAGATCATAGCCTTTGGTACGCCAGTACAGAGTCCTCCCCTTTGGCCTCACAAACTTCCCTGCCATCTTCAACCGCGTTATGAGGCAAGTCTAAAACGGCATCAAGGGAGTTGAGGCATTTGTGGACGATGTGTTAACCCATTCAGCAACATTTGAGGAACACCTGGAACTCTTAGAGGAGGTGTTCCGGAGGTTCCAACAAAAAAACATGACCGTGAAACCAAGCAAGTGCGAGATCGGTCAGGCCGCAGTACAGTTCCTCGGACACACTGTCGGCGGAGGACGCTGCACCTGCCAGAATGAAAAGATAAAAAAGGTCCAAGATGCACAACGGCCCACTACAAAAAACAAGTGAGGTCATTTCTGGGCCTCGTAGGGTACTACCGGAACTTCATCCCAAACTTTGCTGTGGTGGCTCTCCCTTTATTCGACCTGCTCAAGAAACATGCATCTAACATGGTGCAATGAGGACCTGAACAAGAGGATTCTTTCAGTGCCCTCAAGAGCCTGCTATACAAGCAACCCATCCTTCAACTGGTGAGGAAGGAAGAGCCTTTCATCCTCTGGATTGATGCTTCACAGGATGGGGTTGGCGCAGTGCTACTACAAGAGGCAGACGGCGAGGTTTTTCCAGTTGCATATCACAGTCGGAAGTTGAAACCTGAGGAGTGGAATTACAGCACGGTTGAGAAGGAACTTTTGGCAGTGGTGAGCGGCATCAAAAAGTACTACTACTATCTCTACGGAGGTGAGTTTGTGTTGGAGACAGACCATATGCCGCTCACCAGTCTCCGACCATCTAAGAATGCAAATGCTCGTCTGATGCGGTGGGCACTGTATCTCCAGCAGCTCATCTTCGTCCTCCGGTACATCAAGGGCGGCCTGAATGTGGGAGCTGACCTCCTATCTCGACTTGTGGCGGAACCAGAGCAACTGACTGAGAGGTCACCTTCCCAAATGAGTGTGGAGTTGGTCTAGACTCCAGTCGACTCGAGCCTCCAAGCGTCTGACGGCTCGTCATATGTTAGGTATTTTTCTCACACCTTTCTACACTTGAGAACATAACACAACACCTGTGCCACCTAAACAATGTCTACATACCCTACACCACACAACACGTTGCTGTAATGTAAATGTAGCATGCTTACGCTTAGCATGAACTGTTGCTCGGGAATTGTCACTGCAGGTTCCAAGTGTTCCCTGAAGAAGGCAGTGATGGGTAGGGAAACACCAGGTAACACTGAAGTCCATTTATTAACGGATAGGAGAAATACAAGTGGTGACTAGTGTGTGCCATGCACGGGGCACGGAGTCAGACTGAGACTGCCTTGCCATATGGCAGCCTCGGGGCAATGTTGCCACATAACACGTGCAGTGTTACCACGTAATTACATATATAAATGCTACTCGGCACAGTAGCTTATTTACAAGGTTGCTACTCGGCACAGAAGCATAGATACATAACCTACAGTCACCCTCGCCGCTGAGTTTTCCTCCAGCCAGAAAAACTCAAGTAAATGTTGAGGTTTTCCCTCAGTGGCGATTGGCGACTACATTCCGTTGCAGTGTTAGTGTTACACACACACTACAGGGTGAATGTCGAATTGTGTGTCTGGGATAGGCATCCTCTTGATTGTACACAGGTGCTAAAAATTTATTCTCCAAAGAAAATTTTTTCTTAGTAGGGGCGATTGTCATGGGCTGCGTTGGGCCTCCCGCACAACTCATCCCAAACGTTTGTTTAGGTAGAGATAAGGTACCCGGCCAGCCGATAGGGGTCTTTTCACACCTCAAAACCACATTTTAGTCGGTGGGCTTTAGACCTTGGGGGAGAGTAGACTCCTGCTCCGCGGATTTGGAACATGGGCCATACATTCCTACCAGTGCTACGAGTCTGTGTGTGCAAATTCCCGAGATTGTTGTTAAGTCCAGCGAAAAGTTAACGCACCCTGTAAAGGAAGTGATCACTGGTGAGGGCCTGTTTGCTACAAGAGCACTCCAGGCCGGCCTAATAGATCTAACGATTAATTCTCCAGGTTGACAAACTCTCCCTTATAACGTACGGGACTGTGGCGCGAATGTGAGTAACTGACCTATCCATGAAAATTTAAGTCCAGTGTATGGAATTGTGCTACATAAACGTAAGTGCAATTATCTGCCCGTATCCGTGACCCCTCTATTATTATTATTATCAAAGGAAATGACTGATTGGTTATGACAAAGTATAACCAATAACTTAGATGGATGTTGGAAGTTAATGGAATTCATTAAATCATCATTTATCAAGTACACAACGCATTCTGAATGCCGGAAGCTATGCGCTTACTTTCTCTCAATTATATCCTGCTTTAGTTATATTCTAAACCATGGATTAATCTGGGAAACCATGTCATTCTTACTATAACACTTATTATACTTACAACGGTAGCCTGCCACCACCCAGATTTTTCTTAGAATATAACACATCTCAATGAACTGTTAGGTAGCGTGCTAACGAGCTTCTAGGCACGTGAGTTACAATAGTTATTTTCTGAGAACCAGTGGGTAGAAGGAATAAGCGGTGATACTCGTAGTTTACAAATTCAATATTTATTAACATAAGGAGTGAACAAGATGTTAATTAAGTACACTCAGACCAGACTGGACCACTTAGGTCCTACTTTACCACTCATAAAATAGACCTTCAATTACTTATTACATCATTAAAAACTGTTT
This sequence comes from Homarus gammarus, assembly GCA_958450375.1. Lineage (NCBI taxonomy): Eukaryota > Metazoa > Arthropoda > Malacostraca > Decapoda > Nephropidae > Homarus > Homarus gammarus. Next base: position 669,853 of record CAUDMG010001162.1, read on the forward strand.
TATTATTTCTTTAACAAATAAGATGGTTATTTTACACGCTCAGATAGGACTGGACCCTTAGGTCTTACTTTTACAAGTAGCAAAATAACTCTTCAATTCTCCGTTACAACATTAAACAATCATCATATTATTTCATTGTCAATAAAGATGGTTCTATGACACACATGACGATATCCCAAATTAACTTATAACATCATGTTATTTCGAAATGAACAACTTGGCACTTTTCCTTCAGTTGATGTACTCAACTCACAAAACATTTTTACTGGTACTATCAATATTTATGGGTTCACTACTCAACATGGGATAACTATATTTCTGCTAATTATCCTCAATCATATACAACAATAATACTTTGGCCCATATTGTAACGACCACGGTCTTACACGTCAGTTAGCGCCAAAATCAAATGATTCATATTGCGCTCAATAGCCCACAAAACATGTAACTCGGCTTTCGTTTGAGTCCTCCATCTGAGGAGTCCGTTTTCTCATCACTTCAAGACACCTCAGTCCGCCATTATCCCATTTTCTCTGAAACCAACCTCTCTATAAAATGAATTTGAGTGTGAGAGAGAATACCCTTGTTTTGAGTCAACTTAGATATGTCTGTATACAGTTGGAACATTCAAGATCCAATGTGAGTGGGGTTGAACGCTTCAACTGTCCTTATTGTTAGTAAAACGTGTCAAGTAAGTGAGTGTCGAGTTTGCCAGCTAGAGTGGCGTATTTTATGTCGTCCGTGGGGATATCCATGAGTATCTGATCGCGCCTGAAGTTATATCATTTTGTCGCCCCGACATCAGAGAATCTGATGTTTATAGTTTAGTTAGTGTCAGTTGTCTATTTAAGAAAGTCATTAATCTCCTGAACTATTCTGTCAACTGGTATAATCTCCAAGATCTAGCGGCTCCCCATGAATAGCTCCTTGTTCGCCTCAGACCTGAGCTTGCAGAATTAATGTTATCGACGTGTATATTCCACCTTTTCCTGGCAAGCTCAACCTCTGATTAGATTATATGAATAGACATAGGAAATTACCCTGATCAAGAACACCGGAGTTCATAACTAAGTATACAGTGATCCAAAATGGTAGAGAAGTTATGTTGTTGGTAAGATCGAGCCTTCTGGTATGAATACGGAGGCCCAAGCTGCCCCGCAGGTGCACGTATATACCTCTACACGAGGGAGAATCACGCATTCGTGACTCTTCCTCAACGTCTCTCCAGGTATGTTAACGTGTGTTCCCCGCCGCCTATTAATTCAGTTTAACTTAGTCAATTTTGGTGAATATCAGTGTTCATGTGTTAACATAGTGAATTCTGTGCCAATTAAGTCGAGTTACTTAGAGATTTAGATATCGTCTGAACTGTTGCCAGACGTATGTTTTGTATAGTTGAAGTTAAATATTGACGCATTCGTGACTCTTCCTCAACGTCTCTCCAGTGTGTGGAGCTGAATACTCATCGGCTACCGTGGGTCGGTAACCGGGTTGAACGATGCCGTTAATTTGACAGGATTAAACTGGGAAGTCTGTTTCTTGCAAATCAGGCGCCAGCTCCCTTGGCTTGTGTCGGTCTACAACCGACCCCTAACAGTGATCTTCAATTGTTGTAGAGAGACCAGCGTTACCCTGGGGCACTCCTCACAGTTACATGGGCCTAAGTATTATTGTATCTTGTTTGGGGGATAACTAGCAGAAATATAGTATCCCAGGTTAAGTATTGAACCACTGAATGAGAGTGAAAAGTGCCATGTTGTTCCTTGCGAATTAACAGGAGGTATTGTGTGTTGAGATAATTGTGGAGTTGTCCAGTGTGTTATGTATTCATCGGTAGTGGCCATGAAATGCTAATCTGAGAGTATAATGTTATAACCAAGAAGTGAAGAGTTAATTTGTTACTTGTTAAAGTAAGACCTGAGGGTCCAGTGATATCTTGTGTATACCAATTACTGAATCTCATTTGTCAGAGTAATAATACCACAATTGTCTAATGAAGTAATAAGTATTTGGAGGTATTTAATGAGGTAATAAGTTCTTGAAGTGTTTGATGACTTAATAAATAAATTGCAATCCAGTTTTGTCTGAGTGAATCTAAGATACATCTTATCCACTCACTGTGTTACTAAATATTGAATTAGTAATCTACGAGTATCACCACTCTACTCCTTCTAAACAATGGTTCTCAGAAAATAACTAACTCACGTGTCTAGAAGCTCGCTACCTAACAGTTAACTAAGATATGTTATGTTCTACCAAAATTCTGGGTGGTGGCAGGATACCGTTGTAAGTATAATAAGTGTGGTAATAAGAAAGACATGGTTTCCCAGAGTAATCCATGGTTTAGAATATAACTAGAACAAAATATATGCTAGAGAATATAATATATTTGAAAGAAAATAGAAAGGAAGAACATTGACTTGTAAAATATAAGCAGAGAAGCATAAGAGTTACTTATATAAGAATATATAAGAATATAAGGTATATAGAGATAAAAGACATATAAGAATATAAAATAAACAAGAATATATAAGAATAAGTATATATATAAAGAATTGAAGAAGGATTACTATATAAAACAGGATACTCATTGAAAAGAATACTACAAAGAACATATAAGTATATGAATAAGTAAGAATACTAACAGAAAAGAATATCTGGATGTTAAATTATAAAGAGAAGAACTCGGCCCGTTACAATATATCTGTAAGGAGTGCCCCAGGGTGTAACACTGGTGTCACCACAACAAACGAAGCGCTGTTAGGGTCGGCAGCAGTCCGACACACGGCGAGGGAGTTCGGGCCTAGTAGTCTAGTCGTAATGTATACTGTATGGGACTAGACCGAATTGTCTGTTTCTTCTTTTATTGAAAAACTATCGTTTATATAATTCCTGAGTGTAAATCAACCGTAACTTCCACTATTTATGAGTGTGAAGGGAGAGGATGGCGGCTATGTAAATAGACAGTTTATTCACGTCCTTTCTGTATAATATAGACACAAAGTAGTACCTTAAGCTGTGTATTCTTATATTACTCTATTAATTATGTATAGTAAAGTATTACAGAACATGTATTAATCCTATGTGATATTTCCATTTATTATGCACCATGTTATGTATGTGAATTATCATATTTACATATTATGTATTCAGCTTGTGAATGCTGGCATCTGTACATGCCAGTGCGAAGTGATACAGAGAGTTGAGATCACTAGTCCTTATAGGGTGGAAGCCAGTTTCTTTGTTCCTCTGTATTTATCTCCCGTCCGAGAATAAGATCCTATTTTCAAGATAACAGGTGTTTGCGTATATCCTCTGTAGTGTAGAACATTTTGGGGGTATCAAAGACAAACATAGATGGCGCAGTGAGATTTCTCAGTGAGATTCAGAGTGAACTTAGCCTTCCCGCCTGACTGTGTTAATGGCGTCTCGTCTTCAGCTTCGCCAAGGATTTACAGCCAGACTACAAGCCTCAGGACTTACAGTGTTGTGAAGTGCTATGCTGTGTACAGTGCTGTGCTGTGAAGTGAAGTGTTCTGTGAAGTGCTGTGTTGTGTATTTTAATCAGAATTGTCTGTGCAAACTGCAATCAGATGACTGAGGGAGCTGCCCAGCAGTACAACCCCACCCGCCTACGGTCATTGGGTGACTGAGCAGCGAGCGGTTCGGTTGCGACTTGTGCCCAGCTGCCTCTACGTCTGGCAGCGCGCCAAGCCTCCCGGCAACGAGCCATACACACACACGCGCACTCACAGGCCCACTTTATGTTAAATTCTTGCGTATTACTTTAGACTTCTGTAATTCTGTGCATAGATTACGAGGGGTTGACCCTGTCTCTTGCACAGATAAAGTACAGAAGCTGTCAGCATGTCTCACAGCGATCAAAATGATACCCTGGACGATGGGGTTATGAGTTTAAGCTTGGGAGATCTCTCCCCACCCACACTCAGACCCTACGCTCCCCACAGTGACAATGCCCAATCACCCACAGAATCTCCTCATTCCTCGCGAGCAAGCTCTCCTGCGGGTGCCTGCGTCCAAGGATCTCCTTCAACGGATTAAGTGGATGGAAACTTCTCGACGCCAGGACTATGTTGCAAGGAGAGAAGAGGAAGAAATTCGGTACAGAGAGTCTAAAAGACGACGCCACGAAGATGAACAAAGACGCAGAGAACTAGACGATATACGTAGAAGTGAGGATGACCTGAGAAGAAGAGAGGATCAAGCCAGATTTGAAGCCTTGATTTCCCTGTTAGCCTCCCCTCAACGATCTACCGTACAAGATTTTTCTGCTACTACTAATGCTGATACGACTAGAGGTACTGGTACCTCATTTCCCAGAGTCGGTTCAACAATTCCTCAAAAGGCTGCAGCACAAACGCCTCCCTCTCTGAAGTCTGATGTTTCTTGTCAGATATTTCGGGAATGGCGTCGACGTTGGCAAGACTATGCAACAATGGTTGACCTGTCAAGTTTACCACAGCCTAAACAGATGATACAGCTTCGTATGTGCTTGTCCTTAGAGACACAACGTACTCTCGAGCACACACTTCAAGTGCCTCCTACGACAACTCTGACTGTAGAGGCCGTGCTTCACAAGTTACAGCAACATGTTAAGGGACAGGGCAACGAAGCACTTAGAAGAAGAGAACTCCTCCAATGTAAGCAGCTTGATGGAGAATCTTTTGATGCATTTTTTGTAAGACTGAAAAGATGTTCAGAGGAAGTCGATGTTTGTCCTGGAAATTCTCAAGTTTGTGAAGAGACACAACTCAAGACAATCATTTTAACGGGTATTCGAGATGAAGAGCTAGTTCAGCGTCTCATTTCAGTTGACCCCACTTCCTCCCCTCAAGATGTTGTTACAATATGTCGAGCGTACGAGGCTGCCAGGTGTGCGACTTCAGCTTTACGCTCCCAACCTGATCAGGTGTGGGCGGTGTCTTCCTATAGAAAGGGTAAGAAGCAACAAGGTAACCCCACCCCTCACCCCCCAGCTACACCTTCAGCACCAGCTTTGTGTAACAGCTGCACGAGACAGCATAATGCCTCCCAGTGCCCAGCTGCTCAAAGCGTGTGCAGAAGTTGCGACCACCAGGGTCACTGGGCTTACACAGTCAAGTGCCCTGTTAGCAAAGTTCAGTGCAGACTTTGTGGTCGTGTGGGCCTTTATGACAAATGTTGTCGTTAAAAGACACAGAAAGGACACCACCAAGGATCCAAGAAGTCGTCCTCAGGTAGTGCTGGTATGCCCCCTCCTTCTGGCAAGCATCAAGATGCTGTATCCAGTCGTTCCTGCCGTCGTGTACATTGTTCCACAGACACGACGCCCCAGCACATCAGTGTCGTCATTTCTCACGGCAACTTGTCATCCAGTCTTCAGATGTTACCTGACACCGGTGCTGACGTCTCAGTAATTGGTCCACAACACTTAGCAAGTTTGGGAATACCCAGGAGCAACCTACAGCCCCCTCCTCAGACAACGAAACTGACAGCTGATGGTTCCAAGATGGCTCCAGCTTTGGGATCTTTCTGGGCTACTCTTACCTTTGGTAAGCAGTCTTGCTCAGCCCGGATTGATGTTCATGATGGGATCCCGACTCCGCTTTTATCATATGCTCATTGTCAAGAGTTGGCCATTATTTCCAAGGAAATACCCAAACCTATTTTAAAGGTCATCCATGTCAACAGGTTGAAGGAACTCCCTATCTCTACTAACACGTCCCCTTCTGATGCAAGAGCTTACCTTCTCAAGGAGTTTGCTGACGTGTTGGTTACGGAGAAATCTTTAGGATCCACACCACTCAAGCCGATGGTGGGTCCACCTATGCAGATTCATCTTAAGGGTGGTGCCACACCTTTTGCCATCCACACCCCTCGTTTGATTCCTCACGCCTACAAGGAGCTAGTTAGACAAGGGCTTGACTCCATGGTTGCTCAGGGAATCATCAGGCCGGCCGGAGACGAACCTTCACCTTGGTGCCACCCTCTAGTCCCCGTTGCCAAACCTCGTGGTGGAGTACGGATTACCACCGATGTATCAAAACTTAACAAGCAAGTTTCCCGTCCAGCCCACCCTTCACCCACACCCTTCGCAGCTGTTCGAAATGTGGACCCGAAGGTGAAGTTTTTTACAACGATGGACGCCTTATGTGGTTATTGGCAGATCGAGTTGGCCAAAGAAGACCAGCATTTGACTACATTCATCACACCATATGGAAGATATCAGTATTGCAGAGGCCCCATGGGATTTGCCGCTACGGGCGATGCATTCTGTCAACGTGGTGACGCGGCCCTTCAAGGAGTCACGAATTGCGTCAAGGTGGTTGATGATATTTTACTCCATGATGAAGACTACTGTGCCCACCTCTTCCGAATATATGAAGTTCTCATCAGATGTCGAAAGTACGGGATTACCCTCAACGCTGACAAGTTTGTAGTCGCCGCACCATCAGTGAACTTCTGTGGGTACACGCTCTCAGCATCAGGTATCGCAGCTGACCCGGAGAAATTAAGTGGAATCAGGGATTTTCCAACCCCTGCCAACCTGACAGACCTCCGTTCTTTTTTGGGTCTGGTCAATCAGCTGGCTGAATTCTCACCTGACATCTCCGCCGCAGCTCAGCCGTTACGCCCCCTGCTGAGCCCCAGGAGGACATTCCTGTGGACCCCAGATCATCAAGAGGCCTTCCAGCGAGTCAAGCAGGCCCTCTTAAGTCCACCTGTCCTCGCCTGTTACGACCCAGCCCTACCCACTGTCCTCCAGACTGACGCCTCCAGACTCTACGGCGTTGGTTACGCCCTTCTGCAGGACCATGGCGATGGACAACTCCGCTTAATTCAGTGTGGATCCCGGTTCCTGACGGACGCCGAGACCCGATATGCCATGATTGAACTGGAGATGTTGGCTGTTGTCTGGGCGATGGCGAAGTGCTGCTTCTACCTGATAGGACTTCAGCACTTCACCCTCTTCACGGATCATCGCCCTCTTGTACCTATTATATCAATCACTACTCTTTGGATGCAGTAGAGAATCCTCGCGTTCAACGTTTGAAAGAGAAGCTCTCGCCTTATCTCTTCACGGATGTGTGGCGTGCGGGTAAGCTGCTGTGCATCCCGGATGCCCTGTCCCGCGCCCCTGTCAGTCGCCCCACCCCAGAGGACGAGATGTTGTGTTCTACAGCTGCCGCATCCCTCAAGTCAGTAGTCTCATTGAAGGCCGTCTTCACATCAGAAGAGTCTACAGCACCGGATGCAGACAAGACCCTTGAAGATCTCCGCACTGCAGCCCGAGCCGACCCTTCCTATATCCGGCTCGTCGACTGTGTGTCCCAGGGATTTCCATCTAACCGATACGACCTTCATGAATCGTTACTCCTGTACTGGAAGATATGCGAGGACCTCTTGTATGGTCCACGAGTAGTCATTCCTGCTGCCTTACGCCGCCGTACCTTGACCCGCCTTCACGACAGCCATCGAGGAGTGGAGACCACCAAGCGACGGGCGAAGCAGACTGTATTTTGGTTAGGAATCGACGTGGACATTGTAAGTACCGTCCGTGCCTGTGAGCCGTGCCAGATTCTGCAACCCAGCCAGCAACAGGAACCTTTAATGTGCGACGATAACCCTTCAAGACCCTTCGAGTCTGTGTCGGCCGACTTCTTTGCAGTGGCAGGGAAGTCCTTCCTCGTCATTGCCGACCGATTGTCTGGATGGCCTGTTGTCGTCCCCTGTGGTAGTGATACAACGGCTACTGCTACCATCCGGAATTTCAGACATTACTTCAGAGAAGTTGGTGTTCCCCTCCGCCTCAGGACTGATGGAGGACCTCAGTTCACCAGCCACGAGTTCCGGGACTTCATGGACCGTTGGGGAGTCCGTCATGTCGTGACCTCGTCCCACTACCCGCAGGCGAATGGACACGCTGAAGCCGCAGTCAAGACTGTTAAACACCTGATCCTTAAGGTGTCACCCTCAGGAAATATCGACTGCGAGGATTTTGATCGAGGTTTGTTAGAGTTACGCAACACCCCGAACTTCACCGGACGCTCCCCAGCCCAGGTTCTATATGGACATCATCTCAGGTCTTGTGTTCCTGCCCACCCGAAGTCTTTTTCTCAAGAATGGCAAGCCAAGACTGAAGAATGTGACCGCCGTGCAGCAGAACGAGCGGCAGATGTCGCTGCTCTGTACAACTGTCATGCCCGCCCCCTTCCCAGGTTGAGTATCGGCCAACAGGTCAGGATTCAAGATCTGGCATCTCACCGCTGGGACAAGGTTGGGGTTAGCATGGGTACTGGCCTGTCCAGGGACTACCAAGTGCGTCTTCCTAGTGGTAGAGTATGGTGAAGGAACCGTCGTTTCCTCGGACCTGTGGAGCTGCCTAGTGTTGACCCTTCCCCAGTTGAGTCCCCTAATGTTGATGTCTTTACAGTAAATCCATCCCCACCTTGTGTTTCTGCCCCGGTACTCCGCAGGTCCGAGCGACTCAGAAACAAAAGGTTCGCTCAAGATGAAACTATGAGCGTATAAGGGGGAGGGAGGTGTATAATATAGACACGAAGTAGTACCTTAAGCTGTGTATTCTTATATTACTCTATTAATTATGTATAGTAAAGTATTACAGAACATGTATTAATCCTATGTGATATTTCCATTTATTATGCATCATGTTATGTATGTGAATTATCATATATACATATGATGTATTCAGCTTGTGAATGCTGGCATCTGTACATGCCAGTGCGAAGTGATACAGAGAGTTGAGATCACTAGTCCTTATGGTGTGGAAGCCAGTTTCTTTGTTCCTCTGTATTTATCTCCCGTGCGAGAATAAGAACCTATTTTCAAGATAACAAGTGTTTGCGTATACCCTCTGTAGTGTAGAACATTTTGGGGGTATCAAAAACAAACATAGACTTTCGATGTGAGATTATGAGTGTGACTGCCCGGCTTATCCGAGCTGACCCATGTGCTGACATACAGTCAATGGGCCTCACCCCAAGGAGGCTACTAATCACGTGATAAGAGCATGACAACTCATAGCTAGTGGAAAGTTACAGGGGATGAATCAGTATATTAATCAAATGTAATGAACCCATTTATATAATACTACTGTTGATGAGACAGGGCCCATTACATTGCTCCGTCACCTACCGCCCGAGCTCCGTGAGGACTAAATAAACTCGCAGACTACATCCTACACAACCCTAACCATGTTATAAACATATATGTAAACACTAAGCTGGGGACTCTGCAACCGTAGAGTTTTCATCAACTACAGGGGTCCTAGACTTAAGTGTCTTACGGGTTAGAATGTTGTGGACAATTGTCAATTTGGATGATACTGACTTATAATAACAAAACAGAAACATCACTGCCAAAATTAACACAATTGTGGGAATTATGAGACCTGGTATTGCAAATTCCCGTGACAAGTAAAATGGCAAATTATTATTCAAATCAGGAAACATGTGAATTAAATCAGACTTGAGAGTTAAATTCAAGGCAAAATGCTGATGAGTAGGCAATGTCCGTCATGAGCTACAAGTGACTTCACAGTAATCAGGAGCCTTGTAATGACCGTTTACAACTAACTGCTTACCACCATCGTGGCATTTTAAAATAACAGTGGTGACATTAGGAAAGAATAAGTACTGCACATTATGGAGATGAGTGTGAAACACAGTTTTAACACTAACTGGCCTATAGCTGCATTGTGTAAGCGCTGTGCATACATTAGTTTGTTTGACTGCCAATTCACATATCCCTTCTGCAGCAGGAATAAATGCGAACATATAGGCTGGACATACCTGTAAGTGTAGATATGATAACTTACACCGCGACAGTACCCTTGGATCATCCAACGCCAATAAAGAATACTCCTCATCTACAAGTAAAAGTTCTTTAAGCCTATCCAGAGCATACAGTGTGTCGTTAACAAACCAGGGGGAAGGGTTCTAAATGCCATGCATTAAACTTATGTTGCCCTCGTATAGGTATGTGGGTAAGAATAGCATTGTGCGTGAGAGTAGACTCCAATAGAGGGTAATAATATTCCACTTCATGATCATTAAAAATAGGAGTTAAGTGGTATGTCAATTTGGCAATCTGTAATGCATCAAGAAGCCTCTGCATAGACACAAGCTTTGCGTCCACACGCCCTATCCTTGCATCTACTATGCTGTCAATTAGTTCATTTTTATTAGTAATAATATTCTGAACTGAATCTTCCGCAACATGCAAATATTCAGAGAAATAAAGGAGCCACTCTAATGAAGGGACTGAATTCTGCAACTTATAAACAACCCTCGATATATGGTTAGACACCAATATTATCGCATTAACTTTTGACTCTAAAGCAGTAATCGCATGGAATGTCTGAGATATAACATGATTCTGCTGAGATGCAGCTTGATCGACAATGTTCATGCGGTCCCCCAATTTAGCTACATCGTCGGCAGTTGCTGTACCAAATTGAGTGATTTGGATAAGACCCACAAAATGAAATAAACCCCTCTTTCGTCGTGCTTGAGAACGCACTTCCTTTGCAAGATCAGCCTCAGACGCTGGTATTCTTTTTCCGATAGCGACGAGAAGCTTGTAAAGGGTCCTGAGACGAAGTTGTTGAAGGTCAATAGTTTGTGCAACCATTGTCGATACATTAGGAGCTGAACGGAGATCATCTAGGACTGCCAATGCTGACTGTAGTTGCGAGTCGACGGTTTTCCATCTGACGGGGAAGTTTGAGCAGTCCATGCAACTCATACTTAATGTTCACCACGTCCTCTACTATGAGAACGTGTCCAAGGGGTGCAACCAGCGCACCAGGCTCGAGGACGGATGTGGACATGTCTGTCAACACAACGGTGCCACAACACAGTAGGAGCAACACATTGATGCTCCAAGCCATTCTGTAAGAGATTACAGTGTTCTACCCTGGGTTACTCCTTGGAAGTATATGTCCACAGAGAGGCTTGTAACATGTATGTTAGGGATAATTAGATGGAAATAATTATCCCATGTTGGGTAGTGGACCCCTGTATATGCTAGTGTCAGTATTAACGAGTATGTGAGTAAAGTAATCTACAATGAGTGCCATGTACTATGTATTGTGAGTAGGGCCAAGGAACTGGTCCTATTATGCCATGTTATGTAACACCAGTAAGGTTGTGTGCAGTAAGAATGTAAGATCTGAGTAATTACTGTTGAGTAAAGAAATAAGAAAATAAGTAAATAAGAAAATAAGTAAAGAGGAAAGTAATGAGTCTGCATTAAGCCCAGGAGTTGAACCTGGTAGTTATATGATTAATAATATATCTTTTCCCCTTGATTTCATATTAATAAATTTGTTTTTAGAGTGCTTTAGGTGTATTCATTTCTCCCACAGTATTTTACCTATATTTCCGTCCAAGTGACTTGATACCAGAATTACCATACCCATGTGCCTAGAGCCTCGACCATGCTACCAAAAGAATGACCATGCTACCAAAGGAATGTCCATGCTACCAAAAGAACAGGTGACAACTGAGTAAGACTAAGATAAGAGAAGTAAGTAAGATGAGGGTGGTGTAGAGGTGTTGGTATGGAAACAAGCGCCCTCACAATGGTGCTACCAGCATTAGTACTGTACATGTGCTTAACACCAATCCACTTTGAATGACTATCAATTAATACAAGAAATTTGTCTGTTCCCTTATCACTGAAGTCAATGTGTACTCTTTGGAAGGGACGGGTAGGCCATTTCCAGGTTTTCAAAGGTGTGCTGGGTGGCATACTCCTAACATTCTGAGAAACAGAGCACTCACATACCATCATTTCTATTTCACCATCCCGTTTAGGCCACCACACAAAACTTCTGGCCAGTGTTTTCATAGCACATATACCTGGATGTTCAAAATGCAGTTCATTCAAAATTTGCTCTCTAAAACACTGTGGAATTAACACTCTCATACCCCACAACACACATCCCTGTTCTACTGATAATTGACATCTCCTTAAATGATACGGTTGAAAGTCTAAGGATGGACAAATTTCTGGCCATCTATTTAGTGTACTGTATACTCCAGGACTTCCTAATACAACATATTTTCTAGTTTCATGAGGAATCATTCCGGAGGTGACTGGAAAATCTTCTGCTATCATGGTTACAGCATAAACCTTTGGCTCTACTCCATCATTTGATCCCCTACATGGCAACCTTGACAAAGCATCTGCATTGGAATGATCATCTGAACGTCTGTACTGTATCTCATAGTCATATGCCGACAATATCAAAGCCCATCTCTGCATTCTTGCTGCAGCAAGTGTAGGAACAGGTGATTTAGGACCCAAAATAATATGATTTGCAAATAAACATGTGTAATGCTATGTGTCTTTTATTATCTTTAGTTAACTATTTCTTAAAATTTACTGTAGATTTATTTTAATATTTGAGACAATAATTTTGTTGTTACTTTTTACTTTCAGTACTTGAGTAATTTATGAATGAGATACATTTATACTTCTACTTTAGTACATTGAACTTTGCATTCTTTTACTTCTGCTTGAGTAACATTTTGCCAATGTAACAATACTTTCACTTAAGTAACAAAGTCCGCTAATACTTACAACTCTGCTATTATACTATAAATGGACTTAAGAACATAAAAATGGAGGAAACTGCAGCGGGCCAATTGGCTCATACTGAGCAGTCCCATTTACACCCAACCCGAATCTCTCATGTATCCATCCAACCCATGTTCGAAGCTATCCAGCGTATTCGAGTTAATGATGATGTTTGGTAACTTGTGCCACTCATGCAATACTCCATTTCTAAGCCAATGCTCACCTATCCCACGCCTAAATCTAAATTTGCCTAATTTAAAACCATTGTCACGAGTTCGCTCCTGGTTGAATAGTTTGAGTACATTTGTTATATTACCTTTGTTTAACCCTGACTTCCGTTTATATACCTCGATCATATCGCCCCTCACTCGACGTCTCTCGAGGGAGTTCAAACTAGGATACTTTAACCTGTCTCTGTACTCAAGGTTCCTACTGCCCGGGATTAGTCTTGTCATTCTCCTCTGAATTCTTTCTAGGGATTCTATATCCATTCTGTAGTACGGTGACCAGAACTGAACTATGTAATCCAAGTGAGGTCTCACAAGCACAAGATATAGTTTTAGGATGACCTCGCTAGTCTTGTAACTAACATTCCTTTGTATGAACTCAAGTACTTTATTAGCCTTGTTTCGAGCAAATGCATATTGTTTACTAGGTTTAAGATCCCTGCTTATCATTTCTCCTTATGTTCTCTTTTCTTATGCGTAATTTATATGTAGGCTTACGTCTTTGTAGGTTAGATAATGCTGAGCAATCTATTCAAACATAAATTAAAGTTTTATTATTATTATTATTTTTTCAGTTTTCTAAATAATTAAGTGAGTTAAGTTAAAAAAAAACAGTAATGATCTAAATATGAGATGAACATTAAAAACAAAAAAGAGTACCGTATGTGTTGCAAAAGTAGTTATCGGAAGTCCATCGAGCACCTTTCAACTTCCTTTTATCATCTATTCATCTTATAGTTATTCTTTTCTTAGAGATTTCTAATCTCGAATGAACCATTCTAAGATTGCAGTGAAGAGCAAAAAAAAGCACAACATTAATCTCACTTTATAGTGGAGTCACGAAAAACATTTACATACAACTTAATTATTTGTGGCGCACTTTCAGTGTATTGTCAAAGTTGAGTAACAGTAGGTCGTAATGTGGATCGTTTCCTTGCTCAGACATCAACTTTAGCTCCATTTTAAATATACAAGAGGAAAGCCTGACTGACTGAGCAGGGGGTGACGACCTCAGTGGACTACCTGACTACGTTGCTAACGAGATGATGGCAATTGACTTGAAATCGAGATAAACTGTAAGCGAGTTTCAAAATGTTTTAAATGGGGTTTTAAACAATGTTCAAGAATTAATTATAGCAAATAGACAATTAAGATAGAATATTAATTTCCGTTAAGTATTACATGCGGCCATCACTCACAATGGATCTTGAATGTTGCAGCTATGAGCAGGTATTTATATCTTACAGTAACACATATGCATTCATTCGTAATTTTAAATATACGAATGTAAACATAAGATACTAGAGATTCTGAACGGATGTCTCAGCAGAGCACTGAAGCGGACAAAAAACAGACGTCTCAGTAGGGGACTCAAGAAATAAATTACAGCTACATGTTTTATAGGCTATTGAGCGTAATACAAATCATTTGATTTTACGTTAACTAACATGTATGACTGTGGTCAGTACAATACTGCCATGGAAATTATTGACAGTAAAAGCGTAACTCAAAATCTATTACAGCTGGTTTATGCATACCAAGAATACCTTTCGCAAAACCAAGTTGTGGTGAAAATGTGAGAAAAGATCCAGTGGCGGCTGTCAGGGCAGTATATATGATGATAAACTTTTTCAATAGTTGTACAAATATACTGTACCTATAATGCCGTGATATATTGTTTTGTCAGTGTTACCGCAAGCAGTAATGAGTAGGATGACACATAAACAAACATTATGTTAGGCTGTAAGTCATGTCATGTTTATTGGGTGTGCCTGCCCGTATACAGTATGTAGAGTGTTGAGATGGTTGAAGATGAGAGACCTAGAGGAGGTGAGGTGTTGGGTGGTAGTAAGGGAGCTTGTTTGTGTATAATCACCTGACTCAGCCCTTGCCCATCGAGAGAGGGTTGGGGAGGCGACAGCAGGGTATCGGCACTGTAGCTATTCAGACCACAGAGGCAACACCTAACCTGGTTTCTCTTGAGACTTTCAACAAGTAAGTTTAACTGGTACTTATTGTGTACACAGGTAGACTGTGTCCATTGCATCGCTTATCAGTGTGACAACATAAAATATGGCAAATTAAGTACTCATTGTAAGTGTTAAGATTAGACTAATTACATAGCTATGATTGTCATGTATGATTTAGTTTAAATACTAAAATGAATTGTATTCAACAGGTTTGACCGAATTATAATGTTGAGTTTGATGTGACAAGTTTGATTATCCTTTAACCGCCTGACTGGCGGTTACAGTCGGTCCATGGAAGTCATGTATTGTCAATTAACAGCCTCCTTAAAATGTTTTTGGTTTATTATTTTTGTCGTTAATGGTATTTAAATAAAGTGAATCATTTAAAAACACTCAGAGAAGAGTGACAAAAGTTAATCCCGGGCATTACTTGTCCTCTTCACCACTTGAACGGACGGTCACGTCTCTGTTACACACTGTTGGCAAGTACTGAGTATGTAGTGCCGGATTTAGACCTGTGGAGGCCCATGGGCAGCCTCTTTGTGGAAGCCCCCCTCAATATAACTACCCAAGAGGGTGGGGTGGTGAGTGAAGTGAGCCTAAACATCTAGGAGTTCCGGGGGGCACTGTAAGCCCCCAGGAAAATTTTGAAATTTGAACACTTCTTTGGAGAAATTTGAAGCCATATGCAGTTATATTGAGGAAATTAGAACACAGCGCCCTGATGACATTCGTAATGGAAGTGATAATGAAAAAAATATTTTATTTGTTTTTTTTAATCTCAATTTCGTTATTCCACGTAGTTAATTTTTAATCAATATATGCTTGTGGAATTCTAAATATATTATTAGCAACACAAACAATAGCATTCATTAAAAATATACAGTTCATAGAAAAACCAGGTATTCATGAATTTTAAGGAGTAACTAGCCTAATTTCTATCACGCTTCTTGCTGAACATAGTTTTACGTGATGGAATAGATAAACATGAATTTTAAAGAATGAAAATAAAAATAATCCAAATGAATAAGCAAATAAATAAAATATTGTAATATGTGGAAGCCCCCAGATTGTGGAGGCCCCTGGGCAGCTGCCCACTTTGCCCACTCCTGAATCCGGCCCTGTGAGTATGTACTGATTCCAGAATGTAATTGTACTTGCGCCAGTGTTGGTCAAGTCTAGTAATGAATGAGCTCACATTCAGTGCCGTCACAACACTTTCTGAGAGAGAGAGAGAGAGAGAGAGAGAGAGAGATGATCATATGAGGCACTTGAAGAAACGAAAATTAGAATAGTTACTAATAGACACTTGTTTTCTTTAAAAGCACAGTGAAGGATAAAGAACGTCTCCTCTCTTTTGCAGTAACTCATGGAATCCGCTCTTATTATTCCATCTATGAAATGTACAGAGATTGATTTGTGTGATGGCTGTCCCACATTGAATACGATTTCATGCAAAAAATACATCGCATATCAATGACATCGGGCTTACATAAGATATGCCTAAATTGTGGATTTTCTTTAAAGTTTATGACAATATTTCGCTAGTAACTGATATAATCAAGTAGATAAGTTAATCACAATATCAGTGTATTCATGTTAATGCTATGAAAGAAGCTGATAAATCGGAAGAACTCTTCTTAGTAATAGAAAATCTCAAAAGTGATACATAACGTTATCTGAAAGTGTCGTTGACTCGTTGTTCATTTTGTGTTGGAATTAGTTTAAGATCGAATAATATACATGGATTGTATTAAATAGAAGATATATCACATATTTGACCTCCAATATAACCAGACATCACTGTTTCAGCTAAGATAATCCGAATTATATAAGCTGTTGATGTTATGACCACGGTCGTACACGTCAGTTAACCTTAAAATTAGACAATTCATATTACGCTCAATAGCCCACAAAACATGAAGCTATGCCTTCTTTATTGAGTCTCCCATCTGATGCGCTCGTTTTCTCATCATTCCCTAGCTTAGGTGCCGTCCATTTTCTCTGACTTCCTGAAATCAACTTCTCTATAAAGTAAATTTGAATGTGAGAGACAACACCATTGTTTTGAGTCGACTTAGATATGTCTGATTACAGTTAAAGCATTCAAGATCCTTTGTGAGTAATGTCGAAAGCTTCAACTGTCTTTATTGTTAGTAACACTTGTCAAGTAAGTGAGTGTCGAGTCTGCCAGTACGAATGACATCCTGTGATATCGTCCTTGGGGATAGCCAGGAGTTTCTAAGTACTACTGAAATTAGATCATTTTGATGCCCAAACATCAGAGAATCTGATGTTTGTAGTTTAGTTCGTGTGAGTTGTCTATTCAAGAACGCCATTAATCTCCTGAAAGAACCTGTCACACTCCTCATCTCCAAAATCTCAAATATACCTATAGAGCAGGGCTTCTTAACCTGGGGTCCATGGACCCCGGGGTCCATGGATGGGCTTCAGGGGGTCCGTGAAGGTCAGATAAAAATTTAACATTAATATTCACTATATTTTTATATTAAGTTGTTCTATGTTATGTATGTATTTTTGGTTACTGAAGAAAACCAGTAAATCTGTAGGGTGGCATGGGGTGCTGCTGTACACGGTCAGGTAACATACAATAGTCATCGTCGTCAGGTTTTGACTTTAGAATGTTTACTTTATTCATACCTTGTGTATGTCATACACTGTATGAGGCAATGAATTTTCAATGAAATAAAGTATATTCATTGCATGCAAAGTTGTGCTTATGTGCATTTTTCTAGGGAGGGGGTCCATAGCTTTCACGAGATTCTCAAAGGGGTCCGTGACTCAAAAAAGGTTAAGAACCACTGCTACAGAGGGTCCTTGTTTAGAAATCTCGCTTATGTTGTGAGAATGACGTTAACAGCGTGTGTATTTGACGTCCATTTCACTTCTTCCTGGCAAACTCAATCTCTGATTAGATTATAAAAATAGACGTCAGAAATTCACCTGACCTATGGCCTTGATTTTCATAGTTAAATGTGCAGCAACTGAGATGAATGTTATTTCTGTCATTGCGTGATTGGCCTTTCTGGCATGTGTAGTGCACAGGCCTGAGTTACCAGCTAGCCGTATATAAACTTGTGTATGAGGGGCAGCGTCACATCTCTGACGCTGTCCCATCATATCTCAGAATGTGTATGCTCTCACGCCCGCCATATTAAGTCAGTTTAACTTAGTGAATTTTGTGAATATCAGTGTTCATGTTATAACTGAAATTATCATTAACCCAGTGAAAGAATTAATGTAACGTAAATATTGTCTGTCGATGCCAAACGAAAGATTGTTGGTGATTGAGTTATTTTTGTCTCATCTCTGACGCTGTCCCATCATATCTCAGGCACTTTCTGTGTTGCCACCACTACCAAGGTTCGGTGGCCACCTGTGGGCAGGATGGTCATTGAAGGATGTCTTTAATATGGTAAGATTAGAATCCGAGGATGGGAACACCCGGGGAGCGCCGTTCTGAGATACTGCAGCGGCGCTGCTGGCCCAGTGGGCTCGGTGTTGTCTGGTTCATTGATCTTGGTTATATGTATCGAGCAGTGTTGGTATCCATAATTGGGGATAATTAGCAGAAATTTAGTTATCCCATGATGAGTAGTGAGCCCATAAGTAATGGTAGTATCAGTAATAACGTGTTATCTGGGATGTGGGTACATCATTTATATGTAGGCTACTACCAGCTGAGTCCTACCTATTATTGTTGTATCTGATTGGGGATAATTAGCAGACATATAGTTATCCCATATTGAGTATTTACCCATAAATACAGATATGGTCAGTTTGTTATGAGTTGTGAGTACATTTTTCATATGTACTACCAACTGAGTTCTAGTTAAAGTGCCATATTTTTCATTCCGAAATAACATGATGTGCTAAATAATATCTTAATTTGGGATTTTGTCAAGTGTGTCATATAACCATCTGTATTGACAATGGAATAATATAACAGTTGTTTAATGATGTAATAAGTAATGGAAGATCTATTTTATGCAATGTAAAGTAAGACTTAAGTGGTCCAGTCTTGTCTGAGTGTACTTAATTAACATCTCGTTCACTCCTTATGTTAATAAATATTGAATTAGTAAACTACGAGTATCACAACTCTATTCCTTCTACCTGTTGGTTCTCAGAAAATAACTATTGTAACTCACGTGCCTAGAAGCTCGCTAGCACGCTACCTAACAGTTCAATGAGACATGCTAAATTCTAATAAAAGTCTGGGTGGTGGCAGGCTACCGTTGTAAGTATAATAAGTGTTATAGTAAGAATGACATGTTTCCCAGATTAATCCATGGTATAGAATATAACTAAAGCAGGATATAATTGAGAGAAAGTAAGGACATAAAATTCAGAAAATACATTAATATATATGACAGAAGGAATAAAGTCTAGAAAAGAATATTAACTTAGAAAATATAAACAAAGAAATATAAGATAGATACTTATAGAAAGACATAGAATATAAAATTATTAATACATATGCATAAGAAAAGATTAATAGAGAATATATACATGAAACAAGTATATAAGTATTGAATGATAAAGGGAATAAATATACAAATGAGAAAAAAGAGCCCCTTACATTGAGAGGTCATAATATTTCAGGTTAACTTGAAATACTCCTATACCTCTTTCCTGGTTTTGTCTTATAGCATTGGGTACAAATTCACACATGAATGCATATTTAAACTGTGTAATGAAAAATGTTTGAGATCAAATAATAATTAGAAACTTATGCAAATCAATTGCTAAAGTGCGAGTCTTTTTTGTCAATATCATTAGTCCACATGTTTGGACCCAAATTCTGGAACAGGGCAGCAATATCGACAATATACACCTAAACTTTGCCAAGGCTATTGACAGCGTACCCTATGAAAGGCTGAGAATTATGTCATGATCGTAATGACGGCTAACCTGTTAAACTAATGATCCATATTACGCTTACACGTCCACAAAACCTTCTGAGTCTCCCAGTGGAAATGTCCTCCGTTCTCCCTGTTTCTTTGATGACGTCATCGAGATGTCGTATGTTTGTTGACTGTAGTTGTAAACTCTTTTGGTTACCGAGAACCTGTAAACCTTTTTTTTTTCACCTATGATTAGCAGAGACTCTGATAATCATAGTGAAATTGTGGTAGGGAGGTTAACTGAGGAATTGGTTAATATTCTGAAGGGAACTTTTAAAATCTGCCTCGGGTGTTGTAGCAAGGTGTTGGGACCTGTTGCCATCCAACCTTTTGTAATCAATTTAATTCTTGCTTTTGATTGCTCAGTCAGAGCATTGTTTGTAAAGATAATAGTAGGGAATGAAATTGAGTTCGTAGTCTCAGTTTCAAACGTCAGTGTTACAGTAACGTAATTCAGTGAAATGGTCGAGTAGGTGGAATCCGTGACTTTAGCGGGGGTGGAAGGCGGCAGTTGGTTTTCAAATCAGTAAGCGCCACGCTTCCCTCCCACAGGTAGGTCATTCCACCTTCTCCGTGTTGTAATTCGCCATTTTTAAGTGATTTGACCTAATTAATAGTTTGTACAAGTGTTAAAGTAACGTAGTTAATGTGCTTTGAGTGAAGTATTTTATGTCCTTACTTAATGTCCCTTTGAAACGTTGAGGTTCGTTATACACCAGTAAGCGCCACGCTTCCCTCCCACAGGTCCCCAACGCAGCCTAGGCCGTGTCTGTAGCGTGGATGACGCATCCACTTGTCTTGGGAGATGTCTGAGGTCCAGTGGAGTCGGGTGTCCCCTTGAACCCCGACCGTCAGAAGCTCCACTACCACCCATGGGCCCCATAGGGGGTAGTATTCCCCTAGCGCCCTGCCCCTGTGGTGAACCCGGATCTTCAAGTCCCCAAACTACTGCCAGCCCCATCATTGGTGGATGAGTACAGCACATAACTCGGTGGGGCTGTTGGTGTGGTGGTGTTAGTCCACCGGAATTATCGGAGTTTGTTGGAAGGTGTCACTTGGTGATGAGACTCCCAGGGCGGCCGCTGGAGTATTTGCCCCTGGGGTATTGAGTGTTGTACTGGCAGGTGCCACTGGTTTTATTGGTACTAAGGTGCTGTAAGAGTTTATGTGCGTTTTGGTGTGGGTACACCCAGTAGTGGTAACATAAGAACATAAGAAAATAAGGAGTCTGCAATAGGCCGGTTGGCCTGTGCATGGCAGCTCCTGTCGAGAGTTACTACCACTCTCTATCATCCATGAATCTATCTAGCCTCCTTTTGAAACTTTCCAGAGTTCCCGCACTTACTGCAAAGTTGCTAAGCTTGTTCCACTCGTCCACCACCCTATTTGTGAACCAGTTTCTTCCTATCTCCCTCCTAAACCTAAACTTATCCAACTTGAATCCGTTGCTCCGAGTTCTATCCTGCTCGGATATTATAAGAACTTTATCTATATCCCCTTTATTGATTCCTTTCACCCACTTAAATACTTCTATCATATCTCCCCGCACTCTTGGTCTTTCTAGGGAATGCAAGTTAAGTTTCTTTAACCTATCCTGATATGGAAGGTTTCTAAGTCCCTGAATCATTTTTGTCATTCTTCGCTGCACCGACTCTAGTGAATTTATATCCATTCTATAATAGGGGCACCAGAACTGAACCGCATAATCGAGGTGCGGCCTGACTAGCGCAAGATATAGTTGCAATAAGACCTCTGCACTCTTGTTACTTACACTTCTAGATATAAAACCCAATACTCTGTTTGCCTTATTTCGAACATTAACGCACTGTTTTCTAGGCCGTAGGTCCGGGCTTACAAGTACCCCTAGGTCTCTTTCACAAGTCGACTTCTTTAAGTTGATATTGTTCAGGCTGTATACATTATAAGTATTTGTTCTTCCAATATTAAGTACGCTGCACCTGCTGGTGTTGAATTTCATTTGCCATTTTTCAGACCACCCCTGCAGTTTATTTAGATCCTCCTGTAATGCATTTGCATCCTGCCCTGAATTAATTTGCCGCCCTATTTTGGTGTCATCCGCAAACTTGCTTATGTCACTGCTGATCCCAGTATCTAAATCGTTTATGTAGATTATGAACAAGAGTGGGCCTAGTACTGACCCCTGGGGAACCCCACTGGTTACACGGCCCCACTCAGATTTAACACTATCTACGCTGACCCTCTGCGTTCTATGGGTGAGCCATGATTTTATCCAATTTAAAACTTTCCCCTCGATACCAAGTAAATTGAGCCTGAGGGCATGGTACCAGGAGTGCCTGTTTTGGGTGAATACAACACCTTTTCTGTAACCATTTTTGTGTTTAATAAACATTGTAATTGTATGTGGGTCTATGATTCGCCTATAGTATTCACCGTTGTTCTCTCCCTAATACTCGATACTATATTTACATGTACCCATGGGCCTTCTTCTCACGTCACGCTACCAGGTCAGAGTATCAACGTAAGTAGTAAGAGTGCCAAGTCCTCGCATGGTGGCAGCTAGTTGTTGTTCCTACCCCCCTCCCTTACAATTAAACTAGACGGGTACGGAATTCAGGGAAGTTATCAAGAGAGTCACGGAGAATCTCAGGTTGCATTGGCGAAGAAAAATCAACCATACAAAAGTAATTTAAGTAATTTCAGACATAATAAAATACAGCGCAACTATAAGAGAGAATCACAACATAAAACTAGAAAACGGGAACAAGTAAAGTCAGGTTCTCCGAAAGAGTGTTACAGGTTGGTAATACAGATTTGTTTCCTCAATACAGTACAAAGTGTCCAGCCACAGGTAAGAAATGTAATGTTTGTCAAAAACTTTTGCTAAAATGTGTAAGTCCAGGTCCTACCAGAGTAACAAACACGTTCATTTTGCCAGAGATACGCAAGATCAGGATGATCCTAAAACCACACCACCACCTACACAAGATCACAATTCAGTAGATTTAGCATTCAAAATAAATTCAGTTTCCAGAAACAGACAAAAAGTAATGTTACAAGTACACGTAAATGACAAACCCTTAAATATGAAATTAGATACAGCATCAGACGTTTCAGTTATGTCCGAAACAGTTGCAAGGTCTATTCCTATACAATAAAGTAAAGAGAGACTGAAAGACTACCATCTACAAAGATATCCCTGTAGTCGGTAGTGCAGTGGTAGATCTACGGTACAAAGAATGTGTACGTAGAAATATGTCAATTATCATTGTCGAGAGCAATGGTCCTTCTTTGTTTGGATTGGACTGGTTGAAAGAAATTCCACTTGACTGGCATGAAACTTTCGGAGTACAAAGTAGCACAGGAGTACCTTCAGGAAATACATTACTAGAGAATTTTGGAGATCTGTTTGATGAAAATCCAGGTACAGTAAAAGATACATGGGCTACTTTATCATTGAAGCCTGATGCTACTCCAAAATTTCTTCCACCCAGACCAGTTCCATATGCCTTAAAACCATAAGTTGAGCAAGAAATACATAGGTTAGAAGCCAGTAAAACATGGGAAAAGGTAATATATTCAGCATGGAGTGCACTCTTAGTCGCAGTGGTTAAGAGTGACAGTAATGTAAGGTTATGTGGAGATTATAAAGTGTCTCTGAATCCCCAGTTGGAATTAGCACAACATCCAATGCCAAAACCAGATGATATGTTTGCCGCACTTGGTGGATGTAGTGTATTTTCTAAAATTGATTTAAAACATGCTTTTCAACAATTACTTTTGGATGACAAATCAACGGAGATATGCACACTCAACACTCATTTGGGTTTACATCATCCAACTCGCTTGCCTTACGGAGTATCCAGTTGCCCAGCACTATGGCAACAAACGATGGATCGTATATTCAATGGCCTTCAAGGAACGTTTTGTTTTGCAAATGATATATTATTGGCTGGGAAAGATATAACAGAGTATATAGAGCGAGACTACAAGTTGTGTTAGAACGCATCCGAGAACATGGACTAAAGATCCGCAAAGACAAATGTGACTTTGAAGTACCTTCTGTTGAGTATTTGGGATTAAAGATAGACAATGGAGGGATCCACAAAACAAGAGAGGGTCAAATCAATACTGTATGCAAAAGTACCAGAAAATGTGGGTGAGTTAACAATCTTTTTTAGGACTTGTTACTTTTATGGCAAATTCATTCCAAGTCTAGCTACTGTAGCTCATCCTCTGTATAATTTGTTATCCAAAGACACTGAGTGGGATTGGAGTAAGGATTGTCAAAACTCTTTTAATATGATTAAGATAGAAATTATGTCACCCAGGTTTCTCACCTATTTCAGACCAGATATAACTGTCAAACTTGTCTGTGATGCCTCATCTTTTGGTTTGGGAGCAATGGCCCATGTAATGCCTGATGGAGTAGAAAGACCAATTGCATTTGCTTCAAGGTCACTAAATCAAGCAGAGAAAAATTATTCATAAATTGAGAAAGAGGCATTGGCACTGTTTAGGGAGTCAAGAAATTTCACATTTATCTGTATGGGAAGCAAAGATTCACTTTAGTTACAGATCATCAACCATTGCTTGCTATTTGGGGACCCAAAGCAGGATTACCTACATTAGTTGCAGCAAGGTTGCATCGTTGGGCTGTTACATTAGCTGCTTACTCCTGTGATTTAGAGTACAAGACAACCGGTAAAATGGGGTATGCAGATGCTCTATCTCGTTTGCCTGTTGATCCAGCACCAGTTGAAACAGAGAGTACAGTAATGTTAATTAATAGTTTTTGTCTCTCAATTACCTCAAAGATGATTGCACAATATACTAGAAGAGATCCAATTTTATCAAGAGTATTGCAGGCTCAACTTTCTGGTAGAAATTTAATTTCTGAGCATGATAACTATGATGCTTATTTTTCTGTGTGGTCTGAATTAACTAATGAACAAGGATGTATTCCAAGAAGTGCTGTAGTAGTAATTCCGGACAGATTGAGAACTCAGGTATTGAAAGAAATTCATGCCGACCACCAAGGAATTGTGAGATCTAAGACAATTGCCAGAAGTTATGTATGGTGGCCTGGTGTAGATAAGGATATTGAGAGATATGTACAATGTACAACAATGCCCAGGTTGTGTGACCAATCAGACCAAT
Source organism: Homarus gammarus (assembly GCA_958450375.1). NCBI lineage: Eukaryota > Metazoa > Arthropoda > Malacostraca > Decapoda > Nephropidae > Homarus > Homarus gammarus. The sequence goes on from CAUDMG010001162.1 coordinate 694,723, forward strand.
CCCGAGGCAGCACGTTTACACCCATGGGAATTCCCTAGGAGAGCATGGCAACGTTTACACATTGATTTTGCTGGTCCATTTTTAAATCATAACTTTTTATTCATTGTTGATGCTTACAGCAAATGGCCTGAAGTTATTCCTATGCAGAGTACTATTTCTGAAGCAACAATTAAAGCTTTAATGACTATATTTGCTACTCAAGGTTTGCCAGAGAGAATTGTTTCTGACAATGGTCCACAATTTTATTCAAGTGTGTTTTCTGAATTTTTAGACATAAATGGAATTCATCACAGTAAATCAGCACCTTACCATCCAGCAACAAATGGTGAAGCAGAACGTTTTGTTCAAACATTTAAACACAATATGAAATGTAGAGGATCTATCCCCAGCAATGTTACTACTTGTATTAATAAATTTTTGTTAATGTATAGATCAACTGAGCATGCCACTACTGGCCAGACACCTTCAAATTTGTTGATGGGGAGTTGAGAAATAAGTGGATTTAATGTTACCTGATATACAGGCTGAGCAGAGTGTAAAAGGTTGGAAACAGCTAGAAAAACAGGGTAATGTGAGAAGTTTGGAGACCTCATCTCCAGTCATTGTAAGATCATATAATGATGTAGATAAGTGGCAGCCTGGAAATACAAAAAAAGCATGTTGGTAACATGCACTATGATGTGGAAGTTGGTGATAAGGTGGTCCGGCGCCACATAAATCAGTTAAGCCCTACATATGTAAATGTAAGTGACCCTCCACCTGAAGGTGATGCTAGTAGTCATGCTGAAGACCTTGTACATACTTCAGCAAACAATAGTGATGTGTGTCCTAATCCAGAAACAAGAAAGGTACTCCCTCCTAGAACAAGTAGAGGCATTGCGCCAGATAGATTAGATTTATGAGTCTGTAATATCTAGCCTATAAGTTTGATCTTTTGTAAAGGAGAAGGAAATGTAATATATTCAAATATCTTAGCTTGCCATTAGAGAGGAATATTTTCTATTATCTGTATGATTGGATGCTATGATGCAACCTATTCATTTTATATCACTTTATATGTTAAATGCCTTCCCGTGATTCTATTTTGTTGGACGCTTGTATTCTATAAGTAAAAAAGTTTGTGTCTGTATATGTATAAACTTTTTGGACGCTGTATTTCTGGCGGTTAACTCTGTGTGCAATAAACAAGAAAACCCGCACCATGGACGTATAAATCATCCCGGATAATTGAATCTCTACCAGAACGTCGGCAACGAGAATGGGATTATAATACAAAGTTGCATGAATCAGGACAAGTGACAACAATCATTGTTCCCAGGTATGTGACGTAGCTTGGTTCATACATAACAAAGACATTTGTTTAAAATAAACTAACAGCTGGCACATATTCATTAGATTCAGGTAAGGACCTTTTTCCTTACCAACAGTCTGTAGTTTTCCTGCTAAATACGGCTCAGTTGATGGTTCAGTAAAAAATGAGAATCTCGTGGCTCCAGGATGTTTCTTGTCCAAGCATTGTCCAGTCAATCCTTGAAGATTTTTTTTCTTCTTTGCAACCTATCAGGAATTTAACTGTTATACTTTAGGTTATTCTTATTGCGTTCTTTGTAAAGGACCAGAGGGCCAACACGATCAAGATAATGACACTGTCCTCACTATGAGCACAAGGCATCACGTCCCTCATTTTCTACTGAATAAGAAGTATTAATAATATCGCCTCCTGAACTCTGTAAACTCTAATAGTAAAAAGACTATTCGAGAATAGATTGAGTAAATGAAGAGTTTATTGTCGCCATTGATTATCTTATTGTTACTAAGGAAGGGGTGCAGTCAGCAACAATACACTCAAAATTAATTGCATGAAAGGGGCCCGAAGTCGATCCGAGAAAGAAAAGGATATCAAATAAATTAATTGGTGATATCAGTAAAATTATCTTCTGGGATGTCCTAAGACCGTCCCCTAAGGATAAGTAGTACTGTCACCTGAACGACTCTTGTAGAATAGATCCCGTTACTTCTTGATCCGGATTAGTTTTTGATGTAGTACGTGATGGGACAGGGGTTTCTCTCTGGGAAATGACCTACACATCATTCCACGTTTCGTCAATGCCACCCACCATAAAAGTCATAGTTTTTTGTGTCACCTGCCGTCCACTAAGCTCTACGTGCCTAACCTCCAGGCTTTCAACTAAATATTACTTTATAAATCCTTAATTTTTTATAATATTTGTGCTTTTGCATCAATCACAGGCCTTAACTTAAAAAAAAAGAGCTCATAACACTAATGAACAGTCAATAGTCAACAATGACAGAAGTAGGTGTCCGACTCACCCCTCTGGATTTTTCGGAAATCGAAAGAAAGACAGGTTCTGTTCCTTACAGAGAAGGTAGAGCAGTTAATAGCTGCAGAGTAGCGGGGTCCCATTTCAGCTGCTAAAAACAAAAAACAAAAAATAGAAAAGCTGGATTTCGCCAAATTCTTCGTCTTCCTCCATTTATTCCCTGCCTGGTAATTATTTTGTTTACTTACCGGCCGCTTGGCAACGCCACATTGGAAGGGGGGTGAACAAGTTCGCCTGTTGGAGTGAGCTATCTTCCTCTAGTCTCAGAATCCTTGATAGAACTCTCTGTATAAAAATGGGAGACTATCGCGGTTGACATACGGCCGACCACTATAATATTTATACTAGATTAGTGTGGCAGTTTTTCCTGGACATTTCCACAGTGCTTCAGCTGCAAGTTACATTGCCAATAATGACAGCTGAGGCAGAACGATTATTCTTAACACTCGAGCGAACACTCCTGTGATCAGGTCCACTATGGAAAGAGGACCGCCTGGAGGCACTACTTCTGCTATAATTTCGTGCGATGAACACACCATCAATTGGCTCTGTGGTTCATAAATTTGTTATAACCTCGGCTTACTGATTCCATGTATTATTGTAACTATAAGATCATTAGAAGACTGACAAAATGTTCTATTTACATATATTGTCATACTATTTTAACTTTGTGCTCAGTTGGCCACTAATACATTCTCTTCTTACATCCTTCATTTACCTAGAGAGTTCTGTCTCTCATGATATTTAATGTTGTAGAACTAGTGTAATTACTAATCTTGTTACGCACCTTAGTTGTTGAAGCGCAGTAATAACATTATAACAACAACAACCGTCAATTTCATTGTTTCATATCTTTGTGTTTTACACACTGCCTTACAGAGTTTCGTAGTGATCGCATGAATGATTGCATTACACAATAACAACATGTCTTTACATGTTGATAATGGCATGCGAGATCTCCCACTAGTGAGGAAAATGTTGCTATTTTTTTAATCAATCATTCGATCACCACAAAATCTGTAAGGCAGTGAGTGTGTATAAAATTTTGAGACATCTGCATACATATTGTATACCAACATGTAATTAGGCATACTGTACTTAATACTGTATGTACAGATATAGTTAATATGAATATTCTATATTTCGCTCAATGTTGACGAAATAGTATGTGCAATATGCATTACATATTAAAAAATAAATAAAAATTCCTACCCCACTCTGTATTTGAGGGTCCTGCCTATCAATAATCCTGACTACGCCCATGCACTGTACAATAAACACCTACACTATTAAGGACATGAAAAATAGTGATTTATGAATGGTGAGACACCCCCTCCCCCCTTACATCGCAGCGCACGTGTGTCGCCACCCGGTGTATGAGACGAATCATATCATCATTTGTAGGACGCAGTCACCCGCACCGCTCACAGGGGGCGTCCACAGACAGAGATGCCTAGTACGGAGAGTCTTCTCCCGAGCTTATAGCAGGAAAGTTGTTAACTCAATAATGTTATAGAATTTGTGATATTTTATGACAGACAGAGACAGACAGACAGACAGATAGATGTTTGTTTACTAATATGGGTGCAAGATGGCAGACATAGTCATATGAACAACACATTATACCAACTACCGTGAATAACGACTCGTATTTGATTTAAGAGATGCGTAAAAACTAACAGAAACATAAGTAACAAATTATACATTCAATAAAACACCTTAAACAGAATTAGAATTAGAATTTCGTCACATCCAGCGGTTAGATTATTGTGTATCGCATACTCATCCTGTGAGCAGTAGCTCAAAAGGATTACAGAGTAGAGATCACAAAGGGTGCGTATAACAGTCCCCAGTGGTCAGGATATTATGGCATTGAATGTTACAGAGTAATTCAAATACACTGTTTGTTTAGTTCCGTACATTGGGGGTAACTTATTCACAACTGCGTGAGTACAGGAGTGTGAGGCAGTATGTCTGGCCGTACACTCTTTTATTCACATTTGCTTGAGAGGTATTCAAGCACATTGTGTGTTTGGTTCTATACATGGGTAATGATATAGATACTGAGTGCAAAAAAGTGGATACAATCTTAATATGTCAACAAACTTGCAATTAGAGATAAAGTGTTGTGCTATTACACACACACAGTGTGTTTGGACCTGTCACTTAAAGGTTCTGTCTTCACACAGTCAAGGACGTAGTGTTCGAGTATGTGGCCATATGTCTGACCACACACTTTACATTTAGTTGTGTTCACTTCTGGAGAATGGAGACCAGAGAGGAGACTCTTTCTGACTGTTTGAGTGTAAAGGTCGAGCGGTAGTAGAAAATGAAATAATCTTTCCATTGATAATTAGAGGAAAGAAATGTTATGGATTCATGACAAAGGAGTAAATTGTGGTGGTAAGGAAACAGAATGTAGCAGGAGTTTTATTCTCTGAGAATAATACGCCTGCTACATTCTGTGTTTCCTTACCACCACAACACACACACACACACACACACACACACACACACACACACACACATACACACACACACAGCAGTACGATAATGCAATATCAGTCAGTCAATATCATGTCCATTTGTGTGTGTCCCTCCCGCCCGGAAAGCGAGAATTCAATTTGTCACTCTCGATTCTTTGTTCGCGTTTATGTCAAGTTGTTTCTGGATTAATTAAGGCCATGAGGTGATATGGGTGCTGGTGAGTTGAGGGTGGTGTCCTTAAAGCTGTATGACGAGTGTCATGTCTGGCAGTCCTCCCTGACATCAACGGCATATGAATAAGCTGTTGCGTCACCAGGGATGTAATTACGTCAATCAATCAATCAATCAATCAATCTCTCACATCAAGTACTGTAATGTGCTGTAGTGCACAGGAGAGAGCGATGGGTGGTGTCTCCATATGGAGATACGTGAGGAGGATATAAGGAAAATAAAGAGGAAGGATAAGAGTGAAGAGTGATCAGAAAGGAAAGATAGAGAGGGAGATGAGGTGGGGGTAGTGGAGAAGGAAACAGTAGAGGGGAACAGGAAAGGACAAACAAAAGAATAGATTGATGGGGTGGGTTTGGATAGATGATGAATCCGTGAGGAGGACCTTCATGGGGGAGGTGGGTGAGCAGCGATGGGAGATGGTGTACAATTCTTATATAGAAATTAACATTAATGCGAAGAAATTACGACCGGCTGACTAAGAATTAAAGTACAGTACTAGTTTTATATATTTATTTTCAATTAGCTTCTTTGCGCGAATTTGCTCTGGGAACCAAAGCCGACATTTTTTCTTCCAATTAACATTGTAAAGAATTTTTCGTTTCCTACTACCACTCAACCTTTACACTTAAACACAGTCGGAATGAGTCTCCTCTATCGTCTCCACTCTCCAACCCAGCTGATTAAAAAGAAAAAAAAGCTTTGGAATACAAGATATTGTGTTCCTTTGTTGTCGTCATTATCAGGGGTTGTAATTCGATAACGTGGGTTAGTCCGGCAAGAATTGCTTAATGTATGTAGGCTTGTCATCAGCTGAGAGAGTGGCTTCAGGAGTTACTACTCCCTTTAGCGTGTCATCCTCTGGGGAAACATAACTTACGATGACAAACACTTATATCAAAGCTTGAATGAGTAACTGTTGGGTCAGTGGCTGATAGGGGCACCACTTTGCTGTCAGGCGTAGGATTAATGACCGAAATTTTTGCTCCTGTTTATTACTTGGTTATATTGAAGATTTGCCAAGTATTATATATTGATTGATTTGGCTTATTATTGCACAAGTAAGCGGTGTACACGGCAATGGATTCGACTGCCTTCAGCACCCTAAATGTAAAGTTTGCTTTTATGTATCGTCACCAAAATTAATGCAAATATCGCTGTTGGATTTTAGTCGTTTTATTGTTTATATTTGTAGTTCTTACCAGTCACTTAGCATTTAACCTCACAAAACCCACTCGGTTATATCCTGGTTGATTGCCGCCACCACCCCATAATGTTAGTGATTGTGGGGAAATAATTAATGTCAAGATTTACTGTGTCACAGGTCACTTGGTATTCTTTTTCACAAGTGTTGTAATTATAAAGATATATATGGAGTATGTACATATCACATTACACTATTTACATTTTTTAACAAATTAAACTAGCATTTATACGAAAGGAGATGGCTAGTTTTGGTGAAACGTTTCACTATGAAAAGGTCAATCCACTTAGATCTCGCCAGAGTCCGGGAGTACCACAACAATTTTACAATATGCAATTTGCCCCGCGAGGAGGTAGTTTATTGGCACAACCTTTGTTAGTGTGGTCTCAGGTGTAGCGTGACACAACCCGTCTGTAGTGTATGCTGTCTGCTCACACTATGAGGCCTCAGCTAAACATATGGGTACCTCTCAGAGGCACTGCGCCCTCCTGTAAGTATTGCTGATTTGGTGCTACCATTCACCGACGGCTTGGCCATCTCGCCTGGTCAACATCTGGCCAGGGCTGGCCATGGATCTGGGTCACTCGGGCGAGAAACGTTCTAAGGGCTTATCAATGCCAGTAATGGAAATCTGCTTTGCACTTTGATACAGCTTAAGCCAATTACAGGCTAGCCATTACCCTCACAATCAATATAACAGTCAACAACTCTTGGTCAACAAGTTACAGTCAATAACTCCCAAATCGCATTTACAGAATAGAACAGAACGATGAGTATTCTCCGAAATACTTACTCGACACCAAGTAATTTGAGAAATCTAGTTTGGTATCAGAGGCAAAAAAATATGTCAGATGACTAAAAAAAAAAATCGTTATACTGGATATATATAGATAACTAACAAAAAATATTGAGACAATTTTAACAGTTCCAAGATATGGAGACCCGGCACAGGAATTAAGGAAACACCCTCACATTTACCGACCTCACAAAACATAATTTGACAGCAACGCAATTATCCAATGAACACTAAACCCAGGGAGAATACAACGTAACCTGGTACACAAAACATTAACCTAGCACACTAACAGACTATCATCCACACGTATTACTATAATAGCACAGCATTAACCAGCCTCGACAAGTATTGCAGAAAGATTTTTAACTCATGAAGTCCGTAGATAACATACTATTAGCCAAGACACAAGAATTATCAAGATAGCAGGTCAAGTTTTGTGATAACACTGTGTTTATCCCTCCGACACTAGGCAGCGCCGCAGGAGTGAGGGAACCAAGGTAAAGTGTCCCTCGCACCATAATTGCGCTTCATAATCACCAATTACCGCTGATGTTATTGTAATCGGAGAACATTATTGTGGATTGGTGGTGAGTGGGTGGCTGATGGTGGTGGTGTTGTTGTGGATTGTCGTTTGTTGTGGTTATTGTTGTGACTACTTACCTACGGTGAACCTCTTGCTGCCCATGTTACTATGTGTGTGTGTGTGTGTGTGTAAAGTTTGACTAATATTGAGGACTGCTATTGTTAGCGACTTTCGACGATACTGTAGCAAGTGTCCATTACTGAACTCCCAATGAATTATAACGAAGAAACTGCGATCAATGTCAACTTTTTCTACTTTTCCGTCTTTGCCGTTATAATGTCACTGCTGCGCTTCAACAACTAAGGTCCTGAAGCGCATAACAATTAAATTGAATTGTATTGAAACAGTTTATTTAACCAGAAAAATACAGATACAGAGTCGATAATAATAACAATATTGACATGGCTGTGCCAGTCGAGAGCCTGAGCTCTCTTGAAGGCACAAGGTTAATAATTACTTGAGTCCATCAACAAATAAAAACTATTACTTATATTTTACTTATATCATTATTATGGTTCTCTAATGTGTCGGTTGCCAACTCACTCAGGTTTTTTATTGTGATAATAAATGGTGAGTAGATGATATCAAAACTTTAGATAATGTTATTCTTTTGTTGTTTGTTTACGAGAATACGAGCGTAATGATATTAATTAATGTTTCTCATTATGGTGTCTATAGTTCTTCATTTGTTTTGTTGGGTTGTTTCTCTTGTTGTTTCTTAAAGTTAAAGATCATAATGGTGTTGGGTGATTTTTTTCCCTTTTCTATTTCGGTTCGTACGTAGAGAATGTTTTATTTTTTAATTGTTATCTGAGGTTGTTGTTTTGCTACTATACTGTTACCATGTGTCTGTTGTACTGTTACTGTTGTAGTTACCATATATGTTGTGTTATTGATGTTACTATGTGTATGTTGTTATGTTGCTGCTGCTGTTGTTGTTATTATGTTGTCAGCATGTGGAAGGAGGAGAGTAAACGGGTGGTTAAAAGGTATAGAGTTCTAGCTCCCTGTAGTCACCTATCTGACGGCTTAAGAACTTCACTATCATAAAACACTCACTCAACCAACACCTTTTACATCATCTTATTCACCTTTACTTTCTCTTCTCAATCACCATCTACTATTTCCCTTTCTTGTTCTTTTCTCCCCTGTTTCCTGGTGCATTAGGTTCTTTGGCTCTGAATAGTCAGTCCGAGTAATATATGGAATTCCAAAGCATAATTATATTTTTTTTTTAGTAAATGGACCCAAACAGGTGAAATATTAAGTGATAATCGTCGCTGCTATTTTTATCAGAATTTCCCGAGGCTTTAATAACACATTCAGTTCATTTGCTTTAGCTGTTGGGTGATCTTCTGTTCTAAAGACTCTCTCTTCTCCACGTGAACCTCATGACGTCAGCAAACAGTAACAGAAGACACCTTAGTGCACCTACCAATCATTTCTGTTCGCCTATACAAAACACTCACAATGACACTGGGATATACTAACAGTATCTCAGTATTAACCTATGACCAGGGGACACCCTTTCTTCTTTATTTAACTGATTCGATAAGAAGAGATAGAGCTTAATGTCTTAATATTCACATATAAAGAGCCTTAAAGTTCTAGCTTTAATGAGTATACTTATATTTTTAAGTCTCCCTTGTTCTGTTTTCATTGGATCTTCTCTCAGGCTATACTTACCTATAGCTCTTTCAACTCCAGACAATATATAGCCTCATCATCACCGTTCACCTCCCCCCCCTCACCCCGTTACCTCTTGTTTACTTCACGTCTACGAAAATAAACATTTGCTCTTCCATCTCAAGGGGCACTACTCAGTCGAGTGTCCTTACTTGGACCTGGTGGACGCTCGCCCCACAAGGGGTCACAGCTCAAGATTGAAGACGCTGCAGGTCCAAAAAAACTGTGAGGGCAAACTTTTTCGGAGTGAGAGTTGTGAACTCTTGGAACAATCTACCAGAAAGTGTCGTGACGGCACCGAGTGTGAACTCTTTCAAGACCAAACTTGACCAACACTGGAGCGAGTTCAGGTACATTCAGGAGCCGGTGCATGCCCAGTACTTGCCAACAGTGCATAACAGATACGTGACTGATCGCCCAAGCGGCTAACGAGCCAATCAGTGGTGAAGAGGATAAAAATAAAAAAGTAAAAGTAAATAACACCAATATCCTTAACTTATCATCTCGTTTCAATACCAACAGTCACTACCATCATCATCATCATCATCGGCTTTAACATCGATGTCATAATTACTACCACCATCACCATTATCATCCTCTCGCCATCATGGTCATCGTCCTTTTGCGGCACCCGCAGCTACACGTGCCCCCCCCCCCCCCATCCTCTCCACCACACACACACACTGGAGCAGCAACGCAGGGCAGTAATAGGAGGCCAGACGAGGCGTAGCGCGGGTGGGAGACGTTAATAACACGGCTATACGATCCTTCTTGGTGCCGCGATCGTTACCAGTCTCCGATAATTGCTACTTGCTACACGTTAACATTCAGTCGAGATGTATTATACTTGTCTTGCCTTCTTGATTATACGGAGATCTTCTTAATAATTTGAGAGTTGTGTACTTTCCAAACTATTTTTCTACATAACCCTGATAAAGTAATTAAATTATCGTAATAGTGCATCTTTATATTGAATAATTATGGTAAATTATCTGGTCATATTCTTTTATAATTGACATGATTCCCCCCCCCCCCCCATTCGGTTGCATCCGGTTGAGGTACAATAATTAATACTTACAAGAGTCCATTCATTTCATCCGGTACAGGACCCGAAATATAATTTTTCTCCTTTCGCGAAGAAATGAATTATGTGTGCCAAACACCTTCTCCGTTTGGGTTTATATATTTTGTAATTTACGATACAAATTGGTGAGAAAAAGGGGAAATTGAATTGCACAAAATTACTCTTTAATATAATTGACAGCTCAGAGGAGCAACAAATGTGTGAACGTAAAAAAAAAAAAATCTTGTCGTTTCCTGGACAAATTAAATGAATGAAAAATTTCGTTGTCAGGTTATGTATCATTAGCGCCCATTCTTCTTTCATTTCAAGTTTGATATATCTTCAGACGTATGTCATTTTCCACGACATCTACACCAGTTGTCTCCATAAATTTTAGTGAAGTCAAAATGATTCAAAATACGGTACCAAAATGGATCGCCCAGTCATGGTTGATCCCGTCAAACCGCAGACCTCCCCGACCATGAAAGAGACGTGCGAGTTGTCGTTGACGGGAACCTATTATGACATTACCCTTATTCTTAGTGACAGTCGCCCTCTCACGGCCCTGCTCTAACATAATGGTGGGGTAGGGGGCAGCAGTGGGTCGCTGACAATCAGAATATCAATCAGGACGCCTCCACCACCGCCTGACAAAAGGGGGAGGGTGTGAGCTGTTCACTTAATACTCTGGCGACCCGGCCACTTCTCTCTCGAGTTGCCACGTTGAATATTTCCTGTACGATATAATTTCCACAGCCTATTATTCATACTTATTTATTCAGTGATATTTTATAACTGTGTCTATGTGCCAACGAGAAACTCAAATAAAAAAGATAAAGAGCAAATTAGTCAATAATCCTAAGATAAATTATAGGAGTGCTGAGTGAGTATGGCATGGAAAGCTTGTTGTCAAGGCGCGACACGGATATCAACTTCAGTGATTTTGTAGTCATTGACGATGCATTTGCTTTATGGCGGCGGGATAACGTGTGAGGCGGTATACGGAGGGTACTACGTGTGGGCTAGTACACAGCGTGTGGGATAGTACACAGCATGTGGAACGGTACAACAGTGGTCTAGGGGTACAAGGTGGGGGGGTTGAATACCACAACGTCCAGTCACACACCAGGATAAACCACAAGTTTATCAGACTTCACGCATCTCCTTCCCTGTCTTGCATCTGGTGTTCCTTCCGTGTCACCCTCACAGTCTCCCGTGACCTGACACAAGAGATGTAAATTACAGAGTAGGTCGCCTCCAGAGGAAGTGTGCCATGGGTTCGATTCCTGTTGTGTGTGTGTGTGTGCGCGCGAACTGGGATATTCACGTTGTTATTGACGTTTTTCAATTGTAATATATCCAAACTATATGTAAATTAGATTAGTTAAGGTTAAGATAGGCGGGTAATGATTCTCATGCATAGTTGATATTTGAATTGCCTAAGTACAAACTAGTCTTTATGTAGTGACCGGTTTGAATTCTAACAAAAGGTAATCATACAAAAAATATTGCTATTTATCAATTATCCTTACTTAGTATGATATATTAAATAATTCGGACATAATTATGATTTTCACATCTAAACAGCAAATAAGTTCCTAACCAGTTATTTACACAAAACAATATTTTCTAATAAACACACACGTACCCATAAACTCATACACTCACTGAATATAAATTTTTTTAATCTTAACTACAAAACTACATATTCTTCAGTAACTGTGACACGACCCAGGCTGCAGGCAAAAAACAATCATTCAACTTTATATAAAAAAACGTTTATACCTTAGGGTGCGTATTTCTTCAGACAGGTGAGTATAGTTATGTGTTGAGTCTATCTATTCCTTGGTGATCTGGAGGGTCTGTGTGGTCAGGTTTGTCAGATTCTTAAGAGTTTGAGGTCACGGTGATGTAGAAACGGGGTCTTCCGGGGTGGAACGGTGTGGGGCGAGGAGAGGAAGGGGTCTGTGAGAGGAGAAGAGTGAGTGAAAAGAGAACGGTACAGGACAGAGAGAGAGAGATAGGGAGAGAGATGTGGGGGAAGGGAGGGTAAGGGACGAGGCAGACGGAAGGAAAGTAACTATGACGAGAGGGGTGCATGGGAGAGGATGTAATGAGAGGAAAGAAAGGAAATGGGAAGGGGAGGAAACAAGAGAGGGAGTGGGAAGGGAAGGGAAGGGAGGGAAGAGAAGAAATGGAAGAAGAGAAGAAATGGAAGAAGAGCAGCAATAGGAGGATGAGAGAAGAAGAGGAAAGAAAATAAATAAGAGGGGAGAGAGGGAATGGGAGGATATGAGGAAAAAAATAAAGTGGGAAGGGAGGATGAGAATAAGTGAAAGGGAAGAGGAGGGATGGGAGTAGATAAGATTAAGATTGTTAAGAAGAAATAGAAAAATGAATCTAGTTCACAGAAGAGAGAGAGAGAGAGAGAGAGAGAGAGAGAGAGAGATGATGATGATGAAACAATAATAAAGGTAGACATAGACATAATGGCTGAAAGAGAGATAGAGAATAGACACTTTGACATTTCATCCTTCCCACATAAAGTTCTCTCCATATAACAACCGGAAGGGGAGAGAAACAATGAGGAAGAGGAAATGAATATGGAAAAGAAAGAAGTGAAAAGAAGCAAGGAGGGAGAAGGATAAAGAGGAGAGGAAGTGGGAGATGGAAAAGAAAAGAAAACAAGGGAGTGAAAAGAAGTAAAAAAATGGAGAAATAAGGAGAATGAGAAGAGAAAGAAGGGTTAAGAGAGAAGAGAGATAAAGAACTACAAGTGAGTAGAAAAAGAGAAAGATAATAAGAAAAACAAACAGAAAGGGAAGACTTGGTAGAGTAAAATAAAGAGGAATAAAAGAAGAGAAAGAAGAAGAGAATTGGAAGGCTAAGGAAGAGTGTGGTGAGAGAGTGGTGAGGGAGTGTGGTGAGGGATTGTGGTGAGAGTGTGTGGTGAGTGTGTGTGGTGAGGGAGTGTGGTGAGAGAGTGTGGTGAGGGAGTGTGGTGAGAGAGTGTTGAGGGAGGGTGTTGAGGGAGAGTGTGGTGAGGGAGAGTGGTGAGGGAGAGTGTGGTGAGGGAGAGGGTGGTGAAGGAGAGTGTGGTAAAGGAGAGTGTGGTGAGAGCGTGTGGTGAGGGAGTGTGGTGAGAGAGTGTGGTGAGAGTGTGTGGTGAGTGTGTGTGGTGAGGGAGTGTGGTGAGTGTGTGTGGTGAGGGAGTGTGGTGAGAGAGTGTTGAGGGAGGGTGTTGAGGGAGAGTGTGGTGAGGGAGAGTGTGGTGAGGGAGAGGGTGGTGAAGGAGAGTGTGGTGAAGGAGAGTGTGGTGAGAGCGTGTGGTGAGGGAGTGTGGTGAGAGAGTGTGGTGAGAGTGTGTGGTGAGAGAGTGTTGAGGGAGAGTGTGGTGAGGGAGAGGGTGGTGAAGGAGAGTGTGGTGAGGGAGTGTGGTGAGAGAGTGTGTGGTGAGGGAGAGTGTGGTGAAGGAGAGTGTGGTGAAGGAGAGTGTGGTGAGAGAGTGTTGAGGGAGAATGTGGTGAGGGAGACTGTGGTGAAGGAGAGTGTGGTGAAGGAGAGTGTGGTGAGGGAGAGTGTGGTGAGAGTGTGTGGTGAGGGAGTGTGGTGAGAGAGTGTTGAGGGAGAGTGTGGTGAGGGAGTGTGGTGAGGGAGTGTGTGGTGAGGGAGTGTGGTGAGAGTGTGTGGTGAGGGAGTGGTGAGAGAGTGTGGTGAGGGAGAGTGTGGTGAGAGAGTGGTGAGAGAGTGTGGTGAGAGTGTGTGGTGAGGGAGTGTGTGGTGAGAGAGTGGTGAGAGAGTGTGGTGAGAGTGTGTGGTGAGGGAGTGTGGTGAGAGAGTGGTGAGGGAGTGTGGTGGGAGAGTGTGGTGGGAGAGAGTGGTGAGGGAGTGTGGTGAGAGAGTGGTGAGGGAGTGTGGTGGGAGAGTGTGGTGAGGGAGTGTGGTGAGAGTGTGTGGTGAGGGAGTGTGGTGAGAGTGTGTGGTGAGGGAGTGTGGTGAGAGAGTGGTGAGGGAGTGTGGTGGGAGTGTGGTGAGACTGTGTGGTGAGGGAGTGTGGTGAGAGTGTGTGGTGAGGGAGAGTGTGGTGAGAGAGTGGTGAGAGAGTGTGGTGAGAGTGTGTGGTGAGGGAGTGTGGTGAGAGAGTAGTGAGGGAGTGTGGTGGGAGAGAGTGTGGTGAGAGTGTGTGGTGAGGGAGAGTGTGGTGAGGGAGTGTGGTGAGAGTGTGTGGTGAGGGAGAGTGTGGTGAGTGTGTGGTGAGGGAGTGTGTGGTGAGGGAGTGTGGTGAGAGAGTAGTGAGGGAGTGTGGTGGGAGAGTGTGGTGAGGGAGTGTGGTGAGGGAGAGTGTGGTGAAAGTGTGTGGTGAGGGAGAGTGTGGTGAGGGATAGTGTGGTGAGGGAGAGTGTGGTGAGGGAGTGTGTGGTGAGTGTGTGGTGAGGGAGTGTGTGGTGAGAGAGAGTGTTGAGGAAGAGTGTAGCGAGAGTGTGTGGTGAGGGAGAGTGTTGTGAGGGAGAGTGTAGTGAGGGAGAGTGTGGTGAGCTAGAGTGTGTGGTGAGAGAGAGTGTGGAGGAAGAGTGTGGCGAGAGTGTGTGGTGAGGGAAAGTGTGGTGGGGGAGAGTGTGTGGTGAGAGAGAGTGTGGTGAGGGAGTGTGTAATGAGGGAGAGGGTGGTGAGGGAGAATGATATGAGGGAGAGTGAGATGAGGGAGAGTAAGATGAGGGGAAAATGTAATGAGGGAGAATGTGGTAAGAAACAGACTGTGTGGTGAGGGGGGTAGCCACACACACACACAGGTCACGCTAGGTCACGCCAGGTCACTACATCCATCAGGCAGGCCACAGTCGACATAATTGCTACCTCTGGTGGTGACTGGTGGAAGCGGTGGGGTGGGGGAGTTTGCTGTTGGGAAGGTTAAGGATGGGAGAGAGGGGGG
Organism: Homarus gammarus; assembly: GCA_958450375.1. Classification (NCBI taxonomy): domain Eukaryota; kingdom Metazoa; phylum Arthropoda; class Malacostraca; order Decapoda; family Nephropidae; genus Homarus; species Homarus gammarus. The sequence continues at coordinate 710,042 of CAUDMG010001162.1, forward strand.
TGATTACTATTGGGAATGGGAGGAGGGGTTTCATGGGGAGTAGAAGAAGGGATGGGAGGGAGTGAGCTGAGGGGATGGATATAAAGGTCTATTATATGACTCCCGGTTATGAAGAAGAGAAAATCATACATATAATTATATCTATTGAGGAGCTAAATAAACATATTTTATATATATCACAGACGAAGGAAACTAATAGAGTTGCCTCATGCCTTAGCCCAAACATATACAGCCTCTCATAACATCATTATGAATATTTGGCTTGTTTATCCTTGCATCATTTTGTTATTTTGTTTCCTATTTATTTCACCTGAGGTATTTTCTCCTTGTAGTTGCAGGTTTGGATTTATAATATATCCAAATTTACCTTTTTAGTCTTGCTAAGCTCGTGGTTGTGATACATTGCTCAATAGCCAGAATAACCAGATGTTTATTCCTATGCATACTGCTTTCAATTTGGTCTCTGTGGGGATTACATGAGACATAATTGTAGTTTGTAGTTATGGTCACCAGGTTTTTCCAGCTACCGCGATGTGTCTTCAAAGGATTTTCATTTCTCCTCTAAATACACCTGGAACTGTTTCAAAACTTGACTTCCTAGGTATAGATTCAAGGGAAGGTTGAGGGGTTACGGCGGGACTCCAAGTTAAGATTCTCAGTCGGATTTTTAACCAGCAAACGGCATTTTATACTTCCGGTGCTCTCTTATTCCATGGGCGACAGTTGTAATTAATTGTAATCAATTGCAAAGGTTTGTTACCCAGTCACCAGTACCAGGGAATCATGGGCCTAGCCCGAATGCATGGTGTCTGCATGGCGTGGTCTGCCTCCGTCATTTAATGTGACATTAGGGATTCTTCTATCTGCTGTTAATAAACAGCTGGAATACACATTTACACAATGTTTATATAGCTTTTGGACGCGCAGAGGTACGGGATGAATTCGTTGTTTATTGACAAAAACCCTCAAATGAATAGATATGAGATTGAGTACCTTAATGTGCTCGGGTCTACCCAACTCCTCGATATTTAAGTTGTACTTTTATATAACTTTCTCAATACATATCATAGATTCTCAATTCCGAAGAAAAGGTTTTCTTGAGCAAAATGAAGCTATGTTTCATATGATCTACTGCACAATGTTAATGTATCTTTAACATTAATATATTCTGGCCCTAAGTTGATCTATACTTCTGAGTGCAAGTATTATGATGAATCAACAAATGACGCGAAACACTTCACAGAAAGTATTACATCACTTTCTCGACCACCCTTCTCTCCACAGAGATAATATCAAATCTCCTCCACTCTCCACAGCATCACAGCTTCAGAGTGACCTACTCACGCGTGTTACCTGCTTCTGAATCTGTCATCTAAATGAGATTCAGTTCAGTGAGCTGTCACGGTACTCAAACCTTCGACAAGAGGGCCCAATCTTCCTTGGTACCCTAGAATGCGGATCTAATGACATTCTGATGGAGGGCATTGGTCATGGTTCTTCCGTCTACACCTTCCTTCGCTCTCAGTTTTCATACCAGACATCTGTTGATTTTTTTTCAAATTTGTTGTTACTATTTCGTGCACAAAACTTCACCAACATAATGTTAACGAGCGTAGTATACCCATCAGAGACTTAATGTAGGTAGTTTCGTAGTAGCGAGGTCTGGGCACTGTTTTGTAAATTAGCTTCCTTCTCCTCCTTGTGCTGAACGCGTACTAACGTTATTGGATCATTTGTATCACATTGTAGTCAACACACGGGACAAGGCTGTTGGTGTTTGGCTGTAAGGGACATTCACTATCACCGGGTTGATGATGTGGAAATTGTGTAAAAAAGTGAACATAAGATTATGCAAATTTTAGTCGAGAAATTCATAACTTTTGTCACTTTGACTCTTGATAGAAGGCACCTCTTTCGTAAGTGTCAAAAGTTCTTAGTGTAATGTTTGAAATGAGATTAAATATCTGACAAAAGAGCCTGACATGGGGAATCAATCGTAACAAGGAAGTCATTTGTACTGTAGCTTAGAAATAAAATTTTCACTGTGAGGAATGTGAAAACGTCGTGAAATTTATGAATCATAAAATATTACTAGAAGTTGATAACTATAAGCAAATGAAAAGGTCTAAGTTGATGTACTAAGTATCAAGATAAATGGAAACATGAATAAGAACAAAGTTATTAAAAAAACTGTAGCACTAGAATAACTGAAAATTATGAGCTAAAGTGTTCTTGCAGTCACCGGTCTTAATAAAGACAATTTCTGATATACTGTTGTCAGCTTCACACTGCGGCTGCGGCGTCGAGGTGTAGGACTGGACAACACCACACCGCCAGGAACTTAAGTGTTAATCAGCTTAACATCTCAGGACTCAGATACGATAGTCATGACTTTTTTTGTGGCTGTATTACTAGAGAGGCTACTTGGGACTCCCTTTCTGGATACAATGACAGAAATCACAATGAAAATGCAGGTAATTTAACCTTAAATACGATGAGCCAATACGGTCCTTGTGTGCAAAAAATATTAGCCAATGCATCGATAAATCTCGTGGCGTTTCGCTTCGCAGGGGCCCCCGAGGCTTCTATCCTCGATGAAGACATCTGCTGGGCGTCAGGGTGGTGCCTGCAGCTACAGCACGCAGCAGTATTTATAGCCACATCTGCAACTGGTCACAAGCTGCGTCCTATGTTAATTCCAGTGTCGCTAATATGTAATTTTTTCCGAGAAGGACCAGGATTGTGATAATCTTGAGATGAGTGAAGTCATTCAAATTCCCAAATGGGCGGGAGCTGCCAGCCACCACCAACCCCGTCAAGCAGCTGTGGTGGTCTTGGTCGTGTGGGTAATGGCTCCAATGCAGCACATACGGGAAAACAACTCACTTCACCCTTACACACACACACACACACACGAAGGTTACCGAGGATACTCAAAGATTGCCCGCCACACTTAATCAGATAATCCCGCACGCACGCAAAGCTCATGCAGGCGGCAGTACAGAAAGGAACATCCGTTAATAGAATAGAGTAAGATATTGCTTATCTATGTAATGTCAACGTAACAAACAAGGGGAAGTTGAAGCCAGAGTGTAGTGAATGTGACTCATCGCCGCATGTGTACACCAGCTAACACACTACACCTCGAGAGTGAGAGTCAGGGTGTGTACAACTGACGCCATGGCATAGTTTCCCCATTAACAGCAGACAGGATCCTTAACGAACAATGTTATGGCATCTAATTATGTAAATGATTCTTCCACCTTTTCGATTTGTGGCATTGTGCAGTTTCTTTTACGTAATTAAATAAATACACCTTTATATGTTATAGGTATATCAGTACATAGTAGCAGCTTATTGTACTTCCCGATATTTTCTCTAATCTTCAAATGGTCACCATAATATATTATAAATGTGCACAAACTTACGCTTTAGTACAAGAATCGCAGAATGATCCATTGTGAGCGAAATAAAGCTATTCAGAATCATCTAACTCGAGTTTGATTGTCTTCGAACCCAGAAAAAAATGTAATTTATATCTTATATATACCTAGTGTAAAAAGTAAGTGTTTAAAGATCATTTCGATAGACGACGTAATAATGAAAAGGCTGGTATCTTCCACTGTCAATCCTTGTTTAGTGGTTATGCTACATCGTCAACAAAATACACAATTCAGTATTTGTAAGATTAATTTGCAATAACTGGTATTGTTTTGCACGTTTATGGAAAGGAATACTTAAAATTTTCTCCGCGACACGAGAGATCAAGCAGTAATGTTCCAGGGAGGGGGGGGGGGGGGAGGGAGGTCACAGATGCGTTAAATATTACAGGAAACCGGAAGATTACGGGGGAAAGAATGTTTACAAGCGGCTGGAAAAGTACAAAAGGTAATAATGAAGGTTACACGTAGGGAAGATATAAAGAGAAGGAAGGTTACAAATGGGCAGAAGGTTAACAATGTGGAATTAACTTATAAGAGAATTACAAGTATAGAAGGAGAGTTGGAGGCGGAAAGAATGTTATGCTGTAGAGTTAATGGAAAAGGACTAGTGCAAGGAGAAGGAGAATTACATCTTGTTACATATATTACAAGAGGTTGTATGGCTAATATTTCGTAGTGGTCATGCACAAAACTTTATATTGAGTCAGTCTTATATAGGGAGATAAAGCAAACAAGAAATAAGAAATACTTTACTCTAAAGCATTTCCATTGGAAATTTATAGTAATTTTCACTTTTTTTTATTTTACTTAAGAGAGTACAAGTTGGCGGGGACACATTGTTTGTTTCTTACTCAGCCAATCAGCAGAAGTGTCCATGTCAGTGATACTAGCGCGCATACGTTTACTTGTGTTTTCATTGACAATGAATATATTTCGAGTTTTTTTTAACTTAAAGGTTCCTTTGTTTCTTTTTTGTCTTGTTGAGTTAGGTTATGTTTACACACCGGAGGTTAGGGCAGGTCCTTCTGGTTTCTCTGGTTAGATTAGGTTAGGTTAGGTTAAGAACACAAGAATGGAGGAACTGGGCAGTCCAGTTTACACCCAACCCTTATCGCTCTATATCCGTCCAGCCTATATTTGAAGCTATCCAGCGTATTTGAGTTAATGATGTTCGGTAACTTGTTCCACTCATCCACTACTCTATTACCAAACCAGTGTTTACCTGTCTCGCGCCTAAATCTAATTTTGTCTGATTTAAAACCATTGCTACGGTGTTCGTTCCTGGTTGGATAATTTAAGTACCTTTGTTATATCACATTTGTTTAACCCTGACTTCCATTTACTGTATACACCTCAATCATATCACTCCCCACTTTACGTCTTTCGAGGGAGTGCAAATTCAGATGCTTTAATCTGTGTCTATACTGAAGGATTCTAATGCCCGGGATTAGTCTTGTCATTCTCCTCTGTATGTTTTCTAGGGATTCGATATCCATTCTGTAATGCGGTGACTAAAACTGAACTGCATAATCCAAGTGAAGTCTCAAAGTGCAAGATATAGTTTTAGGTTTAACCTCGCTCGTCTTGTAACTAACACTCCTTTGTTTCGAGCAAATACACATTGTTGACTCGGTTTAAGATTCCTACTCATCAATACCCTTAAATCTTTCTCACAGTCGGATTTCTCTATATAAACGATGTTCATCTGATATCTGGTTTCGCTGTTTACATCTCCTAGGCTATGTACTTTACATTTGTCCACATTAAATTTCATCTGCCATTTTCAGATAATGCTGGAAATCATTGCTTCATAAGTGGGCGTTCATGTCTGACAAATTTATTATCATTCTTTCAACTGTTTTTTATTCAGTGGATGACGGACACGATTATGATGTGGTTCACTTCGACTTTAACAAAGCCTTTGACAGGGTCCTCCACGAAAGACGAATACGTAAAGTGGAGGCACATGGAATTGGAGGTTCGACATGCAACTACATTGTACTGATATTTGAGAGTTGTAAGGTGATTTTACCCTCACAATTCCCCCTCTACTTCCAAAGCCTGCCCACTTTGTATTTCTTCAAGTGAAATCGAACAGTAAAAAAAAAAAAAAAAAAAAAAAAAAAAAAAAAAAAAATCCGACGAAAACGCTATAAATTTTTTTTTTTGCTATGTCTGCCCTTATAAATAATAAATATAGTGTTCCGTGCATGGTCACTACGATACATTAACTGGTTGTATAGCTTTTTATTTTCAAAGGATTGTTCGATTTTAGTTGTGACGGTGTGGTTACATGTTGTTAAGTTACCTCTCATCTCTGTGATTTTGGACATCTACTATTATTATGCCTATATTACTCAGCGCTATTTTATAATCTAAGTTTTATATTTCTTATTGCAAATTGGGTATTTCAAATTGGGGGGGGGGGGGGGAATTCTGATCATATATACATGCCACTGATGTGACAACACTGTAAATTATCGAGCTATTAAGCTGATTGTGATGACAGGGATGGTTGGCCTCCTTGTGACAGTCGAGTTTATGTTGCTGTGACTGTCGTTATAAAGTAAGTGTGATTGATGAACTGATGTAGTTGGTACTGTCGCACTTTACACGCTTTTAACAATTGCATTCGGATGTTTATAATACACAGAGGTCTATTACCACACGTTCTTGCTCTTGGAGTTATAAAACGTCCAGCAACTATAGCTGGTCTTTCACCTACTTCTCTACCAGTGGCGTATTCTTAATGAATGCAAGGCATGCATTGTATGCCTAGTAGAGAGCAAAATATATTTTAAAATAGTAACTTCATTAATAGAGATTTCATTTTAGAGTCTTCCCAGTGTTCACCCAGGAGAGTCGAGGAGACTCAGCGTCCCTCAATGCATGCACCAGGATAAGCCGCATGCCCTTTATGAACATATAGAACGTAACCATCCTTTCAATAACATGATAAAATGAACTTTATTGAGTTGGAGCATAAGGAATTTAAGCCATTTTAGTCAAATATAATACTTTTTTCCCTTAATAAGCATGAAGTCTTATGTTATACGGTGATATTATATTACCTAAGAGTTGTTGTTCCATAAGAGTGGCTATTTAATATGGTTTATGTAAATGTAATGGGTACAAATGCATGCAATTCGAAAACTGCATTCACTTGTTGAGAGGCTGTGTAGACCGGCGGCGGCTCTCCGTCAGCTGGACAAAACTGGTCCACATTATTATTTATAATATTTCTAAATAACCCTACAGTTTCTTTCAGTTATAGTTCTTCAATTGGGAAAGTTATTCAGTTTTCTGTTTTGCTTTAAATAATAATAGGATCATAAAAATAAAAGTATTTACTAATTATTTAAATGTTCAGCAATAAGATCATTGGCAACTTTACAGAGGGCCAGCGTTGTGCATGATGTCAAGTCATTTTTTAACTACTTTATTTCTAAATTACTGTAGATCACACTGAAAGATTAATATTCTTTTTCAGTGAGTATTTTTGCACCGATTATTTAATGATATATAAATGATACTTAGTCAGATGCCACTGATATAATTTAAGAAATTGGGTGTTCATAAAAGCTTGACAAGCCTTATTTCGAGAAAGACCATATCCTACTTGATATTTGATTTGATAACTGATATATGTGGTGTTCTGCATGCCTCATCACTGCAACCACGGTGCGCCACTGTTCTCTACCTAGTATCTTACCCGTTATTTCTCTATTCCTTATTTGACTCATAATTCCTTTTCCTTTCCCTTCTCTTCTGTTACTAGTCCCCTTGCCTCCTCCTGTTTCATTGCATCTTTGCTGCATGCAATATTTAGCAAGTTTCGCTTTATTAATTTCCTATTTGTTCCCCTCTTGTCATCTCTCCTGTCCCTCCTTAGTCTGTTTTATTTTTCACCGCATTTTGTCTCCTCCTCTCCTTTCTCAAGCAGGCCAAACACGTGCCTCCAACAACCTGGCTGGGACGTCCAGGCTGGAGGGACGGCCTGGGTAGAGCCTGAGCATAGCAAATGTCTTCCTTTACACACTAAATGAAGGTTAGTTACTGACCAGTCGACGTGGGAAGGAGGAAGGGAGGAGGGAGTAAGAGAAGAGGTAAAAAGGGAGGGAGTGAGAGAAGGGGGTAAAGAGGGAGGGAGTCAGAGAAGGGGCAAGGGGTAAGGGTCGGAAAAAAAGAGGAAAAGGGAGACAGAAAGAGCGGGGACGTCAAAGAGAGCAAGGGTGCGTTAGTAAGAACAAGGAAAAAAGTAGAAAGGCAGAAGAAGAAATGATAGGGAAGGAAGGAGAAGAAAGGGAGAGGGATAGAATGGGATCAGAGGAAGGAATGGGAGTAAAGGAGAAGGGGGAAAAGAAAGAAATGAAAAAAAAGAGAAAGAAGGGGAGATGTGAGAGTAGGTAAGACTGGATCATCTACGCTTGTGTTTCGTGGTGTGTTGATGTCTTGATGTTTCGTCTGGTTGATGGTGTTTTGATGTCACAACCTAACCTACAGTATATCTACAAGTGACCATTACACTGAAGTCACCATATTGACCTTCCTAGTTCTCTCGTTTGTTGCATGTATGTATGTATGTATGTATGTATGTGGAATTATGGGCAAGTTTCTTTACACCATTTGCCTATGTCTACCTAGCAGTAATTGGGAACCTGGATATTAATTGATTTGCGGATCGTATTCCGGGGTAATGGTTAACCAGTGTAGTTGGCGAGTTGTCCGGTCTTCTCGGACTATTCCTTGACCCTGGGACATGCAGCTCGTTAACTTAGGGTGTGGTTGTTGTGTTGGCGAGAGCTTCTACACCTTAAACAAATTCACGTCTAGGTGGCCCCTGGACCGGCCATCCTCGATTTCGAGGGGCTTTCATTATTATGTAATAATAATAAATAATAATTAACGGTTTATTGAAAAGTTCTGCAGCCCGAAAGCTGAAAATATACATTGGACATAAATGCCTTATTACATACACTGACATTGGTGGCTTAACAAAAGCCTTCATTAGAGAAAGGTAAAGGAACATTCAGTGAACATACAGATTATGTAGGTGTTGAACAGCAAACACGTAGTGTAGAAACTCCCTCCCAGATGGTGTTATGAGGGACCTCACGTGGTGTAGTAGTTCCCTCACAGATGGTGTTGTGAGGGACCTGCCGTGGTGTAGTAATTGCCTCATAGATGGTGTTATGAGGGACCTCACGTGGTGTAGTAATTCCCTCACAGATGGTGCTGTGAGGGGCATCACGTGGTGTAGTAATTCCCTCACAGATGGTGTTAAGAGGGACCTGACGTGGTTTAGTAATTCCCAGGCCTTCCTATCGTGGACGGATTAACACATTGCTGGTTGTTGTTGAGTCTCAAGGGCAGTTATCACTGGGTACCTGGGACCTCACTGTGTGAAGGTTAGCTTGGTTACGACTTAGCTGTTACTGTTGAGTTGTTCTCACTGACTTAAGTACTGTTCACCACTGTTCACCTATGTTCAACACTGGTTCCAATCCTTTCGTAAATGAAATTGTAACTTATGGCAACAACTTGTTGATGTTCCGGTGGGGAGGAGGGTTCAGGGGAGGGAGTTGGTATGGGCCAACGTAACAGTTGACCTGGCTGCTCCTAGAGGAGCGCCAGGTACGCCTTGTCCCTTTAGTGGTCAAGGATGTATGTATGTATGTATGTATGTATAACATAAGAACATAAGAAAATAAGGAGTCTGCAATAGGCCGGTTGGCCTGTGCATGGCAGCTCCTGTCGAGAGTTACTACCACTCTCTATCATCCATGAATCTATCTAGCCTCCTTTTAAATCTTTCCTGCGTTCCAGCACTTACTACAAAGTCAGAGGTGCGGTGGACATAACCAATACGACGCTCTTGAGATTATACGCACATGAGATCTCATTACCGAATTCTATTGTCCGAACGCTTACCACAGTGAAAACAGCAGTTTGTATTATGTCAGCATTATTTTCCAGTATGTAATCATCACTTAGAATCATTCCATACGATTATAATATTAAACACCGAACATCATGTGCAGTATAAAGCAAATAATTATATCCAACTTCTTTTCGTATCTTAATTTATTCGAAGATTGATTTCCTGATTCTAAGTGCATGTCATAGAATAAATAACAGAAACCAGGGTAAACCAAGCAAACATCGGGCGGGGGAAGGCGGATGGCAGGCGGTGGGCAGCATTAATGGTGGAAGTCCCTGTGGAGGCCCTCGGGGGTCCTTCACGGAGGTAGGTCGCCCCATCAGCTGGCCAGCCAGGGCCATTCGTTCCAGATAAAATGTTCTTTGAGAGTCACTGATTAGAGACCATTGACTCCCTGAAGGTCGAGCTTGCACACGTCTCACTACGCCCGGGCTGATCACCTCATTTATGTCAACAACAGAGTAACATATCAAGCCAGGCCAGGGATGTGTACTGCTTCGTTACTGAGTTCCTGCTGTGTGTAGTGTTGTGGTGGTGGTCCTGCTGTGGTGGTGGTCCTGCTGTGTATAGTACTGTGGTGGTGGTGGTGGTCCTGCTGTGATGGTGGTCCTGCTGTGATGGTGGTCCTGCTGTGTAGTGCTGTGATGGTGGTCTTCCTGTGCGTAGTGCTGTGGTGGTGATCTTGCTGTGTAGTGCTGTGGTGGTGATCCTGCTGTGTGTTGTGCTGTGGTGGTGGTCCTGAGGTGATGGTGGTCCTGCTGTGTGTAGTGCTGTGGTGGTGGTCCTGCTGTGTGTAGTACTGTGGTGGTGGTGATCATATTGTGATGGTGGTCCTGCTGTGTAGTGTTGTGGTGGTGGTCCTGCTGTGTAGTGCTGTAATGGTGGTTATATTGTGGTGGTAGTCCTGCTGTGTAGTGTTGTGGTGGTGGTCCTCCTGTGGTGGTGGTCCTGCTGTGTGTTGTACTGTGGTGGTGGTGGTCATATTGTGATGGTGGTCCTGCTGTGGTGGTGGTCCTGCTGTGTGTAGTACTGTGGTGGTGGTGGTCTTATTGTGATGATGGTCCTGCTGTGTAGTGCTGTGATGGTAATTATCTTGTGGTGGTAGTCCTGCTGTGTAGTGCTGTGGTGGTGATCCTGCTGTGTAGTGCTGTGGTGGTGGTCCTGCTGTGTTTAGTACTGTGATGGTGGTCCTGCTGTGTGTTGTGCTGTGATAGTGGTTATCTTGTGGTGGTAGTCCTGCTGTGTAGTGCTGTGGTAGTGATCCTGCTGTGTAGTGCTGTGGTAGTGATCCTGCTGTGTAGTGCTGTGGTGGTGGTCCTGCTGTGTTTAGTACTGTGATGGTGGTCCTGCTGTGTAGTGCTGTCATGGTGGTCCTCCTGTGTGTAGTGCTGTGGTGGTGATCCTGCAGAGTAGTGCTGTGGTGGTGGTCCTGCTGTGTTTAGTGCTGTGATGGTGGTCCTGCTGTGTGTTGTGCTGTGATGGTGGTTATCTTGTGGTGGTAGTCCTGCTGTGTACTGCTGTGGCGGTGATCCTGCTGTGTAGTGCTGTGGTGGTGGTCCTGCTGTGTTTAGTGCTGTGATGGTGTTCCTCCTGTGTGTTGTGCTGTGGTGGTGGTCCTGCTGTGATGGTGGTCCTGCTGTATGTAGGGCTGTGGTGGTGGTCCTGCTGTGATGGTGGTCCTGCTGTGTGTTGTGCTGTCATGGTGGTCCTGCTGTGTGTTGTGCTGTGATGGTGGTCCTGCTGTGATGGTGGTCCTGCTGTGTGCAGTGCTGTCATGGTGGTCCTGCTGTGTAGTGCTGTGATGGTGGTCCTGCTGTGTGTTGTGCTATGGTGGTGGTCCTGCTGTGATGGTGGTCCTGCTGTGTGTTGTGCTGTGATGGTGGTCCTGCTGTGTAGTGCTGTGATGGTGGTCCTGCTGTGTGTTGTGCTGTTATGGTGGTCCTGCTGTGTAGTGCTGTGATGGTGGTCCTGCTGTGATGGTGGTCCTGCTGTGTAGTGCTGTGATGGTGGTCCTGCTGTGTGTTGTGCTGTCATGGTGGTCCTGCTGTGTAGTGCTGTGATGGTGGTCCTGCTGTGTGTTGTGCTATGGTGGTGGTCCTGCTGTGATGGTGGTCCTGCTGTGATGGTGGTCCTGCTGTGTGTTGTGCTGTCATGGTGGTCCTGCTGTGATGGTGGTCCTGCTGTGTGTTGTGCTATGGTGGTGGTCCTGCTGTGATGGTGGTCCTGCTGTGTGTTGTGCTATGGTGGTGGTCCTGCTGTGATGGTGGTCCTGCTGTGTGCAGTGCTGTCATGGTGGTCCTGCTGTGTGCAGTGCTGTCATGGTGGTCCTGCTGTGTGTTGTGCTGTCATGGTGGTCCTGCTGTGATGGTGGTCCTGCTGTGTGTTGTGCTATGGTGGTGGTCCTGCTGTGATGGTGGTCCTGCTGTGTGCAGTGCTGTCATGGTGGTCCTGCTGTGTAGTGCTGTGATGGTGGTCCTGCGGTGTGCAGTGCTGTCATGGTGGTCCTGCTGTGTGTTGTGCTATGGTGGTCCTGCTGTGTGCAGTGCTGTCATGGTGGTCCTGCTGTGTAGTGCTGCGGTGGTGGTCCTGCTGTGTGCAGTGCTGTCATGGTGGTCCTGCTGCGGTGGTGGTCCTGCTGTGTGCAGTGCTGTCATGGTGGTCCTGCTGTGTAGTGCTGTGATGGTGGTCCTGCTGTGTGCAGTGCTGTCATGGTGGTCCTGCTGTGTAGTGCTGCGGTGGTGGTCCTGCTGTATTTAGTGCTGTGATGGTGTTCCTCCTGTGTGTTGTGCTGTGATGGTGGTCCTGCTGTAATGGTGGTCCTGCTGTGTGCAGTGCTGTCATGGTGGTCCTGCTGTGTGTTGTGCTATGGTGGTGGTCCTGCTGTGTAGTGCTGCGGTGGTGGTCCTGCTGTATTTAGTGCTGTGATGGTGTTCCTCCTGTGTGTTGCGCTGTGATGGTGGTCCTGCTGTGTGTTGTGCTGTGGAGGTGGTCCTGCTGTGTGTTGTGCTGTGATGGTGGTCCTGCTGTGTGCAGTACTGTCATGGTGGTCCTGCTGTGTGTAGTGCTGTGGTGGTGGTCCTGCTGTGTAGTGCTGTGGTGGTGGTCCTGCTGTGTGTTGTGCTATGGTGGTGGTCCTGCTGTGTAGTGCTGTGGTGGTGGTCCTGCTGTGTGTTGTGCTATGGTGGTGGTCCTGCTGTGTAGTGCTGTGGTGGTGGTCTTGCTGTGTGTAGTGCTGTGGTGGTGGTCCTGCTGTGTGTAGTGCTGTGGCGGTGGTCCTGCTGTGTGTAGTGCTGTTATGGTGATCCTGCTGTGTGTAGTGCTGTGGTGGTGGTCCTGCTGTGTGTAGTGCTGTGGTGGCGGTCCTGCTGTGTGTAGTGCTGCTATGGTGATCCTGCTGTGTGTAGTGCTGTGGTGGTGGTCCTGCTGTGTGTAGTGCTGTGGTGGTGGTCCTGCTGTGTGTAGTGCTGTGGTGGCGGTCCTGCTGTGTGTTGTGCTGTTATGGTGGTCCTCCTGTGTGATGTGCTGTGATGGTGGTCCTGCTGGGGTGGTGGTTCTGCTGTGATGGTGGTCCTGCTATGTGTTGTGCTGTGGTGGTGGTGCTACTGTGTGTAGTGCTGTGGTGGTGATCCTGCTGTGATGGGCTGTGGTGGTGGTCTTGCTGTGTGTTTTGCTGTGATAGTGGTCCTGCTGTGTGTAGTGCTGTGATGGTGGTCCTGCTGTGTGTAGTGCTGTGGTGGTTGTCCGGCTGTGGTGGTGGTGCTGCTGTGTGTAGTGCTGTGGTGGTGGTCCGGCTGTAGTGGTGGTCCGGCTGTAGTGGTGGTCCTGCTGTGATGGTGGTCCTGCTGTGTGTAGTGCTGTGGTGGTTGTCCGGCTGTGGTGGTGGTGCTGCTGTGTGTAGTGCTGTGGTGGTGGTGTTGCTGTGTGTAGTCCTTTGACGGTGGTCCTGCTGTGTGTAGTGCTGTGATGGTGGTACTGCTGTGTGTATTGCTGTGATGGTGGTCCTGCTGTGTGTAGTGCTGTGGAGGTGGTCCTGCTGGGGTGGTGGTTCTGCTGTGATGGTGGTCCTGCTGTGTGTAGTGCTGTGGTGGTGGTCCTGCTGTGTGTAGTGCTGTGGTGGTGGTCCTGCTGTGTGTAGTGCTGTGGTGGTGGTCCTGCTGTGTGTAGTGCTGTGGTGGTGGTCCTGCTGTGTGTAGTGCTGTGGTGGTGGTCCTGCTGTGTGTATTGCTGTGGTGGTGGTCCTGCTATGATGGTGGTCCTGCTGTGTGTAGTGCTGTGGTGGTGGTCCTGCTGTGTGTAGTGCTGTGGTGGTGGTCCTGCTGTGTGTAGTGCTGTGGTGGTGGTCCTGCTGTGTGTAGTGCTGTGGTGGTGGTCCTGCTGTGTGTAGTGCTGTGGTGGTGGTCCTGCTATGATGGTGGTCCTGCTGTGTGTAGTCCTGGGGTGGTGGTCCTGCTGGGGTGGTGGTCCTGCTGGGGTGGTGGTCCTGCTGTGTGTAGTGCTGGGGTGGTGGTCCTGCTGGGGTGGTGGTCCTGCTATGTGTAGCTTGGAACGAGAACTCAAGTGAAACATTAAGTATTAACTGGGCACCTTTTCCTTCTTTTAATTTGACACATTTGGTTTCCTCGGGGAGCTCACAGCCAAAAGTACTTATTGCCTAGCTTGGTCAGGTTGTATGTAAACTCTGCTTCTAAAATATGTTTGAATTTGTATTCAAATGTAAGTGTCTCTAGGAGAGTAAGGGATCAATATATCAGAACAATCACTTTTTGAATTTGCACCAGCCACGAGTGAAGACCAGGGATTGATTGCCTGTTATTGGAGGCATTTTAATACTAAAGCAGTGTGTCAGCTCCTGTCTCATGAAAACCATATTTTCCCACTTCACACTGTTAACCGTGAAAGTGTGTTTTAGAGGTCTGACCTCCCTTCACGGGCAGTGTGAATACAGAACACTGAAGACAAAGCTTTTGGTATGTATGGAGGCAGAGTGCTCGGTACTGCACTTTATTGCTTTCACTTCCCAATTTGTAAATTAGGTACCCATTCCGTAGCTGGATCAACTGGGGGCAGCCAAGAGATTGTAAGGGACGACGGTTGGGTCAGGAGGGAAGTGTTACTGTACTAACTCACGTAACCTGAAATGTTTTAAAAAACTCCACCATAAAGAAATTATACTGTATATTAAACACCAGGTATCGCGCTGACTGGTGCCTAGCCTGATGTGTAAAGTGCGGAGCGGTTAAATAAAACTTTTTGACTTGTATATATGTGTAAGTATCCCGGAACTTGCCGTGAGCATATACATCAACGTTGGGGGCCAGTGCTGCTATATTACACACGCTAAGAAACACAGTTAATACCATTTATAGCAGCCTGAAGCCTCACCAGGGCCAAAATGGTATAAAATGTTTGGTATGATCTTAGGTTTTAGATTGGGGGCTAATTTATTGCGCATCCCCTTTCATCCTGTGTAATGCGAAGTGTAGAAGTACTACAGCTCCTAGCAGTGAAGCACCAGAGTTCCTGCTTGCATTTTTAGGGTGATAGACATCCGAAAATATTGTTTAATCCAGACTTTATCAATTAGTATGCTATAAACGAGTAGGCCTTCCTCTAATCCTGCGCGACTTATAATTAGAAGAATAATTAAGTTTAAATGTCAATTACCGAGAAATTAAAAAAACATTTCTAATTGTTTAAATGTAATAAAAATGTGATATCCAAATCATTCCCAACTTAGTTACTGATGATACCAGAACCATGGCGACACGTGAATTGATTTGGGGAAACTACAAGACATTTTGGTTTTCACATCGTTTTCACATCACACTTGACGACAGATATCGAAAGAACAAATTTAAATTCGCTAAGAACCAAGAAGCTGTAGGGTGTGTTTTCGAATGTACTTTCCTGTATACCTTCTAAGACGTAACGATAGTTTAGTGTTGCTTCACTTTTTTGTTTGGTGGTCATGTAGTAATAACAAATGAACAGTCAGTGTATTTGGTGTTTATCACCACTAACTAAGACACCATTGTTAGCGTTATTTGTTATTTGACAGTAAATATCGCATATGAAAATTAACAGAGCAACATATTTCACTTAACCCTCCAGGAGCACCATGATAAACTGCACGTCATCAGTAACGGCACCACATAAACTCCTTGGCACAAGACAGCAGCGTTCTTCCCTCAGCAAATGACCCCCAGCTGCACAAGTGACCACCTCCCCCCACCTGGCCAAAGTTACATCATCATCAGTACTAACAATGTTCTCAAGATCCAGCAGGAGCCGTGGTGGGGCGGTGTGTTCCTTCTCCAGCAATAGGTTTTTAATTAACTTGTCGGCAGGTTTTCCCTACGGTGGTCACGCGGTAGAAACAGTAACATGCATGTCAAATTGTGTCAAAGGCGGGAGGGGTCATTAGGTGATTCACGCCGCCTCTTCTGAGAAGTCACAAGCAGGGTTGTTGATGTGCCGAGTTGTTCTTTCTCTCCGTTTTCTTTCTTGGCGTCGTCGTCACTTTCTTGAACCTTTCTTCTAAGATATTGTTTCATGCTTAATATTAAAATAACATATTTATAATATCTAGAACAAGACGTAAGACAAATGTTATCCAGTTTAGATATAAAACTGATTTTATTCTGCCAACACCGCTCGAATGCCCTTTAAAGGGGCTCGGATGTCTTTTTACCTCTGATGATACGGGTCTGGGGTTGGTTGTGGTGAATTTAAGCCATAATGAGTTTGGGGAGTGGCCACTCCTGGTTGTAGAGCTGTAAGAGACGGTAACTTCAAATGGTCTAAATGATCTGTTGGATCTGTTATTGTTTTGGGCCACCACGTGAGGGAGGTAGGCCTAGGTGAGGCCCAGGTGAAAGGAAACCTGATTTAGTGCCTGACAAAGAAGACAATTATCAAGGTCTGGGGCCATATAAAGGAGAGATGAGGAGAGCTACAAGGCGGCGCTGGAGGAGACTTCTGAAGTGACCGTAATGGATATGTAGGAAAAACGGTCACGCCTGATAATTATTAAAGTTTGGTGTTTTTTGTAATACGTTTGAAATGAAAAAAAATAATGATTCTATTGAATATATATATATATATATATATATATATATATATATATATATATATATATATATATATATATATATATGTGTGTGTGTGTGTGTGTGTGTGTGATTCATTGGCACAGAATATAGAAGTAGCAGCTCCTTGGTCAGTCTGCGGCGGGGTATCATCATAACACAACACGTTCTCAAACACTGATATTTTTCGCTCCCACACAAAAACCGAAAGAACGACTTTGAGCTCCTGACGAGAACAGCAGTGTGTGTGTCGCAGCCCTCGGTACCTCCATCAGGGACACATCCCCTTTGAAAGGCTCACCAAGTGGGCCACACCAATTCATCTGCCGCGAGGTATTCACATTTCAATATGTTGGCCATCATGAGCCTTCAATGGGGCGAGATGAATAGATACCCGTGAATAGCACTGTACACACGCTGACACTAATGGACCCTTGATGATGTTGACCTCCGCGGCTACACACCCAACTTGAACTAACAAATTAGCCACGGCGTCAACTGCCCCCCAGCGAGAAAGGGAAGAAATAAAGAAAAGTTGGGGACAGAAAAGGTCAATAGAATGAGACTATGGTGTGGGTCAGGCCGCAAGCCGACAGCCTTCGGTATTAAGGAAAATCACTCTCTGGTGGTGTTATTGGGAAGGCTTTGAGAGACCAGAATGAGGTGTTGGGGGTTGTGACTGAAGGCTTGATGGTCTCACAATAGGGAGTTTCGAATTCTCTTTTAAAGCAAAGTCCTAGTGTATAAAATCCAGAGTTCTTATTATTTATCGGGACCACAGCAAAGTAACTTAAGAACAGATAGACTTTCTAGGTTTAACTTTCTCTCCACACTGATGATTAGCCTTGACCGCCCGCCTCCATCCCCTCCTCAAAACGGGACGTTGTGTATACAATAACTTTTCTGACAGTACGACACGAGCCCCTGCCTCTGGCCTGGACACCATTGTTCGTGTGTCGGTCCCTGGCCGTTGTCTTTTAGAAAAATAACGTGTTAGCGGAGGCAGATGTATGGGGGTTAGTGGCCTGTTCCTCCCGAGACACAGCTAGCGGCAGCTTGATGGAGAGCTGTGGGAGGGTGTGGTGGACTACAATGACTACTTGAGGAGAACAGGGTGTTGATATGTCCATCTGTATTAGTGAGCGCTCTTGTTTGTTGCACAAAAAAGAGTGAGGGAGGAAAGAGACGCTGTTGTTATCCTTGAACTAGGGGAAGTGTGTCGGTGCGGGGAAGTAATTCTAGACAAGTCTAAAGGAGGAATATTTTTTCTCGCAGGATAGTGAAAATGGTTGCTGTGGATTTAAAGGTGACAGAGAATGTGTCGTTCTCCTTGTAAGCCAAATGTGGTTGTTGTAGAGTGAGGTCAGTACTCTTGATGCAGTGACATTACCCACATGAATCTGACCTATATATACTGTCAATGAATATGATGTACTTCTTTGTGTATGAACCTCTGTCCTGCGTGGCTGTGAGAAGTGATACCACCCTCAGTGTCAAGACCTGACTGAATTACTCAGAATAGGCACACTGTACTCCAAGTTTTGTCAATAAATTTGTTAAACTAAAAAAAAGATGTGCTCTCATTTTTCTTCGGGGAGGAGAGTAGGTGAAGAGAAACACTCGTGTTGGCATTTCCACTGTGAGGTTTACACAGTTACGTGCTATTAATCTTAAAATCTTTCGAAAATTTTTTCAGAACAAATATCCCGCTCACGAAATTATTGCGGACTATAGAGGAGTTGTAGGCGAGACTCGTACTGTACCAGTCTGCCCTTTAGATATCTCTGGTTGTTAACACTCGTCTGTCTATCTTGACGCTGGTTGAGAGGACTCAGTACATGAAAATAACGATTGATAAAGTCTAGTTTATTCTTATTCCCAAGATCAGCATCATAGGGTGGACGTTCTCCGTGTGACACAACCACGTCATGGCCACACCAGAGGGGAGCAGCACTCACAACGGTTTAGATATTATAACATTGGATAAACTATCTTCTTATTATAATTATCACTTTTGTTATTACTAATGTGATTGTTATTATTGCTATTATTTTTATTATTATTGTTATTATCATTATTCTTATTGTTATTGTTATTATCATTGTGTATGTATGTATGTATGTATATACGCCTTTTTCATCTAAGTTTTCATCATCTATTAACCACTTCCGTGCAACGCCAGACTGAAGACCTCAAGACAAGAAACATAAACCAGTAAAGAAGCAACGAAAATATAGTGTGTTCAATAGGTGTTAATAAGGAGGGTCCGCTGGCACACGTTCTTACAAGTAATTAGTTTGCGAGGAGGGGACGAGGAGAGTGTGTGAAGGGTCTTGTTCAGCGCTGAGATTATACTTTTTTTTTGTACCGTGGTCAGGTGACAGAAATTATCGTTTAAAACATTGAAGAGGCTTTTGTCATTATGGTACCTAAAAGATTAACAATACATGAGGTGGCAGAAGTAAAGCTGTATTATCTGTAAAGAACCTCAATAGATCTTTATACTTTGAGAATGAAACCTGAGAAAGTTTAAGACAAGAGAGCAAATATCAGCCTCATTAAACCTGAAGAAAAAACTTTCAACAGAGTGAATATAAATGGGCTGTAGATTGTGGTAAGACTGTAATGTTGCGGGAAGTTACACGAGGCAGTGAAGGGTTTGTGCCGAGAGTAGGGCAGACCTCACACCAAGTGGAGGAAAGAGTGTGGGGTGCGGGCGACGGCTAAGGTGATACAGGGGTGTGTTATCGCTCCCTAATTGTGTAATGTCTTCACAGATTAAGCAGCAAGGGAGGTCTTGGCTGGTAATGTCGTAAGGAAGTAAGGATGGAAAAAACTTATAGTGTACGTTGGGGAAGTTACATACGGGCGATTTTGTCTAAATGAGGAGGCGAAAGTGTGAGAATACTTTAAAGAAATATAAAAGGTGAAAACAAAAACAACAACACGAAATTCAGAGTAAATACTAAGAAAGAATTAGGTGGAGGCGGTGTCTTAGGGGAAGAGAATTTAAGTAGGAAATATAATGGGGTGGTGACAGGTCATAGAGGAACAGAATTTCAAATATCTGGGGAAAATTTGTAGTGAGAACCATGAAATGTAGTGACATGTTGTAGAGTGGAGAGATCGTCAAGTTACAGGTCATGTGAGGAGCTTGTCAGACGAGCCTACAAGTGTGGCGAGGTTTGTTACAAGGCGCGACTCTTATACTTTGATATATGGAGGTGAAACATAAGAATGAATAATAGAATGACTAAAAGAATGTACTTAGACAAGATCTTTTTTGTTAGTGTTTTAGATATGGAAAGAAGAGAGCGAGAAGACTGAGAAATGGTCGTTTCTTGAGTGAGACACCGGACAGAGAGGAGAGGAATATTAAAGGTGTACAAATATATAGAAAGAAAGATGAAAAAGATGTAAGTAAAAGGAGTTATACTGGTAAGGTGATGAGTCCGAGAGTGAGGTGACAAGGCAAGGGAACTGAGTGAGGTGAAAGTAAGAGGATAAAGTGACAAATTTAAGGAATACGAGAACGATAGGGAATCAGAGGAGAGTGTTTGTATATTGTGGCAGAATATATGGAGGAGACTTGACACAGGGTGAACAGAGATCTTGAAGAAAATGAGGTCCTGAGAACAAAAAAATAAAGTAAATTTACTGCACAAACACCACTTAATATTTAGATCATATACGCTATCTGCCAATATGTACACTATTAATAAATACATTAACATACTATGTTATAGCAATGGGCTTGTACACGGAGAAGCTCACGAAAGACAGTGTTCTTTCTTTTGCCATAAAGTCATTAAATATCTCATTGTGTGATTCTGAACATCCGACCCACACGTGATGAATGATGATCGCATATTGTGATGATTATTAATGAAGGCAAATGATGATAAAGAAGAGAGAAAATGATTAATGATGGTTATGCCGTGTGCCATTCTTCCTTGCGGGAATCTGAGTGGCACTATCTTCACGCAGCGTTTCTTGTCAAAATTTTTAATATTTTGGGCAAATTACTGTAATGAACTGTACGTGCTGAATACACAGAAATGCTGTAAACTGTTGTAATAATTACTTTGGGCACACCTGTTATCATCTTTTAATAACCAACTCTAGAAAGGTTCCTTAGCTCCGAGATTCACATACATTTCACAGGCAACAAGTTCGTCCATAACAAAACTCAGTACCACTGGGAACCGTCTCGTCCAAAGGTTGACTGCCGAGAAAGGATCCCATCAGCTTCAGTCTGGTAGCTGCTGGTCCTCTCAACACTAAAACAATTATCCAATCACCATCATTGGCCTGGTTTAAATGGTTCAATTAAGGGCTGCAATTGAATCAATTAACGAAGCTCAAGGGATGGTCGTCGACACGGCCAGGGAGAGATCGATTAAGTCAGGGGTTTTCAAACTATGGGTCCCGACCCTTCAGTGGGTCGCGAAATAAATAAATTGGGTCGCAAAATAAAAATGGGTCGCGAAAACAAATAAGAAAAAAAAATAAAATGGGTCGCAAAAATAGATAAGAAAATAAAAATAAATGCACCATAAATTAGGCTTGGTTATTGTAATGTACACTCCACAGTCTAGGAAGCGACTGCAAGGAGAGCAGTGTTTGTCTTTGATTTACTCATTTCATATCATTACACTTAGGTTTAATGGGTCGCAATTCAAATTGTTGTTCTGGCTGTGGGTCGCAGTAAAAAAAGTTTGAAAAACACTGGATTAAGTCATGCCGGCCGCCAGGAGTGTTTATATTTGTTCAGTGTGTGAATATTTCCCCGCGTGACGGCAGACGACGCAATTGGCACGTTTATCGTGGCAAATATTTTACTTTCAAAATATTGCTCTGATATACAGTAAGCTGTAACATAGAAACATGTATTTCATGTTTATATCTATGTATACACCTCATTATTCACACTACACTACAACATGCAGAAAAATATACGTCGGTCTGAAACTTTTGGGGTGAAACTTGCGATGAGAAAATAATAACCAGGAGTGAAGGTATACGAAAGGAACAGTTGGCAGAAACTTTGATGAATGAGTGTGCGGAAGGATGTGCAGAGAGGAGATAGTAATTACTTATGGCAGGTCTATGACAGGTTCACAGGCTTGACAAAGGTGACAGTGTACCTACATCCTCGTCACCCCTTGACCGTTTGACCTGACCTAACCTCGTCCACGGGGTCGTAAACTAGGGGAAGTGGAAGAGGTAGGTGCTTTAGGGCCGAGTTTGCCCTACTATTGTGGGCAAATAATTCCAAATAGCATTTTGCTAACTTTAAGGAACATTGTTTCTTATATGAAAAAAAAAGTGCCTAAGGTAAGTCGGCAATATTTCTAGTAATATTTTATATAGGACTTGTAGTAATACATTCTAAGAGTCATTGTTTACATTTTGACTGCTTATGACTTATTCTCTGACACTTTAATATATTACAGTTGAAAATTTGGCATAACAAATACTGGGTAGGCACACGACTACCCGACCAGTGGTGCCTACCAAGATGATGCACAAGTCAGTTAAGAGCCCTGGCAAGGGAGGATCTGAACTTACCAAAAATAAATGTATATATAACTTAAAGTTCAAGAATTTTTTTGAGCGGACGCTGTACCAACCAGACCAGGGTGACACCACCGAAGACACGAACGTAACGTAACAGAGACAAGTTAATACCAAGCTAGTAACTTATTTGTAATGACACACACATTTTAATAATTAGACAGTGGATGTTGTTCAAAGAGATAGTTTAAATAAATGGAGTAAAGTCTTTCCTCGAGGCTAAGGTGATAATGTGATGCACATTAACACCATGATAGGGTCTTGGGGTTGAGGGGAGGGGGGGGGGGGGGTAGACTAAGTGGTGACTCTCGTTCGCCCGGAACTAGATATAATCACTCTCAGTCGCTCTCAATAATGCTGCACCACATCTACACTACCAACCTTCTTGTATTCCCAGACTTGTTACCAACACTTTTTATCCACTATAGAGCTGCTGACCTCCACGTCCAGCGTCACAGATAGCCAATAACGCGGCTTTAATGACCGTAACAACCCCATTTGAGAAGCGTAACAAGTATACACACACAGTCACACACACACACCCATAGAACCGTCTGTCATTACCGGGAAGACAATCTACGACGAGGGGAGGCCGGGACGAGGGGAAACTGCACGAGGGGTTGTGGGCGAGCCTCACAGAGGGGAGAGTCAATGGCCTCTTGTTATACCACCCGTGAGAACCGAGGGGGCGGGGTGTTTGACAGTCAGCCGGGCGTGTCTGTCCCCTTGCTCTAGTGTGACGCAGGTGGGACGCTGAGGGGAAACAGAGGGGTGTGTTGTGTGGGAGTAGGGTAGGCCACAGGTTGGTGATGGAAGGGGTAGAGAGGGAGGGCCACAGGTTGGTGATGGAAGGGGTAGAGAGGGAGGGCCACAGGTTGGTGATGGAAGGGGTAGAGAGGGAGGGCCACAGGTTGGTGATGGAAGGGGTGGAGAGGGAGGGCCACAGGTTGGTGATGGAAGGGGTAGAGAGGGAGGGCCACAGGTTGGTGATGGAAGGGGTAGAGAGGGAGGGCCACAGGTTGGTGATGGAAGGGGTAGAGAGGGAGGGCCACAGGTTGGTGATGGAAGGGGTAGAGAGGGAGGGCCACAGGTTGGTGATGGAAGGGGTAGAGAGGGAGGGCCACAGGTTGGTGATGGAAGGGGCAGAGAGGGAGGGCCACAGGTTGGTGATGGAAGGGGCAGAGAGGGAGGGCCACAGGTTGGTGATGGAGGGAAGTGATTTATAAAAGAAAATCCCACAAATGATGAAGCATAGTCCTTACATCATAATAACACTCCTACCGACAGTATAGTCATGTTAGTATTTACAGGGACAAGAAGATAATCTCTGGTAAACATTAAATTCTTATTTAAACCTCTAAGACAAATAATGATAAGTTCCAGTTTTATACCTCAATAAACGTGTACAAAATTCTACATAAAACAAGGGCTCTTATGAATTATTGAACATACGTGTAAAACATCTTTGAAACAGCTCACCGAATAACACTCTTGGTTCACGAAATAGTAAATGAACAACTGAATGGACCGTGTGTGTGTGTGTGTGTGTGTGTGTGTTTTGTGTGTGTGTGTTATGGATGTTTAGTCTTATATATTTTGTTATATTATTCTAAGGTAAAAAGGTAATTGAAGTTTAAAGATGTAAAAGTAAATGTCGAGTGCATTTTCCCACGGTGTTCCTTGAGAAGCTTTGAGTATATCACCAGGTAGCAGAGAACGGTGTGGTTTTGGAAGCAGACAAAAAATTACTGGTCAGGTAATAGCCGGGGCAGCAGGCGAGGTGGTCACATACTTCTACCTGCGGCCACAAACAATATCTGAAGATCTTGGCTTGTAAGAAACTCAGATTGAGAGGTTAAATGACGTTCTCACATTTTCTAATTAGTGTCTTATTTTCCCTCAAGACGTACAGTATATGGGTATGAACGTGTACTGTACGATATAATTAATTTCCCCGGATAATAATGAAGGAATGACTCCATTATCACTTGAAACTTAAGACAAAATGTCTAGGTTTATATGAGCTAGTGAGGAAGTGTGAGCACGTGTTGGCTAGGTGTGGTTCAGCCGGGGGTTCATTCTCTGTTATGACCGAGCAGCGAGGATGTTATTGTTTTTGTGTGACTGAACAAAATGACTGAAAATATTTTTGTTTGTTTTGATAAAACTTGCCAGGTGGGTCTCTGGTTCCTATTTAAATAATTTACTTTAAGATGTTGATGATTTTTTGAAAGTTTTTATTTTATTTAAAGTTTAGAATAAAAAAATAATACTTCATTAAACAAATAAAATTATACAGCCATTATAACACAGTTGAGTTAAGAACACATGACCGTAGTACCTTGATGGTCAAGATGTCTTAAAAGGGTTGTACATTATTTTCACTTTTTCTATGGATTTTTAGGAAGAGGGTGAGTAATAACTTCAGGGAAACTGGTAAACTACTCTGAAAGAAGTTAAAGAAAAATATGCAAAAGGAAAGACTATGTCAGGGAAGGATGTGTGTTTTGATGAAGAAGCAAAGATGCTAATGAGTGACAAAGATGAAGGAGACAGAAAAGGAGAGATGATGCTGATGATTAGACTGGTTAGAATTATTTATTGTAACCGGAACGACGTCAGGGGAGCTAAGAGAAGGCCGAGAAAAATATAATCAGAGTATATACGTGCATTACTGGGGTCTAATTTCTTGAAGTATATTATTGGACAAAGGAAGGCTCTAGGTAGGAGCTAAATCGTGGTGAAGTTTAGCTTCCGAGATTATTATAAGGTATTGGCCAGAGGGGTTAAGACCGAGATAAGAAAAGCAAAGAGAAATAATGAACTGAAGGTAGCAAGGGAGACGAAGTCAAACCCCAACGGATTCTTCTAAATGTACCAAACAAAAACACGAGACAAGATTGGACCAATACAGTCAGATACCGGCGAGCTAACTGATATCGACGGAGAAATGAGCAATAATCTGAACAGATATTTTTCAACAGTTTTCACCACCGAAAATTTAAACAAACTTTGGCGTTGGTTGCGTTGGGCTTACCCACGCAACCAACGCCAAAGTTTGTTTTACTAGAGATAAGACGCCCGGCGAGGCATAACTGGGACATGTATTTTCCATTAGTGTATGTTAGCCAGCCTTTAGGGGGGTGGGCAGTGAAGCAGTGTTGTACTGCTCATCGTTTCACACCCAAAAACCTCATTTTAAGTAGTATCCCCTGAGCCATGGGTTAGTTAACAAGTCGTTCCCATCCTCTCCCTCCTGAAAGGGAGCGGGACACCACACCACACAGAGTCCTCCACCGCCACTCCGTCCTGTGGACCATGATCGACACGAGACCAAGTGTGTTAACCTAGGTTGTTATCCCCGTGGAAATATCACGTGTGGAAGCCTGGTTGCGACAAAAGCAATCCAGGCTGGTCTATTGCACCTAAATGGTTAATGCAAGTCACTCTTACCAGTTCTCGTTGCCGCGACAACCGTCTACAGTGACTGTCAGTGACGCTAGACTATGTGTGGTAACCCATGAGTACTTTTTGTTGTTATGGCCGTGGAAAGAAGTTCTTGTGATGAAGCCTGGTTGTAACAAAAGCAATCCAGGCTGGCAGTAAATGTATCACTTGAAGAATTAAGGCTCTGTTAAGTCATACCCACAGTAGAGTAACCACATGTGTCCCCAAGTTGGAAATTCCCTGTTTTAGAAGATTAATTTTATTACAGCGTGAACGTGAGTGACTCATATATCATTGTATGGAAGCTTGACAAATAAATGAAGGGGCAATTATCTGCCTGTATCTGTGATCCTATCTTATTATTACTGAAGGTAACCACTGATTGGTTATGACAAAGTATAACCAATAACTTATATAGATGTTGAAAATTAAATGAATTCATTAAATCATCATTTATCAAGTATAAATCATGGAATGTCGAGTGGTGGAGTGAACTTCTACGTAGATACGCCATAATCTCCTGTAAGTAACCAGTGTGAAGGTATCGAACTCTACGGTAAGAAATAAGAATACGACATATTATTATATTTATATAATATAATCTACTCCTACTACCACCGACCTACTCAAAACCATGACAATTGGTGTCAAGGCAACGAGAACTGGTAAGCGTGACTTGAATTAACCATTTAGGTGCAACAGGCCAGCCTGGATTGCTTTTGTCGCAACGAGGCTTCCACAAGTGATAGATATTTCCACGGGGATAACAAACCTAGGTTAACACACTTAGTCTCGTGTCGATCACGGTCACTGTAGACGGGTGTCGTGCAGGAGAACTCTGTAAGCGTGAATTAATTAACCATTTACTGTAGGTTTGATAGGCCAGCCTGGATTGCTCTTGTTACAACTAGGCATCCACACGTGATATTTCCACGGGGATAACAACCTAGGTTAACACGCTTAGTCTCGTGTCGATCATGGTCCACAGGACGGAGTGGCGGTGGAGGACTCTGTGTGGTGTGGTGTCCCGCTCCCTTTCAGGAGGGAGAGGATGGGAACGACTTGTTAACTAACCCATGGCTCAGGGGATACTACTTAAAATGAGGTTTTTGGGTGTGAAGCGATGAACAGTACAACACTGTTTCACTGCCCACCCCCCCACCCCCCTACAGGCTTGCTAACATACACTAATTGAAAAATACATGTCCCAGTTATGCCTCGCCGGGCGTCTTATCTCTAGTAAAACAAACTTTGGCTTTGGTTGCGTGGGTAAGCCTAACGCAACCCATGGCAATGATACCAGAGGCACCCACTATATACAGAGATAGTGAAGAAAATAGATTAAGCGAGATAGTAATGACTAGTAAGGATGTTAATAAACAAAAATACAAACTTATTATTACCATGCTATTGTACTATTCCAGATGATACTAAATGTTACATAATACTTCCTTGAGATAAATGTACAGTATATATCAGGTGCCTCAAAGAGAGCTCAGGTTCTCAACTGGCTCAGCCATGTTAATATTGTTATTATTATCCACTCTGTTTCTGTATTTTTCTGGCTAAATAAACTGTTACAATTCAATTAAATTCAAAAGCCAAAGAAGTTACCAGGTCCCGATGAAATATTTGCGAGAGTATTTAAGGAATGTAAGGAAGAGCTTAGTATGCCCTGAGCATTAAAAACGGGTGTAGTACCAGAATCATGGAGGATAGCGAATGTGATACCGATTTTCAAAAAGGGAGATAGATCACTATCCTCTAACTACCGTCCAATCAGTTTAACTCCAATTGTAGGAAAATTGCTGGAAGCAATAATTTCAATCCCTATTCGAAATCACCCCGAGAAGCACAAGTTGATCAATAATTCCCAACATGGCTTCACAAGTGGGCGTTCTGTCTGTATGATATGGACACGAAGTAGTACCTTAAGCTGTGTATTATTATATTACTCTTATATTACTCTATTAATTATGTATAGTAAGTATTACAGAACATGTATTAATTCTCTGTAATATTCCCATTTATTATGCACTATGTTATGTATATAAATTATCATATTTATACTTTATGTATTCAGCTTGTGAATGCTGGCATCTGTACATGCAAGCGCGCAGTAATACATAGAGAGAGTGAAGACAGCCAGTCCTTGTGGTGCGGAAGTGAGCTTCTTGGTCCCCTGGTATATATATCTCCCGTACGAGAATAGAACCTACTTTTAAGAAAACAAGTGTTTATATATACCTTCAGTAGCATATAACATTTTGGAGGTATCAAGACGAACACAGACTGTCTGACAAATCTATTAACATTCTTTTCAACTGTTTTCGACTCGATTGTGATGTGGTTTACCTCGACTTTAGCAAAGCCTTCGACAGAGTCCCACACGAAAGAATAATACGAAAAGTGGAGGTTCGTGGAATTGGGGGGAGATATTTTAAAATGGATTAGGGCGTGGTTACTGGACAGGAAACAGCGAGTAAGCATCAACGGCACTAAATCCGATTGGGGTAACGTCACTACTGGAGTACCCCAAGGCTCAGTACTTGGACCACTACCATTTATTATATCCATAAATTACATAAATATAGGCGTAGACTGCAACATAGGTAAATTTGCTAACGACCCTAAAATAGAGCGTGTAATTAAATCTGAAGAGGACTCTGCAAAACTACAGGATGATCTAAACAAATTTTTTACATAGTCCGAAAAATGGCAGATGAAATTTAATGTAAACAAATGTAAACAGAGAAACCAGATACCAGATGAACAACGATGTTATAGAGAAATCCAACTGTGAAAAAGATTTAGGAGTAATGATATGTAGGAATCTTAAGCCAAGTAAACAATGTGAATTTGCTCGAAACAAGGCTAACAAAGTACTTGGGTTTAAACAAAGAAGTCATAGTTACAAGACTAGCGAGGTTATCCTAAATCTATATTTTGCGGTTGTGAAAACCTCACTTGGATTCTGCGGTACAGTTCAGGTCACCGTACTACAGAATGGATATAGAATCCTGAAAAAGAATTCAGAGGAGAATGGCAAGACTTATACCGGGCATTAGAACCTTGAATACAGAGACAGGTTAAAGCATCTTTATTTGCACTCACTTGAGAGACGCAGAGTGATGGGGGATATGATCGACGTGTATAAATGGAAGTCCGGGTTAAACAAGGTGATAACAAAGGTGCTCAAACTATCCAACCAGGAGCGAACGCGTAGCAATCGTTTTAAATTAGACAAATTTAGATTTAGGTGCGAGATAGGTAAACACTGGTTTGAAAATAGAGTAGTGGACGAGTGGAACAAGTTACCAAATATCACTGTGTGCATTCTTACTGTCAGTATTCTTAAACCGAACCAAAAGTAAACGGTTTGAACACAGTGAGTGTGTGTGTGTGGAGGAACCTGACGACACACTACAAGTGAAATATTAAACGACGCCTATCACTCCCCGATCACAAAATTGGTTTCGTGGCAATTAGTGTTAACCTTGAGGTTAACCCCAGACTTTAGTGTGACCTCTTTAATAGTGAAGGTCATCTAGGCGGAAGGAGGGAGGGTGAGGGAGACCACGATAATTATCAGACGTAGACACAGGTCTTAATTCTCACGTGTTTTTTGTTTTACTGGGATTATCCTATAAAAAACAACTACGCTATATATATATATATATATATATATATATATATATATATATATATATATATATATATATATATATATATATATATATATATATATGAAGTATGCACACACCCATACATTTTTATACATATGCAGGCATATAACACGTCTTAGCAACTACCACATCGGGTAAGCTCGGGTCGTAGATACACCAGAGCAGGTGGTACATGTGTTCACTGGCCGAATAAAGGAAAAAGTCACAAGAAAAAAGTCACAGATATAAAGGTACGGAAAAAAACAAAGCTAAGCTAAGCTAAGCTAACCTAACCTAACTTAACCTAATCTACGTGCAATGCCGTCATATATATATATATATATATATATATATATATATATATATATATATATATATTATATATATATATATATATATATATATATATATATATATATATTGTGTTGTCAATGTGTACAAGTCCTGTGACTTTTTTTCCTGTGGACTTTATTTCCGTCCACCCACTGGCCAGTGACATGTTAACAGTAACCGTGCGGATGTTTGCCGAAGGTTAATATCATGTTAAATACTTTATCATAATGAAACTGTAACGTAATGCTAAATTCCCATCTGGTATGTTAATTGCTATTAGTGTTATTGTGGATCACCCAGGAGCTCTACTGACGTCACTCCCAACGCCTTGTGCTGAAGAGTTGTCGAACGGACATTATCTAAATGTTTTTTTATACTAAAACTACACCTTGCAAATTTTGTTTATTATTTCGTGAAAATGCGACTAACAGAACAAAAAAAAATGGGTCTGGGTTGACCTTTAAACTTCCAATGTCAAAGTAAATTCTTTTGAACTGACGAGTTCCATCAGCAAATCAGTGACACCACTTGAGAACATACTGTAATTACATAAGAATGGAGGAAAGTGCAGCGGGCCTATTGGCCCATACTGGGCAGTCTCATTTACACCCAACCTCTATTGCTCATATATCCATCCACCCTATGTTTGAAGCTATCCAGCGTATTCGAGTTAATAATGAAGTTTGGTAACTTGTTCCACTGTCCACTACTCTATTTCCAAACTAATGTATACCTATTTCGCGCCTAAATCTAAATTTGTCTAATTTAAAACCATTGTTGCGAGTTCGCTCCTGGTAGGATAGCTTGAGTACCTTTGTAATGTCCCAATTGTTTAGACCTGACTTCCATTTATACACCTCTATCATATCGCCCCTCACTCTACGTCTCTCGAGGGAGTGCAAATTAAGATGCTTTAACCTGTCTCTGTACTTAAGGTTCCTAAAACCCGGTATTAGTCTTGTCATTCTCTTCTGAATTCTTTCCAAGGATTCTATATCCATTCTGTAATACAGTGACCAGAATTGAACAGCGTAATCCAAGTGAGGTCTCACAAGCGCAAGTACTTTATTAGCCTTGCTTCGGCAAATTCACATTGTTTACTTGGCTTAAGATTCCTACTTATCATTACTCCTAAATCCTTCTCGCAGTCGGATTTCTCAATAATATCGTTGTTCATCTGGTATCTGGTTTCCCTGTTTAGTTTCTTGTTAAAGATGCATCATCTTACTAACTGTGACGTCACATCCTCAGATTCCTGATTTAACCTTAGGAATATTTACTCAACGAAGTATCACATAGTAAAAACCTAGCTGACACACGAAGTTCATTCATACTATAACGCCACGTAAACACACTCCAGGCAGCAAGATATGAAGTTCTAACTCAGGGAGGCATGGCACCATCTCGTTATTTTTCTTAACGTCGTGACACGTAAATAAACACACAATATCAAACCTGAGTCGTCACAAGAAGTTCCTGTCTACCTTAACATCATTTAATTAGGTTCCAGACGCCGCAGGAAGGAGCCACCCACACTACCTGGATTTCCTCGTGACGCTCCAGACGTTTATTGATAAGATCTCAAATACCTACGTGCATTTGTCTCACTAAATTTCAAATTAGTGTCGAAAAAAAAAACACTACCATCACCAGCACCAGGTTTGGTTTGTGTTTCTCACTTGTGTAAGGCGATTGTAACGGAAATGACAATAATAATCAAACACATCTGGTGAATTGAGAGGGAGGAGTAGGTGGGAAGGGAAGTGAATGAGAGGTGAGAAAGGGTGTATGAAGAGGAGGAGAAGAAGAACAAGGATTTAGCGAATATAAAGGAGTGTAGCGGTGGAAGACAATAGAACGAGGAAGGGAAAGAAAGTGGAAGGAGGAGAAGAGAAAGGGAGGAGGGTAGGAAAAGGAGGTGGGAAACAACTAGAAGGGAGGAAAGGAGGAGGAGGAGAAAAGGAGAAGTACATTCGCAAGGGGGGCGGAAAGAGTAGAGGAGAGAGGGAGTAGGGAAGGAGGAGAGAAGAGCGGAAGCAGGGAAGGAGAGGAAAGGCGGCCCACAGAGGGAGAAGAACGGGAGAGGGATGAGGAAAGAATGGGACCATGGTAAAATTCGAGGTGAATGGGAGGAGTGTGATCATTATATACTAGTAGCACCTAATGGAAGAGTGGTTTTAGGGGTCTGTCTGGGTACCTGGCTATTGATACGTGAATGGAGGCCCCAGCTGGTGATGGGTACATAAATGGGAACTTGTAAGGCATTAGGCTGATAGGGACTGGCAACTGATGCATGGACAGACGACCCAGCAATCGATACGTACAGTAGAGGAGGACTTGGCAACTTAGAGTGGATGGGTCTCTCGGTAACTGAGGCGTAAATGTGATGTAGTGATAATGAGAACAGGGGAGTATATTTAGCACTATATACAGCCTAAGGAAGAATTCACCACATGACACCGGTTGAGGAAGGCTCTGTACAGTGTATGATATTCTCAACACACTGCTAACAACTACCTCTTCAATAAACTTAAATATAAACCCCATCATGAGCTGTAAGTTGAAGTGACTCGTCCCTCTGTTGGTTTTAGACAACGAGGAAACAAAGTCTGTTACCTGGAACTAATTGTTTATTGAATGTGTTATTTGTGTGGGTTGTGAGGAGCTGGTGGCCGTGCACGTCCAACCGCAGCGTCCTACTGTCATAACATTTGTGGCTTCCTCTGATCAAATAAGAGGAAACCGATTGCTGTTTTAATTCGTGGGGTCAGTGGCGGGGTCAGTGGCGGTAGTCGGTGATGTGTGGTAATTGTGTGTGGTGATGTAGTGGGTAGGGTAAGGTAAGTGGGGTGGCTGGTGGTGGTGGTTAGCTGTGGTACTAGAGTTTATTAAGGGGTATTGGTCCAAGTGGATTGGCGGTGGGTAGTAGTGACTAGATGGAACTCTGGTAGTTACCTTTAGGCTATACTAGTTATTATCATTTTGCTTTTAACAGAGACCCGCTTCACTTAATACACCATGGAACGCGAAACCTTATCCAGTGGTGCTGATGCGATGTTGCCTTTCACTCTCCCCAGTAAAGTGTCTGTACCTGTTTGTATGAAATTAGTCTCCGAATTCTGCCGTGTAGATACAGACGAAGGGATGAAAAATATATAAATATTCAGTAAAATATTCATTCAAGTTAGTAGTAATTCAGCATGTGCATAAACAGTGGAGGTATACAGCAATACACATAGGCAGTTCTGATATACAAACAATACACACAGACAGCGCAGGTTATACAAACAATACACACAGACAGTTCTGGTATACAAACAATACACACAGACAGTTCTGGTATACAAGCAATACGCACAGACAGTTCTGGTATACAAACAATACACACAGACAGTTCTGATATACAAACAATACACACAGACAGCTCGGATATACAAACAATACACACAGACAGTTCTGATATACAAACAATACACACAGACAGTTCTGATATACAAACATAAGAACATAAGAACATAAGAATGGAGGAAACTGCAGCGGGCCTATTGGCCCATACTGGGCAGTCCCGTTTACACCCAACCCCTATTGCTCATATGAGCATCCAACCTATGTTTGAAGCAATTCAGCGTATTCGAGTTAATGATGATATTTGGTAACTTGTTCCATTCATCCACTACTCTGTTTCCAAACCAGTGTTTACCTATTTCACGCCTAAATCTAAATTTGTCCAATTTAAAACCATTGTTACGAGTTCGCTCCTGGTTGGATAATTTGAGTACCTTTGTAATGTCCCCTTTGTTTAGCCCTGCCTTCCATTTATACACCTCTATCAGGTCGCCCCTCGCTCTACGTCTCTCAAGGGAGTGCAAATTAAGATGCTTTAACCTGTCTCTATACTCAAGGTTCCTGATACCCGGGATTAGTCTTGTCATTCTCCTCTGAATTCTTTCCAAGGATTCTATATCCATTCTGTAATACGGTGACCAGAACTGGACTGCGTAATCCAGGTGTGGTCTCACAAGAGCAAGATACAGTTTTAGGATGACCTCGCTAGTCTTGTAACTAACACTCCTTTGTATGAACCCAAGTACTTTATTAGCCTTGTTTCGAGCAAAAACACATTGTTTACTTGGCTTAAGGTTCCTACTTATCATTACTCCTAAATCTCTCTCGCAGTCGGATTTCTCTATGGCATCGTTGTTCATCTGGTATCTGGTTTCCCTGTTTACATTTCCTATACTGAGTACTTTACATTTGTCAATGTTGAATTTCATCTGCCATTTTTCAGACCATTCGAAAAATTTGTTTAGATCCTCCTGTAGTTTTGCCGAGTCCTCGTCAGATTTGATAACACGTCCTATTTTAGTATCATCAGCAAATTTACTTATGTTGCTGTCTATGCCGATATCTATGTCGTTTATGTATATAATAAACAATAATGGTCCAAGTACTGAGCCTTGGGGAACTCCACTTGTGACGTTGCTCCAATGGGACTTAGTGCCGTTAATGCTCACTCGCTGTTTCCTGTCCTGTAACCACGCCCTAATCCATTTAAGGATGTCACCTTTGATGCCATGAGCTTCTACCTTTCTAATTAGTCTTTCGTGGGGTACTCTGTCGAAGGCTTTGCTAAAGTCGAGATATACCACATCATAATTGTGCCCCTCGTCCACTGATTCGAAAACTGATGAAAAGAATGTTAATAGATTAGTTAGGCAAGAACGTCCGCTTGTGAAGCCATGCTGGGAATCATTGATCAATCTGTGCTTCTCCAGGTGATTTCGAATAGAGTTTGAAATGATTGCTTCCAGTAATTTGCCTACTATTGATGTTAGACTGATTGGGCGGTAGTTAGAGGATAGTGATCTATCCCCCTTCTTGAAGATCGGTATTACATTCGCTATCCTCCAGGATTCTGGTACTACACCTGTTTTTAAGGACATGTTAAACAACTTTGCTAAGGGCATACTAAGCTCTTCCTTACATTCCTTTAATACTCTGGCAAATATCTCATCGGGACCAGGTGACTTATTAGGCTTTAGTTTGTCTATTTGCTTACTAACATCGTTACTAGTCACTACTATCTCACTTAATTTGTTTTCTTCACTATCTCTGAATAGAGTCGGTGCCTCGGGTATCATGTTTAAATTTTCGGTGGTGAAAACTGTTGAAAAATATTTATTCAAATTATTGCTCATTTCTCCGTCGTTATCAGTGAGCTCGCCGGAGTCTGACCGTATTGGTCCAATCTTTTCTCGTGTTTTAGTTTGGTACATTTGGTAGAATCCTTTGGGGTTTGTCTTTGCCTCCCTTGCTATCCTTACCTCATTATTCCTCTTTGCTTTCCTTATCTCGGTTTTAACCCTACTCGCCAATACCCTATAATAGTCCCGGAGGTGAATTTCGCCACGATTTATCCTTCTACCTATAGCCTTCCTTTGGCCAATGATGTTCTTTAAATAATTATTTATCCATTTAGGGTCATTGTTGTTTGATCTGAGTTTTTTGTATGGTATGTTCTGCCTTTGTGCATTAAGTAACTCACTATTTAAATTGTCGTGGAACTCGGCAATCTCAGATCTCGTCATCAGGTCGGTGTCATCTGTCAGGTTCACGGCCAAGCGCGACACCCCCTCTCTCAGCTGCCTCTTTAAACTGTCAAAGTTTGCCCTTCTGAAATCTGGTACTTTAGTGGAATTTTCCTTACGTCTGCCCTGAAAATCTAACTGGAATCGAATTTCTTTGTGATCGCTGTTTGCAAGTTCGTTCCCTACCTCGACATTGCTAATGAGGTTTTCTCTGTTTGACAAAACTAAATCCAATATATTATTACCCCGTGTGGGTTCGGTTATATGTTGACTTAGGAAACAGTCCTGGATCGTCTCGAGAAAATCCTCTGATTCTGAGTTTCCCGTAAGGTCGGTCCAATCTATTTGGCCAAGGTTAAAGTCGCCTACTATACAGACTTTGTTGTGTATGGAAGCCCTGCGCATTTCATCCCAGATATGTCGCTCATTGACTCTGTCAAGATTGGGGGGTCTATATATTACTCCTGTGATTAATTTTTCCCGACCGTCGCTTAATTCTATCCAAATTGTTTCTGTATTCCTCTCAGTTTTTATTTCCTTATTTATTTCACACTTCAGGTTATCCCTAACATAGATTGCTACTCCGCCTCCTTTCCTGGTCTGCCTATCGGTATGGAACAGTTTGTAACCCGCAATTTGGTATTCGACTGGTAATTCACGTGTGTCTATGTTGATCCATGTTTCAGTGAATGCAATTATATCGATTTCTTCGGTACATACCAAGGCCCTAATATCATCCCTTTTGTTTCTCATACTTCTACTGTTCGCGTAATATACATTTAAGTTAGTCGTGTTCTGAGTCCTTCCCTTACCGCGTTTAGTTTTAAACTCCCTGTCTAATTTAGTTATGTCATCATTCCTAACACTATTTCCCTGTAATCTTAGGCCTTGTTTACCCGCTCCCACTGCAGTCTCCTCCGCCCCCGTGCCCCTATGTTCTCTTAGCAGTTTAAAGACTTCGATATCTTTTGAACTGCCCCCTCTAGAGCCCCAGCCAGGGTTGCTACTCCATCCCTAGACAGGTGCACCCCATCCCTAGCATAAAGGTCCCTTCTGCCATAGAAGTTGTCCCAGTTGTCAATGAATGGGACTGATATTGACTTGCAATATCTGTCAAGACGGTCGTTAACACCAACTGCCCTTGACAACCATTCACTGCCAACTCTCCTTCTAGGCAGGACACCGCATATGATAGGGATCCCTCCCTTAGTCCTAATACGATCTATGGCTGCCTTGAACTTATCAAGAAGCTCCTCGCTCCTACACCGGCCAATATCATTGCCTCCTGCACTGAGGCAGATAATGGGTTTGTTCCCATTACCAGACAAGATATTGTCCATCCTGTCAATTATATCCCCCACCCCAGCTCCTGGCAAACACACCCTCATCCTATTTTTGTTTTTACCACAAAAGGCCCTGTCCATGTACCTTACCTGTGAGTCACCAACAATTAAAGTTTTTATACCTTCCTTGTCATCCCTGTCCCTGACTGTACTAACGTCCAATTCGTCTATCAAGGGACTGAACGGGTTGGTACACTTAGCTGTTGTTGTCGTTGTTGTCGTATCCTTGGTGTGCTTCTTCACCAAAAGCTTTGTCTTCCCACTACTCACAATTTTCCACTCGCTTGATTTTTCGTCAGCCACTGGCTTTACTCGTCCAGCCTCTCCTTTTAACATCGCCATCTCTTCCCTTAATTTCAAGTTCTCCAACGTGGCCCTCTCAATTTCTAACTTGGCCTTCGCCAATTCTTCAGTGGACCACTCCAGTTTGGTCAACAAACTCTCATACCCAAGACCGCACCTTGCTCTGGCCATATCTGATAATTATCCCTCCGGAGCTAACCCTGCCGTGACCTTTCCCCTAGTGCACACAGACAGTTCTGATATACAAACAATACACACAGACAGTTCTGATATACAAACAATACACACAGACAGTTCTGGTATGCAACCAGTACACACAGACAGTTCTGATATACAAACAATACACACAGACAGTTCTGGTATACAAACAATACACACAGACAGTTCTGGTATACAAACAATACACACAGACAGTTCTGATATACAAACAATACACGCAGACAGTTCTGGTATACAAACAATACACACAGACAGTTCTGGTATACAAACAATACACACAGACAGTTCAGGTATACAAACAATACACACAGACAGTACAGGTATACAGACAATACACATAAGTGTTTTTCCTACGAACCTAAATTATTTCCTCCACGCCTGTGTCATTAGTCCGTATTTACACATCTCTGCCTTGTTTCCACACTGTCTCTAATTTCATACTATTTCTCCCTCATTTCCACAGTGTCTCAACCCAGCAGCATGACTCCTGTTCACAATTACGCTTTTCTTTTCTCCTTAACAAGCCGTATCTCTGCCCTAGTGCCATTCCATGATGTCTCTCACTATCTCGTTTACTCTTCCATGGCCATCTCACTCTGTTTTATGTCTCTCCTGTTTATTATCTCTCTCTCGTCATTATTCCTTCTTCAATTATGTATATTTCTTTCTCTGCTGTTATTTTCGTTTTCTGTCGTCTTATCCATTTTGTCTTCTACTCCTTTGTCCTCCCTCCCTTCTCTTTCCTTCATTCCATCCCTTTTCCTGCCATCATCTTCTGTTTTCTCCCACCTCCACATCTCTCTGCGTCTCCCTCGCCCTCCCAACCACCACAGTGCTCCTCTACCCACCCCCCCCCCTCCTCCGCCGCCCACACATGCGTGACAGGTTGTAGGTGGCAATTATGTTGTCACTTGT
The DNA here is from genome assembly GCA_958450375.1 of Homarus gammarus. Classification (NCBI taxonomy): domain Eukaryota; kingdom Metazoa; phylum Arthropoda; class Malacostraca; order Decapoda; family Nephropidae; genus Homarus; species Homarus gammarus. The sequence continues at coordinate 747,904 of CAUDMG010001162.1, forward strand.
CACCAGTAGACTCCCCGTCTCGGCTCACATTCCGTTGTGTCAATATTTTTCGTCCGTATACCAACAGACATCAAAAGCGATTCCGCGAACAATGTCCCATGGAGTATGTATCAGATAATGACTTACATGGTTGTGGAGGAAGGTGTATATTCATGATTTATTAGACTTTATTGAATGGAAAGTTGGGAAATAAAAGATCCACAGAAAGAAAAATATTGAAAAAAGTGTTAATATCTGCTAAGCGAAGATCAACGGGCTGGGAAATATCTTTAGCCCCTAAGATGCTGACATTTGTTGAAAACCTTGGCGATAAGACGCTTGTGTGTTTTAGCTAATTAAAAACAGCTCTGACCCGGGCTGGGAGTAAATGGAGCGACGTAAACAGCTTGATGCTGATGGAAATATTAACTGTTCGTTGCCTCCACGTCGTTCGTCTACCGGGAATGGCGTATTTAGACTTGGGTAAGCACCGTTTGATTAGAAGGTGAGAGGCCATCTTAGTGTGCAGGTGGCCGGGAGGGGAGGGGTGTTGGAGCCTGAGGGGGGGGGGACGGCTGGGGTGGGTGTTTGGGTCTTAGAGGGGTGTTGGGGCGTGAGAGGGGTGTTGGGGCCTGGGGGTGTTGGGGCATAGGGGGGGTGTTGGGGCATAGGGGGGGTGTTGGGGCCTGGGGGGAGTGTTGGGGCCTGGGGGGGGTGTTTGGGTCTGGGGGTTGTTTGTGTCTGGAAGGTGTTTGGGTCTGGGGGGTGTTGGGGCCTGGAAGGGGGGATGTTGGGGCCTGGAAGAGGGGTGTTGGGGCCTGAGGAGGGGTGTTGGGGCCTGAGGAGGGGTGTTGGGGCCTGAGGAGGGGTGTTGGGGCCTGAGGAGGGGTGTTGGGGCCTGGGGGGTGTTGGGGCCTGGGGGGTGTTGGGGCCTGAGGAGGAGTGTTGGGGCCTGGGGAGGAGTGTTGGGGCCTGAGGAGGAGTGTTGGGGCCTGGGGAGGAGTGTTGGGGCCTGGGGAGGGGTGTTGGGGCCTGAGGGGGGTGTTGGGCCTGAGGGGGGGTGTTGGGGCCTGAGGGGGGTGTTGGGGCCTGAGGGGGCTGTTGGGGCCTGAGGGGGGTGTTGGGGCCTGAGGGGGGGTGTTGGGGCCTGAGAGGGGTGTTGGGGCCTGAGGGGGGTGTTGGGGCCTGAGGGGGGTGTTGGGGCCTGAGGGGGGGGGTTGGGGCCGAGGGGGGTGTTGGGGCCTGGGGGGGTGTTGGGGCCTGGGGGGATGTTGGGGCCTGGGGGGTGTTGGGGCCTGGGGGGTGTTGGGGCCTGAGAGGGGTGTTGGGGCCTGGAAGGGGTGTTGGGGCCTGGGGGGGTGTTGGGGCCTGAGGAGGGGTGTTGGGGCATGGGGGGGTGCTTGGGGCCTGAGGGGGGTGTTGGGGCCTCGGGAAGGTTTTGGGGCCTGGGGGGGTATTGGGGCCTGAGGGAGATGTTGGGGCCTTGAGGGGGTATTGGTGCCTGGAAGGGGTGTTGGGGCCTAGGGGGGGGGGGGGTGTTGGGGCCTGGGGGGCGGGGAGTGTTGGGGCCTGAGGGAGATGTTGGGGCCTGGAGGGGGTATTGGTGCCTGGAGGGGGTATTGGTCCCTGGAAGGGGTGTTGGGGCCTGGGGGGTGTTGGGGCCTGGGGGGCGGGGGGTGTTGGGGCCTGAGGGAGATGTTGGGGCCTGGAGGGGGTATTGGTGCCTGGAAGGGGTGTTGAGGCCTGGGGGGTGTTGGGGCCTGAGGAGGGGTGTTGGGGCCTGAGGAGGGGTGTTGGGGCCTGAGGAGGGGTGTTGGGGCCTGAGGAGGGGTGTTGGGGCGTGGGGGGTGTTGAGGCCTTGGGGGGGGGGTGTTGAGGCCTTGGGGGGGGGGGTGTTGGGGCTTGGGGGGGGGGGTGTTGGGGGACTGGAGGGAATGTTAGTTTTGGCACCTGTATGACTTCTGAGAGTTTCTATTGTTGGATGTTTTATTTGAACTTATTACTCCCCGCCGCTGAAACTGGATGGTACAGCACTGTTTTTTTTTATCTGTCCATGTGTCGATCTGTATTTAAAATAAAAAGATGTTTCCTCTCATTCCACATAAACCACTACAGATATTTATAAGAATCTCGGCTTGAATTACGATAACAACAAGAAAATTATGTTCATTTTTTCACATTAAAAAAAATTCTGGTAGCCATTTTGTGTTGTCAAAAGTTACAGATTTTTCTCCTATGCAAAATCTACAGGAAGGTTTTTTTTAAGCGTGGCATAAGTTTAGACTATAATATAATAATAATACACGATGAAGAGTTTTTTGATTTATTACAAAAATATAATGGCTGACTGGCGGACACTGGTGAAAGATGTATTATTGTGTTGTGTACATAAGAACACAAGAACATAAGAATGGAGGAAACTGCAGCGGGCCTATTCGCCCATACTGAGCAGTCCCGTTTACACCCAACCCCTATTGCTCATATAAGCATCCAACCTATGTTTGAAGCTATTCAGCGTATTCGAGTTAATGATGATATTTGGTAACTTGTTCCATTCATCCACTACTCTGTTTCCAAACCAGTGTTTACCTATTTCCCGCCTAAATCTAAATTTGTCTAATTTAAAACCATTGTTACGAGTTCGCTCCTGGTTGGATAGTTTGAGTACCTTTGTAATGTCCCCTTTGTTTAGCCCTGCCTTCCACTTATACACCTCTATCAGGTCGCCCCTCGCTCTACGTCTCTCGAGGGAGTGCAAATTAAGATGCTTTAACCTGTCTCTATACTCAAGGTTCCTAATGCCCGGGATTAGTCTTGTCATTCTCCTCTGACTACTAGAGAATATAAGGATTTATCTAAGATAGGTTACTGTAAGCTACAAAATCCATGTAGGTGATGGGTGCGGCGGATGATTAGATATCTTGGTTTGCCCCCCCGAGGCTCCCTTAGTTGATCCAGCTGTGAATGAGTACCTAACTTTACTGTTGGGGAAATGTAGGCAGCTGAGTGGTGGTGTCAGTGAAGGCTATAGCCCATCAAACTTGGCAACAGATAAGATCATAATAATACAATAAATGAACGTTTGAGGGTTCTTGGCACAGAAGCAGATGACTGACAGACAGACGCTGGTGGGAGACGAGCATCATTGTGGGAGCGAACATAATTTTTTCTTTCGGGATTCACGAGTTAAGAGTTATTACACTTAAGGTGAAAATCTGTCGGGGAGTAACGACTGGCGAGACAACGATAACTTGTGGGTGTGTCAGGGGAGAAACTTACACTCTCAGGTCATAAACAACAACTGTGAAAACCTAAACTACACCCAAGAGGCAATTGAAGGTGATTGGTCCATTTGTGTTGTTGGGAACGTTCACTGGACACACATTTTTCTCTTTTATTTATCTACCTGTTGATCACAGAACACTGACTGGGTCACCTCACACCTCAACACAACTTCCCAGGTACAGTTTTCACCTGGTGTTGAGGCTTAACCATAGATCATGATGGATATAGTCTTATACACTTTTCAGAATTCTGTCCCTGAAATATTACACTTCAGGAAGTTTGATCTGTAACAACATTTAACACAGCTGTTGTTAGCACTGGTTTATTTATATTTCAATACCAAGATGAACAACAACACTTTGTAATATGAGATACGAGGCCAAATATCACACTATACAGATAATAGAAAAGGTTCTCTTTACTATATTACTAATGTGACGGGACAGATGTTATCGGTACACATAATAAATGAGTTGCTAATATATTTGATCAGGGATTAAACTGAAGAATATTTTAGTCAGTACAGTTTAATGGATGACAGGGAGGAAAGGCACTATACAAAAATGGAAACAATATTCCAAACATGACTTATACATTATACATTCTTTTAGGCACAAAAACACAATGTGTAAAATATATTTAGTAGAGACATGATTAATACAACAAGATTCAACTAATTATTAAGGCTAGTGTAGGGAAGGATTGATGAAACAGAGAGAGGGAAGATAATGCCAGCTGAGAAAATAGTTCATCAAACAATGAGCCTAAACTGTATAGAAGTCAAGGTGGCTGGCAGTGTAAACAAAGGTAAAGATGGAATATAAAGAACACGAGATGGAATGCTATTATGTACTGTACTGTACTGTACGTTAGTTTAAATAAAAGGAATAAGAACAATTGGTGGGTGAGTTAGCGGTCATTGTACTAATATGGTGCCTCTTCCTTGGAGAGAATCCGCTGAAGTTAATGCTAAAATAAGGATCTTACTGTATGTGTATTTGAGTTAACGTACTCGTATGTCTTACTACTACAAAATGTAACCTAACCTAACCTAACCTAACCTAACCTAACCTATCTTTGACTCCTCGAGGACTTCCTTTTTGTCGGGATCTTCAGAGTAGAAGGTCCTCCACGTATAGTCACTGCATAATTATTTTATATGCCTTGACTATTACCTTTAACCCATTCCTCTAATTCTTTCTTTAATGCACTGCTTTACCCTATCTCCGGGCATCTTCCTCATTTATCCACACTGTTATGGAGTACCTGATATCCCCATCCACTCCATTATACTGTATCTTATAATTCATACCATCGGCTCTCTCAACTATTCCAGAGGTTAATACTATATAATAAGTAATTTCCCTAGCTTGAATTTAACCTAACCTAACCTAACCACCTATATTCTTTAGTATATTCATTAAGCTGCTTCTTCCACAGTGTTTTCATTCTTTGGATCACCTGATGATTAGACACACAAGCTTATTTCACCTGAAGATTAATCACCATAACGCTACCTGTTGGTTAGGTGAGGTGAGGTTAGCGTTAGGGTGGTTAATCTTCAGATAATCCCATTCTTTCTTATTACCTTAAATCTCTATATTTTTTTCTCACCAAGAAAGTGCTATTTACCACAATCTCTCTCCTCTAGCTTCTTTATCCACGTTATTTAATAAACTCTCTCTTGTTCCTTCCACTCTTTCTTATTCCTACCTATTCCCTTCAACTCTTTCTTATTCCTTCTACTCTCTGTTGTTCCTTCCCTTCCCTTTTGTTCTTTTCACTTTCTCTTAAGTTCCCTCCACTCCGTCCTCTTGTCTCCACTTCCTCCATACATCATCCCGTTACACGCTCACTCTCCCTCACTCATCAGTTTTCACATCTGTTGCGTCCCTAACCTCATGTCACCCACTCACCACTCCTCTCCCATCTCACCTCCTCTCATCACTTCCCTCCCCTCCCTTTACATCCCCTCACCATTCCCCTCATCACACACCTTCCCTCACCTCCTCTCGTCACACACCTTCCCTCACCTCCTCTTATCATACACCTTCCCTTACCTCCTCTTATCACACACCTTCCCTTACCTCCTCTTATCACACACCTTCCCTTACCTCCTCTTATCACACACCTTCCCTTACCTCCTCTTATCACACACCTTCCCTTACCTCCTCTTATCACACACCTTCCCTCACCTCCTCTTATCACACACCTTCCCTTACCTCCTCTTATCACACACCTTCCCTTACCTCCTCTTATCACACACCTTCCCTTACCTCCTCTTATCACACACCTTCCCTTACCTCCTCTTATCACACACCTTCCCTTACCTCCTCTTATCACACACCTTCCCTTACCTCCTCTTATCACACACCTTCCCTCACCTCCTCTTATCACACACCTTCCCTTACCTCCTCTTATCACACACCTTCCCTCACCTCTCCCCATCACACACTCCCCTCACCTCTTCCAAGTAATCACTACTTTCTTACTTTCTTCTCTTCAAACTATACCGTTTTGGCTCTCTCTTTGTCTTTAACCTACACGCACGCACACACACAAGCAGGCAGGCAGGCAGGCAGGCAGGCAGGCATGGCGGTAGCTGCCCTGGACAATGTTGGCCCATTCCCCTCCTCCCCACCGGGATGTCAACAAAATCCCGCCAAAGGTGACAATTTCGTTTTGGAAAGTGGGATCAGTGTTGAACAGTAATGAACATTGTTTAAACCAGTGAATTCAGCACTAGATAGTAGCAGCGAGAGCCGTGACCCACCAGTGAGGTTCACAGCCACAGATAAGCAGTTATGGGAACCGACCACCATCTTCTGGCCAGGCGGTGTTAACCAGTCCACTCTGGGAACAACCATGGATTGGCTTTACACCTGACCACGAGATAACACAGCACCATTTAGCAGAGTGAGGTACTGTGACACCACACCAGGTGGCCTACGTAACCTCACACAGTAGGTCAAAAGACCAGCCCCTTCTCCTTTTAGTAACGAAAGCTTTCTTTAAACGACCCACCTACACCCATGTCTTTATATGTAGTAAGTCATTTCTGCCCAATGGATATTTTCAGTTTTCAGGATGCTGAACCTTTTCAATAAACCGTTAATTATTATATTATTATTACTCTTCTAATTATTATTATTATTTTATTATTATTATTATCACACACACACACACACACACACACACACATGCGCGCGCGCACGCAAGAAATACATCAAGCATCAACTCACAAGATCATTACAAGTTAACTTCAAACTCCAGATCAGTATAACTCGTAAAGGAAACAAAATCAACCCACATGTATTCCAACACCATAACTTGATCCAAAACTTATCTTTAAAGTCATTCATATAAATAAGTCATCCAGGCATACACTCCATAAATCCTTTTAGTTTAACAAGTGTCATAAAACACAGCTCACGAGACGACATCTTGTTGACTCTTAAACAGACTCCACAAAACCACGATAACTGAGAATCACAGCTCTGAAAATAAGCCTCGCTAGACCTACTCTGAGGTCAGGGGAGCCACCGAGGGCTTGTGGCTAATTGCTGGTTATTTACTTACTCAAAGGACAGCATCACTAACTGTGTGGTTACCATGGTGTGCTGGCCTAATTGTTACCAGCTAGGAGGCCATGGGAGGGGGGGGAGGGGGGAGAAGAGGAGGGAGTAGAGGAAGGGGGGAGAAGAGGAGGGAGTAGAGGAAGGGGGGAGTAGAGGAAGGGGGGAGTAGAGGAAGGACGGGAGGTAAGGAGAAAAGACGGGAGAGAGGGAGGGAAGTAAAGGAGGGAAGAAGGGAGAGAGAGAGGGGAGTAGAGGAGGGAAGAAGGGAGAGAGGGAGGGGAGTAGAGGAGGGGAGTAGAGGAGGGACGGGACCAAAGGAGGAAAGAAGGGAGAGAAGGAGGGAAGTAGAGGAGGGAAGAAGGGAGAGAGGGAGGAGAGTAGAGGAGGGAGGGAGGGGAGTAGAGGAGGGAACGGGGGAGAGAGGGAGGGAGTAGAAGAGGTAGGGAGGGGAGTAGAGGAGGTAGGGAGGGGAGTAGAGGTAGGGAGGGGAGTAGAGGAGGTAGGGAGGGGAGTAGAGGAGGTAGGGAGGGGAGTAGAGGAGGAAAGGCAGGGGGAAGTGGGAGTAAAGGAGAGAGAGAAGGGAGGGAGAAGTAGAGAAGGGAGGAAAGGGAGGGTTGGGGAGGGGAGGACAGAGGGAGGGTACGACAGGGAGGTTAAGATAAGGTACAGGAAGGGGTGGGGAGGGGATGGGTATAACGTGGAGGCGAAGAAAATATGGGGTGAGAGGAAGGGGAGAAGATAGGAGGGAGAGGGTAGGAAGGCAGGAAAAAAGGCAGGGAAGGAGGACAAGAGACCAAAGAAAACGTGATAAACAAGTAGTGGAAGAGGAGAGAATAAGTATAGTGTTATGACTGTGTGTGTGTGTGTGTGTGTGTGTGTGTTATTTTCTCAACAGTTGTAACAGTGTTGTGTTGTTTGACTTATTTTACAGCAGATTTGTTTATATATTGTGTAGTGTGGGTTGGGACCTGTGTTTGTTCTGAGCTGGGCGACAGAAACTATATGAACGGTACACGAAGAGAAGAGTGTCATCACAGTGAGTAATGGTTTATTGATGAGTGGTGTTCCGTAAGCAGAAGAATGGGTTGTGTTAGGGGGGTAGTCGCTGTGAATAGGTAGACTATTAATGGTAATGTCGTGGCAGCAGCTACAAAGGAAATACTTAATAGACTGTCTGGATGGTAAGAAAACACCTAATATTCCCAGCGGCTACTTGACAAATGCCCAGAGCATCGTCAGGCGGCGCTGATCGATCACCCGACAATCACTAGATGCCAAGTTCGTCCACCAAGGTCCACCCCACCATCCCCCCACCACGACCTCCATCACGCAGATTTACAGGCCCTTCATCCATCTTGTCTAACGCCAGCAGCTGAGACACCATAACGACCATTAAATCAACAGGCCAGTAATTACCCCCCGCCACACTAAGCCGCAATAGATTATTTTAGCGTGGCGGGGTTGGCACCGTCTGGCCCGGCCCTGGCACCCTCAACACTGGCGCACACATGCGTGCATGTTCCGGCAGTAAGGCGTAACCACCGCTAATTGTCGGTCACGTGAGAGGCTCAGTCCCGCCCCCACAGACGAAGTGGCACCGCCACACACATGCGGCACCCACCGCTGCTGCCTGCCTCCTCCTGCTGCCTTTCCAATGTTGTCTGTTGCTGTCTCCTTCCTCTCGCTGCTGCCTCCTTCTACTGCCTACTGATACCATCTGTTTCTTGCTGCTGGTGTCAGTTGCCTCCTGCTGCTGACACTGTGATTCCACTTGTTATTGCTGGACGCGGTAATATCTTTTGTTACGACGGCAGTGAGGGTAAAATGCTTACTTTTTGCTATTCAGTCTGTACGAAGAGCGTGTTATGAGAATCAAGACTGCTGAAACAGCTGAATACAAAGTGGCATTCTTCTGCTAATGGAAGAACGAATACAAGATATTTTTCACACACTAATCTCGACGGCGGGTTACAAAATGACTGCAAGCAAAGAGTGAAACAAATAAGTGAATTAAATCCTTTTGCTGTCTTGGGTCAAGTGTCTTGTTAAATAATTATAGAAAGTCATTCAGGAACAATAAAGATGAAAAATACAACACCATTAATCGACCATTACTAACATGGGCTACAGAGACCCGGAGAATAAGAGTCAGAGGCTGGAACACAGGGTATTGAGTCCTAGAAACAATATTATAAACATGTAAGTAGTGTACACCGGTGTGTGTGTGGTCGATATCTGATAGACGTAGAGATAAGTTGACCTAACAACCCTAAGTGGCTGATATAGTGAGAAGCAGCGCGGGTGAGATGGGCCGGGCATCTGATGACAGCAGCGAGGAGAGGACTGTCAAGGTTGTGTGGAGATGGATGGAGGTGGGAAGACGGCCCACAGGACGACCACAGACGAGATACAGGAACGTCTTGGTCAGCGACTTGAAATTGCTGGGAGCTGAGACTGCTGGGAGATGAGACTGCAGGGAGTTGAGACTGTCGGGAATTGAGACTGTCGGCATCTGAAAACGTCGGGAACTGAGATTGTCGAGAGCTGAGAATGCCTGGAGCCAAGACTGCTGGGACCCGAGACTGCTGGGAGCTAAGACTGCTGGGAGCTGGGACTGCTGGGAACTGAGAGTGCTGGAAGCAGAGACTGCTGGGAGCAGAGACTGCTGGAAGATGAGACTGCTAGGATTTGAGACTCGGGAATTGAGATTGTCGGCATTTGAGAACGTCGGGAACTGAGACTGCTGGGAGCCGAGACTGCTGGGAGCCGAGACTGCTGGGAGATGAGACTGTTGGGAGCTAAAACTGCTGGGAGCTGAGAGTATTGGGAGCTGAGAGTGCCGAAAGCCAACTCGATGACGAAACTGGCTGTGAACTATCGTGGGTGAAGGTGGATTGTTGTGGCGGCCAAGGGACTCCACGGGTCCATCTTGCTCGGTGGCGAGAGAAAGCGAGTTAAAAAAAATGGATGTTCAGTATTAGATACAGTAGATCTGATCGACCGTCTGGATGTCCGTACTGTATCATGAGAGTAACTCTTCATCGACACAGTTTTTATTGATACAATTTTATTCGAATATGAACCATCACTAGACGGGAACATTACCATCAACAAAGATAAGAAAACAGAAGTGTAAACCTCAAAAATACTTCCATGCTTGTACTAATACATACAGTGAAACCTCCATATAACGGACTTTTCTCTCCATATAATCCGTCAGAAGGGGATTTCAGATTTAACGGATCCTCGATATAACGGACTTTCCTCTCCATATAGTCCGTTATATAGAGGTTTCACTGTATCTACAATCTGGAGTATGTGTTTATAGGCGACACATGGTAAGTTAAGCTGTACATGACCTTGCTTCTTGTTAGCACCAGAGACTGTTAGCTGGTGTGTGTTACATGTTGCAGGGAGTCATCAAGTAACGCTACCCTTAATTACGCAGGATATAATACTGTGCTTTAGTCGCCTGCTGATTTAAGGAGTTACTCGCCTGTGGCTTGTATGGTAGTCGCAGTGTGTCTCGAGTTGGAGGAGTTTTAGGGGGATATTTAGAGGACTTCCCTGAGGTGGTGCGCTGCCCCCCACGCTGTGACGTTGCTACCACACTCAGACTATACTGTTTAAGGCCTGAAATATTTAAGTCCTAATGCTGTAAGTGTTAATGTCTTTATCTCGATGTTCTAAACTCCTAGTGCTCTAATTCTTAATGGTCTTCTCTTAGGTGCTCTAAGTGTTGGTACTGTAAGTGATAGTAGTGAAATAATTAAAATGCGTACGATAACATTGAAAGTAAAACTGTCAGTGGTCAAGATGTATTGTAAGCCAGCCCGAGTGTGTATTCTCAGAGGTTCATACGATTAGATTCCTCATAACGTATCTTCATAATCATCCAGGCACCGTCAAGAGCACAAGCCCTGATCATGGGAGATTTTAATCAAGAGACAGTAGACTCAGTACATCTTAGCACACAAGCCGGATCCCACGAGAGAGGACAACATTCTAGATTTAGTCTTGACGACTGAGGAGGCTATAGTGGACGAGGTCCACGTCGGGGAGAGACTAACTCTGACCAGCGACCACCACATACTAAGATGGAATACAATCTTTGAGAGTTGAGAAAAAGTGGTTGAGGAGAAATACTATGACTTAAACCACAGAGATTACCAGCACATGATAGACAAACTACAAAGAATAAACTGGGTGGAAATCGTCAAAGATTCAGACATAAAAGAGTCAATGCAAGACTTCATGGAAATCCACACGTTAACAGTAGAGTATTGTTTACTCCGGAAGACGAAAAGAAGAACAAGTGGATGAATCACAGATCTAGTAAAGGATGCAAGAGAAAATACCAGATGTGGAAGAAATATCGGAACACAGGGCGTAATGAAGATCATGTAGTATACAAAAGAAACCCAGATGTAGCCAATCAGGGAATTAGATCAGCCAAACGGCACTTGGAGATGAAAGTAGACAAAACATTAAGAAAGATCACAAGTCCTTTTATGTGCATGTCAGGAGTAAAATGAAAACTTAGGATACTGTCGTCCTTCTAAAGGATGAACACAACGTGGTCCTGGAGGATGACAGACAAACAGCTGTAACCTTAAATTAATACTTTGCATCAGTATTCACACAAGAGACAATGCATAACACGCCAGTACCAAGGAGATCGTATACCTCAAGGGGTGGGAAAGGAATTAAGAGAGATAACAATTACAGAAAATATCATCAAAAGGAAGAGAGCCAGCCTGAAATAATTCAAAGCCACTGGAGTGGACGGAGCACAGATCAAGTAGTTAAAGGAGGTGGCAAACGAGATGTGCACCCCACTAAGACTCTTATTCAGGGACTGGAAATTTGCCAACGTCACCCCCAGTATACAAGAGGGGTGGGAAAAGTACTGCAGAAAACTAAGTGCTCCTCAGCCTAATATCACATATATGCAAACTCCGGGAAAATTTTAAAGGACTCCATCATCCAACCCTTGACCGAGCACAGTTTCATTAACGCATTATAATCACGGTTTCGTGGAAAGAAAATCCTACCTGACTAACTTATTCACTTTCCTTGAAATGGTAACAGACTACTCGGACCAAGGTTCGGATGTGTTGTACATGGATTTCTCCAAGACGTTTGACAAAGTCCCACATGCACGACTAGCCTTCACGATCAAGGCACAGGACATCACGGGGCCCGGACAAAAGCCCCCTCGGACAAAAATCCCTCCCCCCTGGACAAAAATCCCCTAAATAAAATCCCTTCAGTTAAAGTGCAAAGTAGGACATAAGTCCCCCAGTTAAAGTGCAAAATAGGTTAGGTAAGGTTAGGTGAGGTTTGTAAATTGTAAATAATAAAGAATAAAAATAATGGTTTAAAGAATCTTATTATTATTTGTCCTAGGTGGCTTTAGTCCTAGACTCTAACATCACAGACAAAGTTTTGAAGTGGATTAATAACTGGTTCGAAGACGGGCAACAAAGAGTGGTAATAAATGGAGTACATTCAAAATGAAAAAAAAAAAAGGTTCTCAGTGAAGAACCACAAGGTTCTATCCTTGGACTCACCCTGTTTGTGATAAGAACATAAGATGGAGGAAACTGCAGCAGGTCTACTGGCCCATATGGGCATTCACGTTTACAACCAACCCCTATCGCTCATATATCCGTCCAACCTATGTTTGAAGCTACCCATCGTGTTCGAGTTAATGATGATGTTTGGTAACTTGTTCCACACATCCACTACTCTATTTCCAAACAAGTGTTTACCTATCTCGCGCCTGAATCTAAATTTGTCTAATTTAATACCATTGCTACGAGTTCGTTCCTGGTTGGATAATTTAAGTACATTTATTATATCACCTTTGTTTAACCCTGACTTCCATTTATACTCCTAAATCATATCGCCCTCTCTCTACGTCTCTCGATGGAGTGCAAATTCAGATGCTTTGATCTGTCTCTATACTCAATGTTCCTAATGCCCGGGATTAGTCTTGTCATCCTCCTCTGTATGTTTTCTAGGGATAAATACCCATTCTGTAGTACGGTGACCAAAACTGAACTGCATGATCCAAGTGAGGTCTCAAAATGCAAGATATAGTTTTCGGATAACCTCGCTAGTCTTGTAACTCACTTAAGAACATAAGTACATTGGAATGGAGGAAGCTGCAGCGAGCCTATTGGCCCATACTGGAAGCTCCGTTTACATCCAACTTCCATCGCTCATATATCCGTCCAGCCTATATTTGAAGCTACCCAGCGTGTTCCCAGCTAATGCGCATTGTTGTCTTGGTTTAATATTCCTACTTATCATTACCCCTAAATCTCTCTCACAGTCGACTTCTCTTTCACAACGTGGTTCACCTGACATCTGGTTTCTCTTTTTACATCTCTTAAGCTAAGTATTTTTCATTTGTCCACATTAAATTCCATTTGCTATTTTTCAGACCATGCGAAAAATTTGTTTAGACCTTACTGTAGTTTTGCGGAGTCTTCATCAGAATTTCACACCCTATTTTAGTGTCATCAGCAAATTTACTTATGTTACTGCCTTCGCCTATATCTATGTCGTTTATGTATATAATAAATAGTAATGGTCTAAGTACTGAGCCTAGGGGTACTCCACTAGTGACGTTGTCCCAGTCGGATTTAGTGCCGTTGATGCTTACTCTCTGTTACCTGTTCTGTAACCACGCCCTAATGCAGTTTAGAATATCTCCTCCAATTCCATGAGCCTCCACTTTACGTATTGGTCTTTCATAGGCGACCCTGTCGAAGGCTTTGGTAAAGTCGAGATAAATTACCTCATAATGGTGATCGTCATCCACTGATTCGAAAACAGTTGAAATGAATGATAATAGATTTGTCAGAAATGAACGCCCACTTGTAAAGCCATGCTGGGAATCATTTATCTATTTGTGTTTCTTGAGGTGATTTCGAATTGAGTTGAAATTATTGTTAAACTAATTGGACGGTATCGCATTCGCTATCCTCCAGGATTCTGGTACTACACCCGTTTTGAATAACATGTTAAACAATTTGCTAAGGTCATTCTAAGTTCCTCCTTACATTCCTTTAATACTCTGGAAAACATCTCGTCAGGACCCGGCAACTTATTAGGATTTAGTTTGTCTATTTGCTCATTAACATCGTTACTAGTCACTATCTCGATGTAGACAGTTGGCGCTTCGAGTATCATGTTTAAATTTTCGGTTTTAACATAAGAATGGAGGAAACTGCAGCGGGCCTATTGGCCCATACTGGGCAGTCCCGTTTACACCCAACCCCTATTGCTCATATAAGCATCCAACCTATGTTTGAAGCTATTCAGCGTATTCGAGTTAATGATGATATTTGGTAACTTGTTCCATTCATCCATTACTCTGTTTCCAAACCAGTGTTTACCTATTTCACGCCTAAATCTAAATTTGTCTAATTTAAAACCATTGTTACGAGTTCGCTCCTGGTTGGATAGTTCGAATGCCTTTGTAATGTCTCCTTTGTTTAACCCTGACTTCCACTTATACACCTCCATAAGGTCGCCCCTCGCTCTACGTCTCTCGAGGGAGTGCAAATTAAGATGCTTTAACCTGTCTCTATACTCAAGGTTCCTAATGCCCGGGATTAGTCTTGTCATTCTCCTCTGAATTCTTTCCAATGATTCTATATCCATCCTGAAATACGGCGACCAGAACTGAACTGCGTAATCTAGGTGTGGTCTCACAAGAGCAAGATACAGTTTTAGGATGACCTCGCTAGTCTTGTAGCTAACACTCCTTTGTATGAACCCAAGTACTTTATTAGCCTTGTTACGATCAAAAACACATTGTTTACTTGGCTTCAGGTTCCTACTTATCATTACTCCTAAATCTCTCTCCCAGTCGGATTTCTCTATGGCATCGTTGTTCATCTGGTATCTGGTTTCCCTGTTTACATCTCCTATACTGAGTACTTTACATTTGTCCAAGTTGAATCTCATCTGCCATTTTTCAGACCATTCGAAAAATTTGTTTAGATCTTCCTGTAGTTTTGCGGAGTCCTCGTCAGATTTAATAACACGTCCTATTTTAGTGTCATCAGCAAATTTACTTATGTTGCTGTCTATGCCGATATCTATGTCGTTTATGTATATAATAAACAATAATGGTCCAAGTACTGAGCTTTGGGGAACTCCACTTGTGACGTTGCTCCAATGGGACTTAGTGCAGTTAATGCTCACTCGCTGTTTCCTGTCCTGTAACCACGCCCTAATCCATTTAAGGATGTTACCTTTGATGCCATGTGCTTCTACCTTTCTAATTAGTCTTTCGTGGGGGACTCTGTCGACGGCTTTCCTAAAGTCGAGATATACCACATCATAATTGTGCCCCTCGTCCACCGATTCGAAAACCGATGAAAAGAACGTTAATAGATTAGTTAGACAAGAACGTCCGCTTGTGAAGCCATGCTGGGAATCATTGATCAATGGGTGCTTCTCCAGGTGATTCCGTATAGAGTTTGAAATGATTGCTTCCAGTAATTTGCCTACTATTGATGTTAGACTGATTGGGCTGTAGTTAGAGGATAGTGATCTATCCCCCTTCTTGAAAATCGGTATTACATTCGCTATCCTCCAGGATTCTGGTACTCCACCTGTTTTTAAGGACATGTTAAACAACTTTGCTAAGGGCATACTAAGCTCTTCCTTACATTCCTTTAATACTCTGGCAAATATCTCATCGGGACCAGGTGACTTATTAGGCTTTAGTTTGTCTATTTGCTTACTAACATCGTTACTAGTCACTACTATCTCGCTTAATTTGTTTTCTTCACTATCTCTGAATAGAGTCGGTGCCTCGAGGTATCATGTTTAAATTTTCAGTGGTGAAAATTGTTGAAAAATATTTATTCAAATTATTGCTCATTTCTCCTTCGTTATGAGTGAGCTCGCCGGAGTCTGACCGTATTGGTCCAATCTTTTCTCGTGTTTTAGTTGGATACATTTGGTAGAATCCTTTGGTGTTTGTTTTCGCCTCCCTTGCTATCCTTACCTCACTATTCCTCTTGGCTTTCCTTATCTCGGTTTTAACCCTACTCGCCAATATCTTATAATAATCCTGGAGGTAAATTTCGCCACGCTTTATCCTTCTACCTATAGCCTTCCTTTGGCCAATGATGTTCTTTAAATAATTATTTATCCATTTAGGGTCATTGTTGTCTGATCTGAGTTTTTTGTATGGTATGTTCTGCCTTTGTGCATTAAGTAACTCATTATTTAAATTGTCGTGGAACTTGGCAATCACAGATCTCGTTATCAGGTCAGAGTCATCTGTCAGGTTCACGGTCAAGCGCGACACCCCCTCTCTCAGCTGCCTCTTTAAACTGTCAAAGTTTGCCCTTCTGAAATCTGGTACTTCAGTGGAATTTTCCTTAGGTCTGTCCTGAAAATCTAACTGGAATCTAATTTCTTTGTGATCTCTGTTTGCAAGTTCGTTCCCTACCTCGACATTGCTAATGAGGTTTTCTCTGTTCGACAGAACTAAATCCAGTATATTATTACCCCGGGTGGGTTCGGTTATATGTTGACTTAGGAAACCGTCCTGGATCGTCTCGAGACAATCCTCTGATTCTGAGTTACCCGTAAGGTCAGTCCAATCTATTTGGCCAAGGTTAAAGTCGCCTACTATACAGACTTTGTTGTGTATGGAAGCCCTGCGCCTTTCATCCCAGATAAGTCTCTCATTAACTCTATCAAGATTGGGAGGTCTTTATATTACTCCTGTGATTAATTTTTCCCTACCGTCGCTTTATTCTATCCAAATTGTTTCTGTATTCCGCTCAGTTTTTATATCCTTATTTATTTCACACTTTAGATTATCCCTAACATAGATTGCTACTCCGCCTCCTTTCCTGGTCTGCCTATCGGTATGGAACAATTTGTAACCCGCAATTTGGTATTCGACCGGCAACTCACGTGAGTCTAGGTTGATCCATGTTTCAGTGAATGCTATCATATCGATTTTTTCGGTACATACCAAGGCCCTAATATCATCCATTTTGTTTCTCATACTTCTACTGTTCGCGTAGTAGACATTTAAGTTAGTCATGTTCTGAGTCCTCCCTTTACCGCGTTTAGTTTTAAACTCCTTAATTAATTTAGTTTTGTCATCATTCCTAACACTATTTCCCTGTAATCTTTTACTTTGCTTACCCGCTCCCACTGCAGTTTCCCCCACCCCCGTGCCCATATGTTCCCCAAGCAGTTTAAAGACTTCGATATCCTTTGAACTGCCCCTTCTAGAGACCCAGCCAAGGTTGCCACCCCATCCCGAGACAGGTGCACCCTATCCCTAGCATAAAGGTCCCTTCTGCCGTAGAAGTTGTCCCAGCTGTCAATGAATGGGACAGATATTGACTTGCAATATCTGTCAAGACGGTCGTTGACACCAACCGCCCTTGACAACCATTCACTGCCAACTCTCCTTCTAGGCAGGACACGGCATATGATAGGGATCCCTCCCTTAGACCTAATACGATCTATAGCTGCCTTGAACTTATCAAGAAGCTCCTCGCTCCTACACCGGCCAATATCATTGCCTCCTGCACTGAGGCAGATAATGGGTTTGTTCCCATTACCAGACAAGATATTGTCCATCCTGTCAATTATATCCCCCACCCCAGCTCCTGGCAAACACACCCTCATCCTATTTTTGTTTTTACCACAAAAGGCCCTGTCCATGTACCTTACCTGTGAGTCACCAACAATTAAAGTTTTTATACCTTCCTTGTCAGCCCTGTCCCTGACTGTACTAACGTCCAATTCGTCTATCAAGGGACTGAACGAGTTGGTACACTTAGCTGTTGTTGTCGTTGTTGTTGTATCCTTGGTGTATTTCTTCACCACCAGCTTCGTCTTCCCACTCCTCACAACCTTCCACTCGCTTGAGTTTTCGTCAGACACTGGCTTTCCCTGTCCCGCCTCCCCTTTTAACCTCGCCATCTCTTCCTTTAATTTCAGGTTCTCCAACGTGGCCCTCTCAATTTCTTCCTTGGCCCTCGCCAATTCTTCCATGGACCACTCCAGTTTGGTCAACAAACTCCCACACCCAAGACCACACATAGCACTGGCCATATCTGATAATTATTCTTCGGGGGCTAACCCTGTCGTGACCTTTCCCCTAGTGAGGTCAGTGAAAATATCTGTTCATATTGTTGGTAATTTCTCCGTTGTTATCAATTAGTTCGGCGGCATCTGCCTGTATTGGTCCAATCTTACCTCGTGCTTTAATTTGATACATTTGAAAGAATCCCTTGGGGTTTGACTTCGCCTCCCTTGCTACCTTCAGTTCATTATTCCTCTTTGTTTTTCTTATCTCTGTCTTAACCCTTCTGGCCAACACTTTATAGTAATCTCGGAGGTAAATATCACCGGTTTTTATTCTCCTACCTATAGCTTTGTTTTGTCCATTAATATTCTTTAAATAGTTATTTATCCATTTGGGGTCATTATTATTTGATCAGAGTTTTCTGTATGGTATTTTCTGCGTTTGTGCATTAATCAATTCATAATTTAAATTGTTAAGGAACTCATATCTCTTGGTCAGGTCACCCTCAGTGGTCATATTTTGCGAGGTTATCCTTGTCAGGTCACCAGGTAAAGTGAGGTCACCGTCTGTGGGTACATAGTGCGAGGTCACATTATTTACCACCTCCCGTGCCGTCATGCAATTAATACACCCCCAAACGCATTATCCCTTCTCTCAGCTGCCTTTTCAACCTATCAAAGTTTGCCCTTCTGAAATCTTGGACTTTAATGGAATTTTCCTTGTGACTAACATCAAGTTCTATTTTGAATATTACTTCTTTGTGGTCACTGTTAACTAGTTCGTGCCCTACATCGACATTAATAATGAGGTTTTCTCTTTTTGACAGAATAAATATAGTATATAGGTATTATTAGCCCTGGTGGGTTCGGCTATTTGTTGACTTAGGAAACAGTCCGGAATTGTTTGAAGAAAATCCTCTGACTGTGAGTCACCCGTAACGTCGGTCCAATCTATTTGACTCAAGTTAAAGTCGCCTACTATACAGACTTTGCTATGTCTGGGTGCCCTGTGTATTTCATCTATATATTCAGCCCAGTTTTTATTTCCTTATTGATTTTACACTTATAATTATCCCTGACATAGATTGCTACCCTGCCTCCTTTCCTAATCTGCTGATCAGCATGAAATAATTTATAACCTTTAATTTGGTATTTGACAAGTAACTAACGTGAGCCTAAGTTTATCCATGTTTTGATGAATGCTATTGTATAGATTTTTGGTACATACCGTCGCCCCGATTTCATCCATTTTATTTTTCATACTTCTACTGTTTGTGCAGTAGACATTTGAGTTAGTCGTGATCTGAGTCCTTTGTCTGTCGCGTCTAGGCTTTAACTCTCTGCCTAATTTAGCTTTATCATCATCCCTAGCACTATCTCTCTGTAACTTTTCACTTAGTTTACCCGTGTCCACTGCAGGCTCCTCAACCCCCGTGCTCACATGTTCCCCAAGCAGCTTAAAGACTTCTACATCTTTCGAATTGTCATCTCGAGAAAGCCAGCCAGGGTTGCCACCCCATCCCTAGACAGGTGTATCCCATCCCGAGCATAAAGGTCCCTTCTGCCGTAGAAGTTGTCCCAGTTGTCAATGAATGGATCTGATATTGACTTGCAATAACTGTCGAGATGACCGTTGACACCAACTGCCCTTGACAACCATTCATTGTCAACTCTCCTTCTAGTCAGGACACCACATATGATAGAGATCCCTTCCTTCATCCTAATACGTTCGATAGCTGCCTTGAATTTATCAAGGAGCTGCTCACTCCTACACTGGCCAATATCATTGCCTTCTGCACTGAATGAGATAATGGATTTGTTCCCATTATCAGACATGATATTGTTCATCCTGTCAACTATATCCCCCACCCCAGCTCCTGGCAAACACACTCTCATCCTATTTCTGTTTTTAGCACAGAAAACTCTATCTAGGTACCTGAGAATCCCCAACAATTAAGGTTTTTGTACCTTCCTTGTCAGCATTGTCTTTGACTATGTTACCGTTCATTTCGTCTACCAAAGAACTAAATAAGTTATTACACTTAACTGTTGTCGTTTACTTGTCTTTTTTCACCACCAATTTGGTCGTTCCTGTCCCCACGACTCTCCATTGGCCTGTGTTGTCGTCAGACACAGACTCTCCCTGTCTCGTATCTTCCTCCTTCATCCTCGCAATCACTTTCTTTAACCTTATGTTTTTGCCCTTGACCTTCATCTAAACGACGTAAATGAAATCATATCGAGCCACATTGTCAAGTTTGTGGACGACACAAAGATATTTAGGAAGGTAGCAAGTCAAGACGATGTCGCAACAATGAAGGATCATTTAGGAAAGGCGGCACAACAAGGGGGGGCAGCGGCGAGAAAAACAATTCCAAATTTGGGAATTATAAAGCATACCTTCGATTACAAAGATTGGAAAAAGCTTCTTCAACTGTACAAATCACAGGTAAGACCCAGTCTGAATTACTGTATACAGGCATGGAAACCCTACCTTCAGAAGGGCCAACACAGGTGCAACATAGAACGACCAAGATGATTCCGGAACAATGTCATCTCGATTATCCAAGTAAACAGAGGACCTCAGGACTAACAACCTTTCAGATAAGACAAAATAGGGCAGATCTCATTGAAACTTTCAAAATTCTGAAAGGACTGTAAAACGTGAATCTGAGCCATTTCTTTGTAATGTCACGCACCACCAACACGAGAGGACATAACTACAAGCTCTTCAAGTTATCATGCAGCACGGACATAAAAAATACTTCTTCACACAGAGAGTACTCGACCTATATAATGGTCTACCAGCTCAAGCTGTGTAATCAAGAACAGTACCGGGCTTCAGAATAGCCCGTGACAAAATTATCAAGAACAATGGAGGGATCCTACACAGTCCACTGCCCTCCTTCCCTCGGCATGGCCACCTCTAGTTTGGGTCAATAAAAAAAATAATGTATAAATAAGAATGCACTTGACTGGTTCATTTATAAGACCAAAACAACTCCCCAAAATAACGTCATAATTGCACTGAAACTCCGCTGTACCTTAACTACATACGTTCACTTAGCTACTGTTAGGAGACAAATGAATACACAGGAACGTTTTCAAAAGACTGACAACTTTAATTTCATCTTTTGACATCTGCTAAGATCACGTATGTAGCTTAAGGTAGAATCTAGGTGTTGTTTTGATGTTATTTGTGAAGTTATTTTTGTGTATTACCCTAAGACAATCAGTAAGTGTAGTCCTCCATCACCAGTTAAGTGGAATATTTACCGTATGATCCTTTGGAGAATACGGAGAGTTGTGGTTGTAGTAAATGAGACAGGTGAGTAGAATATTCAACGAGGTGTAGTCTGAGAGAGTAAGAATGTGTGGGTAGTGTGGTAGCAGATGTGTGGGCGAGGGAATGTTAGTGTAGTTCGGTGTGTGGGTAGGGGTGTGTAGGTGTAGACATGCGATGTTGGAGTGGAAGTGTGGGTATACGCATAATTGTGTGGGGTGAAGGCGTAAGCGTGGGCTAGTGCGTGAATGTAGATGTGGGCGCGTGGGAAGTGGGGGTATGAAATAAAGTATCAAGGCTTAAGTTTGGGCGTGCACGTGGGGACGCGTAAGTATAGAGTGCAGCTGGCAGGTGTTGTGGGCGTGGAGTGTAAAATTACCTGTAAAATTGTGTATAATTACGTGTGTGTGTGTGTGTGTGTGTGTGTGTGTGTGTGTGTGTGCGTGTTGTGGAAGAGATACTTTGTTATACAGCGGAGAACAACACTCAATACCAACTACAGTATGATCTATATAACACTTCACTTCAAACTGTCTGTAATAGTTCCACCAGCGGCCAGCCACACCACACTCAATTATCGTCCGCATAAACGACTATCGGATTCTCTAATTATATGACAACAACAGCCCACTAAATTACTTAACATTTGGACTCTAAAACCTTAACCATCTCGGCGAACAGGACATAATGGCCCCCGAATTAAGGCTGGCCACAAACTCGGTGGAGCATTCGACTCGGTAAATTGTACTCGCCAAAGGTAGATATTTCGGCTCCTTATTCTCACCATCCTGCGAGCAATTAACTACAATAAATGACCTATTGTTACCGTCTCAATGGTACCCGGGTTATAATTGTTTCGACGGCTAGATCTCAACCCATTTGAATACTTAACGCCGCACTGGGATCTGAGTCCATGTGAATGTTTTTGTTATCTCGCTTCTTCGTCGTCGTCTTCTTCTCACCCCCCCCCTCCCCTTTCTCTCTCTCTATTCATAAGTGGTAAGAGATGAAGATAAACGCTGGAAATATGTTTTGGGTCAAATCACATATCCCACTTTGGTTTATGTCGTTCTCTCGGGGTAATTACTGGAATGGTTTATATGTTACCGAGAGATGCATTGTTGGCTGTGATTGGTCTTTGTAATATACATGAGGTACGTGGAGGAGGAGGAGGAGGAGGAGGAGGAGGATGAGGAGGAGGAAGAGGAGAGAGAAGATGATGAGAAGGGAGAGCAACAGGAGGAAGAGAAGGGAAAAAAAGAGAAGGAAGAGGAGGGAGAGGAAGAGGAGGGAAAGAAAGAGGAGGAGGAAGAGGAAAGAGAGAAAAGGAAAAGGGGGAGAAAGAAAACGAAGAGGAAGATGAAAAGGAGAAAGAAGAGGAGAAGGACAAGGACGACGACGACTTACAGAGAGAGAGAGAGAGAGAGAGAGAGAGAGAGAGAGAGAGAGAGAGAGAGAGAGGTGAATAATTCCTATTGGTTGGCGTAGGGCGAGACTCCCTCAATTACCCAATTATCAGTGCCCTTCCAGGTAAGCGCTGGGTGTTAATACATTTCCCAATTATCACCAGGTATCTTAACTATATAATTGCCGCATCTAATAGGGACGTTTAGGCGGTGTTGCATGATAGTGAGAACTTGGTACCTGTGGGCGTCGTCTCGTGATGTCTTAAGGAGAGTTTCCGCGTTATAGGTGAAGTCTCTCTTGCCAATCATGAGAAACAGGACTCGATTTCTCGGAATTTATGCTGATGTACCTGGTGAAATTTTATAGGTTGAAGCAAGTATCTATCTTGTGAAGCAGGTATCATCTCGTGAAGCAGGTGTCATCTCGTGAAGCAGGTATCATCTCGTGAAGCAAGTATCTATCTCGTGAAGCAGGAGTCATCTCGTGAAACACACCTTTCTTAGAGACGTACAAACAAACCTTTTTAAGAGACGCACAGGCACAGTTTTCTGAGAGGTGTACAAACAACTTGACCTAGCTTCACGCGGGAGGTGTTTATTGCATGATTTTCAAGTGATCTTTCCTCTACCTTTACGTTTATTGTTTCTCCCCCACTATGAGAGTCGCCAGGAACCACTAATGATTGCCTGCAAGACAAGTCTTGCCAGTTGTGACATACAATAATATTTAAAGTCATAAATTATTCAGGTTTATCTTAATTGCTGACAAGATTCCCTCAACACCTTTTAGCTATAAATGGCATCTACTTGAGGGTCATTGTAGGTAAGAGAGGTTGGGATATCAGCATCTATTTCCATACACCTTTTGTTGGTATAATAATGTGTTATTTTTATCATGAAAAGTAACCTTCACCGTATTACCCATAATTAAATGCCAGAATATTGACAGAAGTCGCCGAGAATTTGGCCTGAACTTATTCATTTGTAGTTTAGGCGATAAGTATAAGAAAGTCATCGTCCCCAGTGCCTATTAGTTTTGCAACACAAATAAATTAACGTATAATAATATATAATTAGTGAGAAAAAAATTGTAAACGGCGAATATGATCAATCTCGGAAAATAAGTTGAAAGAAAAGTTTTCATGGGCATAAAGTTTGACCACTTTGTAACAAAAAGTGTTCACCGCACCTTAAACTATCAGGCCATGAGATGGATATACAGAGTTGAGTTCAAAATAATGATCAGTTGTGTAAAATAAAACTGAAAAATATAAGGCTGGCGTTAAGAATATTCTTTGGCAAGATTGTGATTTAATCTACGCAAGAAATACGCTGTTAGAAGTCTTGAGACTAGGATTAAAGAACACAAGGATTTCATTAAATCATGTAATGTAAAATTATGATATTTTCAATCATAATGCCTGACCTCTGCCAAGCCCATGTTACCACACTTGGGTTGGGTCACCACCATGAGCTAGAACACGAGCTTCACTCCTGGAGTTGTCCTATATATCCATGTGCTGTATACCTGGTCTCTGTGGCCTCACTTACTCTGTTTTTCACACGTTAGATAATGTCAGTGGGCACCGAACATGTAATAGAGTATTGAATGTTTCTGTTTTCTTATGTGGGTTTTATGTCTGAGGTCTTATAACGTGATGTTGGAGCAGCACACCAGGGTGTGGGGAGATCTTTAAACATGATATTATAACATGGTCTTAAGCCGTAAAAAACCCGTGAATTTCGGTTATTGCAAGCATTAACGATCATTTGTATGGGGGTTGTATAGTACAGGAAGCTTGAACAAGTCGAAAACAAACGGCGTTCCTGGAACATTGCACACAACAATAACTTAATCAAATGCACCTAAATTTAACCTACTTTAGATGCAGAGTATCACCGGAAATTAGGTCTCATAATCTCATAGGCCGGGTGGGCTCGTTTAGGCAGTGTGTGCATATGGGTCACTGTTTGGTACCCGAGGAGGCAGAGTAGCCGGTACTACACTCGATCGCCTTTCATTTATTCTTCAATAAAAGTAATTGAAACTCCTGCTTAAATCTCACTCACACACACAAATTCGATGGCTACTATCCCCCTCTTCTTATTTTATACATTTCTTCTTGTACTACTACTTCTACTTTCTTTTTAAACATGGCCTCCAGCCTCCCCCAGTAGCCAAACCTTCGCCGCCATTTTATTACCTTAATATTAAATACCCTAATACATAAGTAGCTATCCTAGCTGTGTTGAATTAGTTGAGCCGCAGATCTATGCGGCATTCAGTGACTGTAGCTTCATAGTCAACACCTGCAGCTGTTGTCGGCTTACTACTACTACTACTACTACTACTACTTTGCTGTCACTCGGTATCGAGTATGACGATCAACCAGCTATGATGCAATGATATGAGTTATTAAAGATGTCAACTTCGCTGGTGAGCTCTGAGGTGACTCATGAGGCTTATACGGGACCGGCAGGGCCGTCCCCACATGTTACACGAGTGGGGGGTGGAGGGGGGCTCCATTTAGTGCGGCAGTAGCGTTTACCGGCGTTGGCGCTTGTCTGCCTCGGTTTGCAGTCGGGCTAACTCGAAGGTATTGACGCCTTCTTGTGTGGTGCTCCTCTAAGCGTTACGGTGTGGAGTAATCGTCTCCCAGGTGAGGGGGATTTAATTTGGCACTTTTTTTTAGGTTTGTCTTAAGACTATCCTTATACCTTTTTAGTTGCCTGCCAGCGTTACGTTTACCATTCGTTAAATGACTGTAAAGTAGCTGCTTTGGCAGTCTACTACTGTTGTCCATGAGGGTAACAGGGCCAGTAGGGTGTGTCAATTTAGGGGGTGAACTGGCTAAATTGAAAATCGAGTAATTTGGTAGCAATTTATTGTAGTCTTTAAGCATGCAAAACAATATTCTGGCATAAATTTTTTTTTATAATAAGTCCTACCTACATCAAATGGATTTTTAAATGTACATATTTGTGAATTTATAACATAACCAGCGTTTGCACACATGTTACTGTTTCAAGTTTCAAATTATTATATTTTATTATCCGTAGTCTATTTGAAAGTAACCAATGCCTTCATACTCTCTTTGCTTTGGTTTCTTGTCATCAGTAGTCTGCTTGCTATTTGTGCTTTGATGTAACCTTCTCGTGGCTGTAAACATGGCCCGCTGCTTCTGTGACCATTTTCACACATCTCTCCACACTTTGAGTGTGGGAAGGCCACTTCGGCACCTGCATTGGAGTCTCTTTAAGGTTTCTCAATTCTTGGCTAGTTAGACTTGTTGTCAATGGTGGCTCTAAGACTTCCAAACTCAAGTCAACCAATTCTGACAATTTGGTGGCATTGACGTTTATTGGGGGAACTTTTCTTGAATGAAACGAACAGTCTCCCAACTGGTCGTCATCTATTAGCGTTCCTCTAATCTTTAGAATGACTTCTACAGCCTCGGTTCGGAGATTGGTACATTGAATGCAAAGCATTGCTTGCAAAACTGCTTCTGATCGAGCATACCAAGCGGACCTTCTTGCCACAGGTAACACGATGTCCCTCACTACCTTCCTCTGTGTTCTTACTAGCTGCAATTGAAACAAAAGGTGATTGGGCCCATCCACCCACATAGGATTAAGTTTCACACTAAACCACTGGGGAAGATAAACTCCAATAATAAATTCAACAATTCACCTCAATTTCTTCAGCACTTTGCCCTTCAATTCGTGTTTGGAAATCCAAATCCTGCAGAAACGAAGAGCTGTAGTTAACCAACGGCTGTGACTGACAGGTCCAATCTCCAAGAGAGCCAATGACTGAGGCACTTCTCCTGATCTTATTGCTTGGGCAATACGATAAGCATAGGATTGATCTGTGCTGAGATCTTTGATGACTCCTTCAGACAACGCCGGAAGGGGAGGGCCAACTTCGACCTTTGGAAAGGTTGTATTTATTTCTAGTTGTGTTGCTTCATCCAGCATGATGCCAAGGGGACCTGACCACTTGTTGTTGCTCTTTGTAGGACCATCAAGTTCCTGGATGAGATGACGAAGAGGTAGCTCGCCTGTATGTAAATCACATACAATCCAAACAAGTCTTCTTCCTAGTTTTTTCTCTAAATGCGTCATTACACCCCCCTGCCATCCGGTGTTCACTGCAGTTGAATCTCCACCAACAGCCTGCAGTGAACTGCCAAGTCCTCTCTCCTGAACCCAACATAAAATATGATCAGCAATGACCTCTGCATGTTTCTTCCCTTTTACTTCAGTTTCGGGAGCAAAGTGAAACAAAAACCGACCACCAGGCTCAGAACAGACAGAGTAGTCTTCTTCTTTGATGAGACCTGGAAACTTTCTGTTCACTCCCTCTACTTCTAGCAAAACTTTTGTGTCATCTATTCTTCCATCAAACAAAAGACAGGAGAGCCCTCCCTCGCTTAAATCTTTTTCATGCTGATCAGATATTTCCTTCATTATTTTTTCTTGTGCTCTTCTAATTTTTTATGATCTATCACCAAAGATACATCCTCTCGGCTGTTGAGGCCTGCATCTATCCAAGCGGCAGTTGCAATTTCTGCAGCCCCACGAAGTCCAGCATGGTGGCGAATACTAGCTAAAGCAATGTTTGAAATATTTCTTGTGTTGTATTTCATTTTCTTTGGTAAAGGTTCAGATGGCTCTTTGGAACTATCATCTGATGTTGCTTCCTGTTCATCAGAAGAACTATCAAAGAAGTGATAAACATCTTGACACAGCTCTTCCTCTCTTTGGATGGCTTCTTCACTCTTCATTTTCTTCTTTTGTTCCCTCTCTCGGATTTGTTCTCTCTTCTTGGCACTAGCAATCTGCTTCTTTGTTTCTGAATAATCTATTGAACCCATTTGCATACTTCCTTGGCCTTCTGCCTTTGTCCTCTGTGCCTTTATAAATTCAAGCTCTAAAACAGGGATCTTCTTTTCACGAGGACAACCACAATCAATGTGGGAATTATTTTCTCTCTTACCTGAGTGAGAACAGTTGGATTCAGAACATAATTGTATGGAGCACTTGCAGGTCAAAATGTCAAACAGAGTATCAAGTGTGTGCAGAAATTCATTTTTCCTGGCCAAGTTTCCTTTACCAAGTGATGTTTCAACTGCTTTGTGCCATAATTTCGTTAGTTTTAGCTCAATAGTTCGACACTGATTAATCACAGGTGGTTTGAATAGTGCATTAGCTTTTGTCCATTGATGCAGAAGAGGGACTATCATGTCATTTATGAGTTCTTTATCTGTATAGTTCCTTCTGTCCTTTGCATTTTTTTCTCGAAGGAGTAACCCTAATCTTAGCATGTCTCTCACTGTTGGAAGTTCTGATACAGGAAGCTCCTTCCCTTTACCAACTAGCAGGCTCAAGTGGGTTGACAACTGACTTCTTGTCTTCAATTTTGACATCTTCACACTATCTGACAAATAGAAAAATATTTCAATGTTTCATAATTCAATTGTTGTTTCAAAAAATATCAATTTGTTTATCAAAAATGCTGTAACAGAAATAACATTATAATTTCTTAGAACATAATGTTTTATACAATGATATAAGTAACTGCGACAATCAATATGCCCTACTTACAATAATTAAAATGTAGAATTCGTCTGGTAGAGTAGGTGCAAGTGCAATGAGAGCAAACCACCGTCTATGATATCTAGAAGGAGAGTGAGCCGGGCGCCTTATCCTCACGCTTGGTACAAGTCAAAACAAGAATTAAACTGTCCCACACGGAGAGCCTGTTCATGTTCTGACATGCATATTGTTCACAAGCTATAGAACCATAAAATACTCCATAATCCAAATGCTTACATGAGATTAGTTAATATCAAGTGAATAATTCTAATCAAGTCTCATTAATTTGTTGAAATACTGATATTTGAAACTTTAAGGTATAATTGATGTAGGTGAGGGTTATTTCAATTCATTTTTGTTTGCTAATCTCAAGTTTAGACATAAAGAGGCACAATATTTTGACTACCAAATTTGATTTTTAACATGTTGACAAAATTGACACACCCTAATGGCCAGTGTGTGTGTGTTGTGCTGGTTTGTGTTGTGGTGGGTTGTGTTGTGCTGGTGTGTGTTGTGGTGGGTTGTGTTGTGGTGGGTTGTGTTGTGGTGGGTTGTGTTGTGGTGGGTTGTGTTGTGCTGGTGTGTGTTGTGCTGGTGTGTGTTGTGGTGGGTTGTGTTGTGGTGGGTTGTGTTGTGCTGGGTTGTGTTGTAGTGGGTTGTGTTGTAGTGGGTTGTGTTGTGGTGGGTTGTGTTGTGGTGGGTTGTGTTGTGCTGGTGTGTGTTGTGGTGGGTTGTGTTGTGGTGGGTTGTGTTGTGGTGGGTTGTGTTGTGGTGGGTTGTAGTGGGTTGTGTTGTGGTGGGTTGTGTTGTGCTGGTGTGTGTTGTGCTGGTGTGTGTTGTGGTGGGTTGTGTTGTGGTGGGTTGTGTTGTGGTGGGTTGTGTTGTGGTGGGTTGTGTTGTGCTGGGTTGTGTTGTGCTGGGTTGTGTTGTAGTGGGTTGTGTTGTAGTGGGTTGTGTTGTAGTGGGTTGTGTTGTGGTGGGTTGTGTTGTGGTGGGTTGTGTTGTGCTGGTGTGTGTTGTGGTGGGTTGTGTTGTGGTGGGTTGTGTTGTGCTGGGTTGTGTTGTGCTGGGTTGTGTTGTGCTGGGTTGTGTTGTGCTGGTGTGTGTTGTGCTGGGTTGTGTTGTAGTGGGTTGTGTTGTGCTGGGTTGTGTTGTGCTGGGTTGTGTTGTGGTGGGTTGTGTTGTGCTGGGTTGTGTTGTGGTGGGTTGTGTTGTGGTGGGTTGTGTTGTGGTGGGTTGTGCTGTGCTGGGTTGTGTTGTGCTGGGTTGTGTTGTGCTGGGTTGTGTTGTGCTGGGTTGTGTTGTGCTGGGTTGTGTTGTGGTGGGTTGTGTTGTGGTGGGTTGTGTTGTGGTGGGTTGTGATGTGCTGGGTTGTGTTGTGCTGGTGTGTGTTGTGGTGGGTTGTGTTGTGCTGGGTTGTGTTGTGCTGGGTTGTGTTGTGCTGGGTTGTGTTGTGCTGGGTTGTATTGTGGTGGGTTGTGTTGTGGTGGGTTGTGTTGTGCTGGTGTGTGTTGTGCTGGGTTGTGTTGTGCTGGGTTGTGTTGTGCTGGGTTGTGTTGTGCTGGGTTGTGTTGTGCTGGGTTGTGTTGTGCTGGTGTGTGTTGTGCTGGGTTGTGTTGTGCTGGTGTGTGTTGTGCTGTGTTGTGTTGTGGTGGGTTGTGTTGTGCTGGTGTGTGTTGTGCTGCGTTGTGTTGTGCTGGGTTTTGTTGTGCTGGTTGTGTTGTGGTGGGTTGTGTTGTGGTGGGTTGTGTTGTGGGGGGTTGTGTTGTGGTGGGTTGTGTTGTGCTGGGTTGTGTTGTGGTGGGTTGTGTTGTGGTGGGTTGTGTTGTGGTGGGTTGTGTTGTGGTGCGTTGTGTTGTGGTGGGTTGTGTTGTGCTGGGTTGTGTTGTGCTGGGTTGTGTTGTGCTGGGTTGTGTTGTGGTGGGTTGTGTTGTGCTGGGTTGTGTTGAGCTGGGTTGTGTTGTGGTGGGTTGTGTTGTGCTGGGTTTTGTTGTGCTGGGTTGTGTTGTGCTGGGTTGTGTTGTGCTGGGTTGTGTTGTGGTGGGTTGTGTTGTGGTGGGTTGTGTTGTGCTGGGTTTTGTTGTGCTGGGTTGTGTTGTGGTGGGTTGTGTTGTGGTGGGTTGTGTTGTGCTGGGTTGTGTTGTGGTGGGTTGTGTTGTGCTGGGTTTTGTTGTGCTGGTGTGTGTTGTGCTGGGTTGTGTTGTGCTGGGTTGTGTTGTGGTGGGTTGTGTTGTGGTGGGTTGTGTTGTGGTGGGTTGTGTCGTGCTGGGTTGTGTTGTGCTGGGTTGTGTTGTGCTGGGTTGTGTTGTGGTGGGTTGTGTTGTGGTGGGTTGTGTTGTGGGGGGTTGTGTTGTGGTGGGTTGTGTTGTGGTGGGTTGTGTTGTGCTGGTTGTGTTGTGCTGGGTTGTGTTGTGCTGGTGTGTGTTGTGCTGGGTTGTGTTGTGCTGGGTTGTGTTGTGCTGGTGTGTGTTGTGGTGGGTTGTGTTGTGCTGGGTTGTGTTGTGGTGGGTTGTGTTGTGCTGGGTTGTGTTGTGGTGGGTTGTGTTGTGGTGGGTTGTGTTGTGGTGGGTTGTGTTGTGGTGGGTTGTGTTGTGGTGGGTTGTGTTGTGGTGGGTTGTGTTGTGGTGGGTTGTGTTGTGGTGGGTTGTGTTGTGGTGGGTTGTGTTGTGCTGGGTTGTGTTGTGGTGGGTTGTGTTGTGGTGGGTTGTGTTGTGCTGGGTTTTGTTGTGCTGGGTTGTGTTGTGCTGGGTTGTGTTGTGGTGGGTTGTGTTGTGGTGGGTTGTGTTGTGCTGGGTTTTGTTGTGCTGGGTTGTGTTGTGCTGGGTTGTGTTGTGGTGGGTTGTGTTGTGGTGGGTTGTGTTGTGCTGGGTTTTGTTGTGCTGGGTTGTGTTGTGGTGGGTTGTGTTGTGGTGGGTTGTGTTGTGCTGGGTTGTGTTGTGCTGGTGTGTGTTGTGCTGGGTTGTGTTGTGGTGGGTTGTGTTGTGCTGGGTTTTGTTGTGCTGGTGTGTGTTGTGGGGGGTTGTGTTGTGGTGGGTTGTGTTGTGGTGGGTTGTGTTGTGGTGGGTTGTGTTGTGGTGGGTTGTGTTGTGGTGGGTTGTGTCGTGCTGGGTTGTGTTGTGCTGGTTGTGTTGTGCTGGTTGTGTTGTGCTGGGTTGTGTTGTGCTGGTGTGTGTTGTGGTGGGTTGTGTTGTGCTGGGTTGTGTTGTGCTGGGTTGTGTTGTGGTGGGTTGTGTTGTGGTGGGTTGTGTCGTGCTGGGTTGTGTTGTGCTGGGTTGTGTTGTGCTGGGTTGTGTTGTGCTGGGTTGTGTTGTGGTGGGTTGTGTTGTGGGGGGTTGTGTTGTGGTGGGTTGTGTTGTGCTGGGTTGTGTTGTGCTGGTTGTGTTGTGCTGGGTTGTGTTGTGCTGGTGTGTGTTGTGCTGGGTTGTGTTGTGCTGGGTTGTGTTGTGCTGGGTTGTGTTGTGCTGGTGTGTGTTGTGGTGGGTTGTGTTGTGCTGGGTTGTGTTGTGGTGGGTTGTGTTGTGCTGGGTTGTGTTGTGGTGGGTTGTGTTGTGCTGGGTTGTGTTGTGGTGGGTTGTGTTGTGGTGGGTTGTGTTGTGGTGGGTTGTGTTGTGGTGGGTTGTGTTGTGGTGGGTTGTGTTGTGGTGGGTTGTGTTGTGCTGGGTTGTGTTGTGGTGGGTTGTGTTGTGCTGGGTTGTGTTGTGCTGGGTTGTGTTGTGGTGGGTTGTGTTGTGGTGGGTTGTGTTGTGCTGGGTTTTGTTGTGCTGGGTTGTGTTGTGCTGGGTTGTGTTGTGGTGGGTTGTGTTGTGGTGGGTTGTGTTGTGCTGGGTTTTGTTGTGCTGGGTTGTGTTGTGCTGGGTTGTGTTGTGGTGGGTTGTGTTGTGGTGGGTTGTGTTGTGCTGGGTTTTGTTGTGCTGGGTTGTGTTGTGGTGGGTTGTGTTGTGGTGGGTTGTGTTGTGCTGGGTTGTGTTGTGCTGGTGTGTGTTGTGCTGGGTTGTGTTGTGCTGGGTTGTGTTGTGGTGGGTTGTGTTGTGGTGGGTTGTGTTGTGCTGGGTTTTGTTGTGCTGGGTTGTGTTGTGGTGGGTTGTGTTGTGGTGGGTTGTGTTGTGCTGGGTTGTGTTGTGGTGGGTTGTGTTGTGCTGGGTTTTGTTGTGCTGGTGTGTGTTGTGCTGGGTTGTGTTGTGGTGGGTTGTGTTGTGGTGGGTTGTGTTGTGGTGGGTTGTGTTGTGGTGGGTTGTGTCGTGCTGGGTTGTGTTGTGCTGGGTTGTGTTGTGCTGGGTTGTGTTGTGCTGGGTTGTGTTGTGGTGGGTTGTGTTGTGGGGGGTTGTGTTGTGGTGGGTTGTGTTGTGCTGGGTTGTGTTGTGCTGGTTGTGTTGTGCTGGGTTGTGTTGTGCTGGTGTGTGTTGTGCTGGGTGTGTTGTGTGGGTGTGTTGTGGTGGGTTGTGTTGTGCTGGTGTGTGTTGTGGTGGGTTGTGTGTGTGGGTTGTGTTGTGGTGGGTTGTGTTGTGCTGGGTTGTGTTGTGGTGGGTTGTGTTGTGCTGGGTTGTGTTGTGGTGGGTTGTGTTGTGGTGGGTTGTGTTGTGGTGGGTTGTGTTGTGCTGGGTGTGTTGTGGTGGGTGTGTTGTGGTGGGTTGTGTTGTGCTGGGTTGTGTTGTGGTGGGTTGTGTTGTGGTGGGTTGTGTTGTGCTGGGTTTTGTTGTGCTGGGTTGTGTTGTGCTGGGTTGTGTTGTGGTGGGTTGTGTTGTGGTGGGTTGTGTTGTGCTGGGTTTTGTTGTGCTGGGTTGTGTTGTGCTGGGTTGTGTTGTGGTGGGTTGTGTTGTGGTGGGTTGTGTTGTGCTGGGTTTTGTTGTGCTGGGTTGTGTTGTGGTGGGTTGTGTTGTGGTGGGTTGTGTTGTGCTGGGTTGTGTTGTGCTGGTGTGTGTTGTGCTGGGTTGTGTTGTGGTGGGTTGTGTTGTGCTGGGTTTTGTTGTGCTGGTGTGTGTTGTGGGGGGTTGTGTTGTGGTGGGTTGTGTTGTGGTGGGTTGTGTTGTGGTGGGTTGTGTTGTGGTGGGTTGTGTTGTGGTGGGTTGTGTCGTGCTGGGTTGTGTTGTGCTGGTTGTGTTGTGCTGGTTGTGTTGTGCTGGGTTGTGTTGTGCTGGTGTGTGTTGTGGTGGGTTGTGTTGTGCTGGGTTGTGTTGTGCTGGGTTGTGTTGTGGTGGGTTGTGTTGTGGTGGGTTGTGTCGTGCTGGGTTGTGTTGTGCTGGGTTGTGTTGTGCTGGGTTGTGTTGTGCTGGGTTGTGTTGTGGTGGGTTGTGTTGTGGGGGGTTGTGTTGTGGTGGGTTGTGTTGTGCTGGGTTGTGTTGTGCTGGTTGTGTTGTGCTGGGTTGTGTTGTGCTGGTGTGTGTTGTGCTGGGTTGTGTTGTGCTGGGTTGTGTTGTGCTGGTGTGTGTTGTGGTGGGTTGTGTTGTGCTGGGTTGTGTTGTGGTGGGTTGTGTTGTGCTGGGTTGTGTTGTGGTGGGTTGTGTTGTGGTGGGTTGTGTTGTGGTGGGTTGTGTTGTGGTGGGTTGTGTTGTGGTGGGTTGTGTTGTGGTGGGTTGTGTTGTGGTGGGTTGTGTTGTGGTGGGTTGTGTTGTGCTGGGTTGTGTTGTGGTGGGTTGTGTTGTGCTGGGTTGTGTTGTGCTGGGTTGTGTTGTGGTGGGTTGTGTTGTGGTGGGTTGTGTTGTGCTGGGTTTTGTTGTGCTGGGTTGTGTTGTGCTGGGTTGTGTTGTGGTGGGTTGTGTTGTGGTGGGTTGTGTTGTGCTGGGTTTTGTTGTGCTGGGTTGTGTTGTGCTGGGTTGTGTTGTGGTGGGTTGTGTTGTGGTGGGTTGTGTTGTGCTGGGTTTTGTTGTGCTGGGTTGTGTTGTGGTGGGTTGTGTTGTGCTGGGTTTTGTTGTGCTGGTGTGTGTTGTGGGGGGTTGTGTTGTGGTGGGTTGTGTTGTGGTGGGTTGTGTTGTGGTGGGTTGTGTTGTGGTGGGTTGTGTTGTGGTGGGTTGTGTCGTGCTGGGTTGTGTTGTGCTGGTTGTGTTGTGCTGGTTGTGTTGTGCTGGGTTGTGTTGTGCTGGTGTGTGTTGTGGTGGGTTGTGTTGTGCTGGGTTGTGTTGTGCTGGGTTGTGTTGTGCTGGGTTGTGATGTGGTGGGTTGTGTTGTGGTGGGTTGTGTTGTGGTGGGTTGTGTTGTGGTGGGTTGTGTTGTGGTGGGTTGTGTTGTGCTGGGTTTTGTTGTGCTGGGTTGTGTTGTGGTGGGTTGTGTTGTGGTGGGTTGTGTTGTGCTGGGTTGTGTTGTGCTGGGTTGTGTTGTGGTGGGTTGTGTTGTGGTGGGTTGTGTTGTGGTGGGTTGTGTTGTGCTGGGTTTTGTTGTGCTGGGTTGTGTTGTGGTGGGTTGTGTTGTGGTGGGTTGTGTTGTGGTGGGTTGTGTTGTGCTGGGTTGTGTTGTGCTGGGTTGTGTTGTGCTGGGTTGTGTTGTGCTGGGTTGTGTTGTGGTGGGTTGTGTTGTGGTGGGTTGTGTTGTGCTGGGTTTTGTTGTGCTGGGTTATGTTGTGGTGGGTTGTGTTGTGGTGGGTTGTGTTGTGATGGGTTGTGTTGTGCTGGGTTGTGTTGTGTGTGATGTGGTGTAGGACATAAGACCTTTAAGACAAAAGCCCCCTAAGAAAAAAAGCCTCCAAAGACAAAAGCCCCTAGGAAAAAAGCCCCTAAGACAAAAGCCCCCTAGAACAAAAGCACCCAGACAAAAGCCCCTAGGACAAAAGCCCCTAAGACAAAAGCCCCTAGGAAAAAAGCCCCCTAAGACAAAAGCCCCCTAGAACAAAAGCACCCAGACAAAAGCCCCTAGGACAAAAGCCCCTAAGACAAAAGCCCCCTAGAACAAAAGCACCCAGACAAAAGCCCCTAGGACAAAAGCCCCTAAGACAAAAGCCCCTAGGAAAAAAGCCCCCTAAGACAAAAGCCCCCTAGAACAAAAGCACGCAAGACAAAAGGCCCTTAACCTAACCTAACCTATTTTGCACTTTAACTGAGGGGCTTTTGTCCTTATGGGCTTTTGTCTTGGGGGGCTTTGTTCGGACTCCGGTGTGTAGTCTCGTGTAGTGTTGTGTGTGGTTGGTGTGGTGTGGCATAGTGTAGTGTGGTGTGGTGTGTGTGATGTGGTGAGTGTGGTGTGGTGAGTGTGGTGTGGTGTATGTGGTGTAGTGTGGTGCGGTGTAGTGTGGTGTGGTGTGTGCGGTGTAGTGTAGTGTGGTGTGTGCGGTGTAGTGTGTGCGGTGTAGTGTAGTGTGGTGTGGTGTGTGCGGTGTGGTGTAGTGTGGTGTGTGTGGTGTGGTGTGTGTGGTGTGGTGTGGTGTGTGATGTGGTGAGTGTGGTGTGGTGTGTGTAGTGTAGTGTAGTGTGTGCGGTGTAGTGTAGTGTGGTGTTTATGGTGTGGTGTGTGATGTGGTGTGTGTGTGGTGTGTGTGGTGTAGTGTGGTGTGGTGTTTATGGTGTGGTGTGTGATGTGGTGTGTGTGGTGTGGTGTGTGTGGTGTAGTGTGGTGCGGTGTAGTGTGGTGTGGTGTGTGCGGTGTAGTGTAGTGTGGTGTGTGTGGTGTAGTGTGGTGCGGTGTAGTGTGGTGTGGTGTGTGCGGTGTAGTGTAGTGTGGTGTGTGTGGTGTGGTGTGTGCGGTGTAGTGTGGCGTGGTGTGGTGTTTATGGTGTGGTGTGTGGTGTAGTGTGGTGCGGTGTAGTGTGGTGCGGTGTTGTGTGGTGTGGTGTGTGCGGTGTAGTGTAGTGTGGTGTGTGTGGTGTGGTGTGTGCGGTGTGGTGTAGTGTGGTGTGTGTGATGTGGTGTAGTGTAGTGTGTGTGGTGTGGTGTAGTGTGTCCCACTCCAATTAATTATGCGTGAGGAAGGCCCTCTTTGTAATAACTCCCTCTTATAGAACCCTAATTCTCCCCCTTCAGTACCACACCCGGGACCATCAACCTCTTCTTATTACAACACATTATCCGCTCTACACACAAGGACTATAACTTCCTCCTCCTTTAATCAATCCATGAAGTAACCAGCCTCTCCTTATAGTCATTTCTCATAAACGGGTAGAACAATCTTTAAACCATTCTCTTTATACCTAGGACATGACCGCCACAGCCCTCCCACTCTGTTGTGTCTAGTCGTCTTAGGTGGGGACCGTGGTGGTCTTAGGAATGAATACTTTCCGTCCGTACTTGTGCAACCGTGCGTTCTTCCTCACGTCTGGGAGCTATGAGTTCAGTATTTCGTAAAATTAATAATGGATAATCAGTCAAAGTTGGTATTAGGATATAACACAATATGTTCCCGTAGGGGTTTGATGATCACTTATTTTCTGTTGTTAATTGCGATAGTTACAGATCCTTGAACTATATTGTGGGATATTTGTTCACCTTCAGTGGTAACCCCGTCGCTTATCACACTGCCTGGTGAGCACGGTAGAGAGTTGCTGAGGCAGAAGTATCAGAGATCGCTCTGCTGCTCTCAGAGCTACTACACCATTAGCACATCATGCATTAAGGCTGCCATCACCACCCTATCTCCCTCGTCAACCCACCTCCTGTCTCCCTGTTGCCAGCTAAGGGGGGGGGGGGGAGATGCAAGACGATGAATTAACTTTTATGTAAGAAGTATTATCCGAGCTTCTTGAGGGGATTTAATCTATTGAAGTTTATTCCTTATTTAAACGCTGTGTTTCAGTTCACACTTCGTGTAGGTAATACTGTTCTCTTATATGATATTTTACAAACAAGTCAGAGACGTGTTATGTATATAAACCGAAACTTCTTGTTGAAAGATGGATCATAAATGAAAATACTGTTACACTGTGAAATACCAACAAAAAACAAGGTTCTTAAGCACTACTTAAAGATTAAAGGAAATACTTATAAAGAAACAACAAACAAGTAACAGCCACAACTTAAAAGTATTTCTTCCGGTGACGAGGGGCCGTCGTGCGCCTCCCTATCTGCCACACTGTCAGCGCGGCACCATTAGCACTGCATTAATTAGACAAGTTTCTTGGGGCCGAGTAAGGAGGCAGAACTATAAATTTCTCAGGTGAGAAATAGTTCCGATTCTAATTTCTGAGGACGGGGATCAGGACCAGCTATTCACACAACTTTGGTTCATAGTAATTTTGGGTATGTTCGAACAAGAAATATACAATATTTTATAAATTTCTTATGTACTAAGGCCGTGTTTAGAGGGAGTGTTTGGGGTGAGTGATTATATGCTTATATACGAGTATGTCCAACACTAATCTAATTTCCATAATACCTCGAACTATTTCCTTTATCACTCATAATATTAGAGAGTTTTACTGAATCAAACTATTTTGTGATAAATGACTGTCGATAGAAAATTAATCAATTGTATATAAAGCAGGCTTAACCGATAACTACCACTGCTCGACTCACACCCAACAACAACAAGCTGAGAGATGCTGAAGAATACGCCAGTAGTCAGGCAGTAAACATCTGGTAGGTTCATCAACACAGTTACTCCCTCACAACACTGAACAAACACAACCTAACAACAACAAACACGAAAAGTGAGGAAAGAGAAAACTGTAAACAAAACAAAAACTGGTTTACAGATCTATGACAAATCAAATAACATTTATAACAGTGTTATAAACCTGTAACTCACAATCACTTTAATGAGAACAGAGAAGAAAAAGTTGTGACATAAGTAACAACTTACAGAATTAATCGTAAACCAAACACTGGCTGTAATGCCTGTCATTGCCAGCATCACAAGGCACAAAAAATATACATTTATGCGTGTACACACACACACACACACACACACACACACACACACTTATCCTTAATAACACCCCAGTTTTATGCAAATATATATATAACTCATGGCGAGCCAAAATGCAGGTGGTGGTGGCGACACGTTTGACACAATAATGGCTGTGTTCCGCTGTAAGCTGTAATCTGGTGGGCTGGGTGTCTCATTAGAAGATTCACACCAAGTCATTAACACGGCAAGCCTAAACCCCGCCTTCAACACCATCGCTGGCAGGAGTGATCGAAAAGTCCTTGTGCACCTTCACTAATCAACAATATACTTCATTATCTTGTTCTTCTTACAGTAAATAATAGAAATGATCTAATATTTACTGCCAACTTCTTTCTGCTCCAAAAAACACACATACACATGATCACAGACACACAAGCATACACAAAACATAAAATTCAAAGTCGTCTTTTTAAGAACACAACACTAAGCCACGATTTAAGATAACGAGGAAACTTGTTACATCATGTAAATTATTTGGTTTCTATTTGAAATATCTCAATTTACTGGCTTAAATGAAGCAAACATTACCTAAGAAGAACACGACAGAAGAGTGAATTAAATCCGACTGATAGTTTAATATTAGTAGTTATTTTAATCAACAAGGACATAACGGGGCGTTCTTGAGACTATTTACCACAGCAGATCACACCAAAGCATCAGGTACCACAACGGTCACACAATCCTCCAGAAACCTTCGGGGTATACAAGCAAGTTAACCCAGGAAACAGGTACACCAGCAGGTTAACCAAGAAAGCAGGTACCTGAGCAGGTCATACCAGCCCAGGGGTGTCCACCGAAAGAGAGTGAAGTAACAAATCAATTAAAGGGACATTATTATTGTGTTGTACCCCAAGGAGACTACACTAACCCTCATCATTCATGGCCACTCCTTCTTTACATCTCGCTGTCCAGAACTCTCTCACACCCTCTGTCCAGGACTCTCTCACACCCTCTGTCCAGAACTCTCTCACACCCTCTGTCCAGAACTCTCTCACACCCTCTGTCCAGGACTCTCTCATACCCCCTGGCCAGGACTCTCTCACACCCTCTGTCCAGGACTCTCTCACACCCTCTGGCCAGGACTCTCTCGCACCCTCTGTCCAGGACTCTCTCGCACCCTCTGTCCAGGACACTCTCACACCCTCTGTCCAGGACACTCTCACACCCTCTGTCCAGGACACTCTCGCACCCTCTGTCCAGGACTCTCTCACACCCTCTGTCCAGGACACTCTCACACCCTCTATCCAGGACTCTCTCACACCCTCTGTCCAGGACTCTCTCACACCCTCTGTCCAGGACTCTCTCACACCCTCTGTCCAGGACTCTCTCACACCCTCTGTCCAGGACTCTCTCACACCCTCTGTCCAGGACTCTCTCACACCCTCTGTCCAGGACTCTCTCACACCCTCTGTCCAGGACTCTCTCACACCCTCTGTCCAGGACTCTCTCACACCCTCTCTCCAGGACTCTCTCACACCCTCTGTCCAGGACTCTCTCACACCCTCTGGCCAGGACTGTCTCACACCCTTTGTCCAGGACTCTCTCACACCCTCTGTCCAGGACTCTGTCACACCCTCTGCCACTCTGTTACACCTTTTATCCAGGCGTCTCTCACACCGTCTCTCGCATCCTCTGTCCAGGCGTCTCCAGGCGTCTCATACCCTCTGTCCAGGCGTCTCTCACACCCTTTGTCCAGGCGTCCCTCACAGTGTATTTTCTCACATGGTATATTGACTCCTACAGGCTGTCTACTTGAGATGAAGTCCAGCATCTTATTCAAGTTTCTCTACTTGAAAGGACGAGATATTGATTTCAAAATAAACAAAGCCCGCCTTTCTTTTATTAATTTTACGTCGAGAATGCAGTATTTTATCGAGAACGAGTATACCCTTGATGGGATATACACTCCTACAGGTGTACTGTATATTAGGAATGAACAGTAAAATCCACGAGTGATTATTTTCTCTTACTTTTTATGTATGGTCCAGTTAAAGGACGACCGCCTAGTGTCTTTTTAATATTTTTATTCAGCCCTTTGTGTGGCGGGGCCGAGATGGGACTGTTAGCGCTATTTTGACGTCGCTGATTACAGGTAGAGACGGTGTGGCGGCCGGGTTATGTCTGATAAATACATTCGTGTTAACACGCACTCCTCACCCACCCATCCAGCTACACACATATATCACTAATTACGTGATAAAATGTTAATTAAGCCTTCATCACCTTGAGGACTGGACCAGCACTGTCCAAGTTGTACCTGTATATTGCATCTCACTCACCGCCTTACACGCCCCACATAATCTTCTTTTAGCGCTTCATGACCAGCATAACAAAACGGATTTCCCAAGGTAACTTTCAGTGTCAGTAGAACATTTATAAATGATATAAAGTGATCAGACATCACTTAAGATAAGCACTCGATTATATTTCTCACTCTGCTTCGTTCATCGTCATATAGTATCAGATTCTAGATAAAAGGGTTTCAAGTTGAGTGCCTCTCTTTAGATGCTGCTGTGTGACACCTTGTTTAAGTTTATCTGGTCTATTGAGGATTCATAGAGCAACGTGGGGATGACTGCGATAGTTGTAGCAAAAATGGTGGTGGTGGTGGTGGTGGTGCTAGCAGTGGAAATAGTGGTGTTTATGGTATTAGTTGTGGCGAAAATAATGGTGTTGGCTGTAGTGGTGGTATCAGTGATTGTGACGATGATGATTAGTGGTGACGATACCAGTGGTGGTGGTGGTAATTTATTTATTAATTATTTTTTAATTTTGCCATGTACAACGGCTAGTTTATTGTGCACCCCATAGTCATCCCGTGAGCGGTAGTTCTGTACATAAAGGGTAACGTATTAGCAACTGTGTGAGTACAGGAATGTGAGGCAATATGTCTGGCCGCACACTTTGTTATTCACATTTGCGTGAGAGGTAATCAAGCACATTGTGTTTGGTTCTATACATGGGAAATTATATAGCTAACGAGTGCAAAATAGTGGATACAATCTTAATATGTCAACTATCTTGCCATTAGAGATAAAGGTTCTATATTCACACAGTCAAGGACGTAGTGTTCGAGTATGGCCACACACTTTACATTTAGTCTTGTTCACATCTGCTTGAGGAACATACTGCCAAAGGTACTTATATCCTAACCTTAGTCTAATGGTTATATCATCTTGTAATCTAGTGATATTGTTACTTACTTCATATACAAGTTTCGCTTGATACATCTTATTATCGCCGCTGGCAAGGCAACGCCAGCACTGTAGTTGAAGCCAGCGGCGATAACACATCTCATCATGAGAA
Source organism: Homarus gammarus (assembly GCA_958450375.1). Classification (NCBI taxonomy): domain Eukaryota; kingdom Metazoa; phylum Arthropoda; class Malacostraca; order Decapoda; family Nephropidae; genus Homarus; species Homarus gammarus. The sequence continues at coordinate 789,252 of CAUDMG010001162.1, forward strand.
GCAATGGATTGACTAATGCCTGTTTGCATTTGTCTGCTTGCGTTAAATTCATCAATAAGTTCTTTCCTAATCATTGTTTTAGAGATTCGTTTTGACAGACCCAGATTGTATTCAACAGGGTCTTTGTTAGACATGGCATGTAATAGTAATGGTGGCGCTAGAAATGGTGATGGCAATGTTGACGAGAATGGTGGCAGTGTTAGATAAACCTGACAAAAACAACCCATAATATTGCAAGTGAAACAGGAACCTGAACACCTGTCAGGTATAAAGTGTGGGTGCAGGTGACAGTGTACAGCTGTGAGAGTTAAAGGGAGCGTCGTGAGTCTGTATATCATGTCATCAACAAACCAATACTTTAGTGAACTATAGGGGAGGCGAGGAGAAATTGGGGTAGGTTGAGGGGAGGTGAGGTGAAGGTGGAGAGGAGGTGAGAGGGAAGTTGGGGAAGGTGGCGAAGAGGTAAGGGGAAATTCGAGGGTCGGTAGCGAGGAGGTGAGGGGGAAGCTAGGGGAGGTAGCGAAGAGGTGAGGGGAGGAGAAGGTAGATGAAATATTGCATGAAATTCTCGTTTTTTACATAAATGAAAAAATTCGTTATTTTCGTGGATCTCAGCAAGTGGTGGAGTCACTGAGGAGCCTCTGTCAAGGTTGAAGTTCTTAACCTTTGACATGGCAGAGCTCTGGAGAGTGGTTCTGAGGGTCATGCATTATGATGTTGTGGCCAGATTGTCATTAGATGTTACAATGAATTCTAAAATTAATTGGGGGTCATAATGAAGGTTGTAACTGAGTAAGAGTCATTATTGTTCAAGGTAATTTTTTTTGTACTAAATTTAAAGGCATATTTCCACAAAACCACTAACTAATGTGCCAGAGCAGGTGAGGTCGGCTATTAACTGAGAAATTCTATTCAAATTCCATCTATCACAGCGAATTTTAGTGTCAATTAATGTTACTTTATCATTCTTGGACAATAATAAATGGCTTGATGATCACTGCGCTTGTATTATTTCACATGTTTACATCATTTTCCCGGTACAGGTATAAAGTAATATTTTGGTGGTGTTTCCCTAATACACTCATTCATTCTTATCACTGTAAAATATATAAGTTACTGTCCTCGCACAAGGTCCTGGAATCTGGCTTACCCGTCTGGTCACACTAGCTAACGTCACCCATCAGAAGTGCGCCCGTCATCTCTAAGAATCACTCTGTTGCCTCCAGTGGATGCATCTTCTCCACTTCTTGTGCATCCTTCCCTCCATCCTTCCATTTCTTTCTTGGTCTTCTCCTCTCTTTCTTACCATCCATTTTTTAATTATACACTTTTTTTATCACTAAGAATGGTTTATAATAATGATCATGATTTAACAGTGAACATAAATATTTGGTAAGATACAAACAAAAAACTGTTGCGACCTCCATACTTTACGTGTCATACTAAGAACTTGTGATAGAACAAATCTCAGAACTCACCACATATATCAGAGAACTTTAGACGGCGCCCTTTGGTCTCAGATCGCCTTAATGTATGGATCCATAAGGGTTCATTACACATCATCCAGCAGTGATATAATGATCCATAAGCGGTGTGGAGGATAGTGGTATGATGGCCCGCGCCTCACAGTGTAGGCTGGGGTCAGGGGAGACGCTGCGGGCCATTGATAATAAAGACATCGTGGCTGAGCGGCCAGCTACGGGACGTGGTTCCCCACTGACACTCTTATAGCCTATATAAATCTTGGCAATTTTGTAATGGTCTGTGATCCTCTAAGGAGTCATTTGGAAATGATTGTAAGGTCAGAGTTATCAGCCATTATTGTGAATCCTGCATCACCGCCCGAAAACTGTATTTGGAATGTCAATGTTACATTTATCAATCTATTGTTGTGGTCTATTAGGACCTAACCACTTTTTATAGAAAGATAAAAATCGCCTCTTTGTTAATGGACAAGGAAACTTGAATGACATTCATTATCATCAGGCTGGAGTGCGAATCAACATCAGAGTAGCTTTTATAGCCCGTGACCAAGAGGCACTCAACCCACACCCTGTTTTCCACGGTAAAGCCGCCCTTGTGTCCTTCCGTGATGGAAGGTGTTGCGGGTGTCGGGTGGTGCGCGCGGTTAAGTAGTTTGTCCATCACCCACGCCCCCTGGGGTACGCCTGGAGAGCGGCGGGTCGGCTTTTGTGTTGCTGTCTTCACCTATTGACACCTTCAAGCCGACCACGCCGCTGACAGGCCCCGCTGACTCTTTTAACCGCCGCCTCTCCTCATAGCTCAAGCCACTACCACCGCTGTCCTCCCCGTGCTAGCTTCCATCACACACACACCTCACACTTGTTCTTCGTACTATCATACTTCCTTCGAGATCCTGAACCATTTTAAAAATAAAAAGAACTCGTCCTCTGCTCTTGAACGAATGTTCAGAAAGATTTTTATATGGGCAACAGTCACAGAGAGAGAGAGAGAGAGAGAGAGAGAGAGAGAGAGAGAGAGAGGCAGGCTAGTGGGACTGTAGGGGAGGCGGCGACCACCTCTGTCGTTCGCCGCACCTGATTCTCTGTGATAACGTACGCACCTTGGCCACGCCCCCTCGCGGTTCGGGTGCTTCCCCCGCACCATGTAGAAGCAGCATCAGCGGCGGCGACTCACACCATCAACTTTACATCTTCTTTTATCCCCTCAATAATTTATAACTTTGTAGGTAGCTGTTGCATTAAATTACTTATGGTATAGTGTATGAGATGATGCACAGTGGCCTCTGTCTCGCCCCTCTTATGCCAAGAGACTCATGACTCATACAAAAAGACTCAATTACGGTCTAGTCTTGACTGTCATGGTAGATGAGCTGGGAGGTTTATTATATTCATTACGTGTGGCCTGAGTAACACCCCAGGTTACGTGAGCTGCCGCCAGGCTGAAGAAAAATGGAGGTGGTTCACTGAAACAAGAAAGATAGAAGGCAGACTGCGTTCTTTACGACATGAAAACGATATTTGAAGCCTCTTAGTTTTTATATATTGGCCATAAAAATAATAACAACACAACACACTGGAACAATACTTCTTGGTTAAAGTCGTAAAATCGATTCACGGAATATCCTCGTGAGGACTCTGGTGAGAAGCCGTGTACACAGGAGTCGGATGGAGCCGGGGAGAAGGGATGCGTCATGTGCCTCACGCAGACTTATTAGAACAGACGATAATCAAAGGAAATAGTTAACAATAATATCTCTGGCATTAAGATGCAGGTGTTGGAAACATGGATAATCATATCCAGAGACTGTTCATGGCGAGATCACGTCAACACACTTGCTGTACGAGTGATAAGACACCAGTTACTGAGGCCAAATTTAAACACAGTGAAGTAACTTGCAAAAGTACAAAAAATAATTTAATACAATAGGAGTAACGAGCTGTATGTCTTGTAGAAAAAGTGTCCGGTGAAACACGAAAAATAAATAAATAACAAAACGTGAAAACTATCTAAACAAGAAGAATAATCATAGTGGATGGTTGGTACAAATAAAGGAATATATTGAAATGAATTATTGAAAGAGTACAACGAAATGACGACGATATGCGAGTGAAATAGATATTAAAGACGATGATAAACAAGCGAAACAACCATAATGGAACACGACGAAAAGGTAAATGTAATGGTTCAACGTTTTTTATGGGTCAAGAAGTGTGAGAAAAATAATTAATTACTTTGTCACGTAGTAGGTTCATAATGCTCGAGGCTTCTGTGTACTAACGTAACAAGACGATGGGTGATTCTCACATAGTAGATCAAGAAATGGCGAGTCAACATGTGATAAGGTCAACATGTGGTGAGCTGTAGCTGTGGTGGTGTGTAGCTGTGGTGAGGTGTAGCTGTGGTGGGGTGTAGCTGTAGTGGGGTGTAGCTGTGGTGGGGTCAAGTAATAACAAGATCAAGAGCAAAACTGACGTATTCTCGATCTTCTATGACCTGTGTGTGGGTTAAATTTCCCCGAGATTACTTAATAATGGTTGAAGCTGAGGGGCAATAAATGTTTCCCAAGACGAACCTTGACCCTTGACCCATTGTTCACCATGGATTACCGGGGTCTACCTATCACTCATCCCGATTAATGGTCAAAATTTCATAAGTTTTAGTCAATAGCTGAAGGCAGTCGAGCGGTAGGAGACAAAAACACTAAACAAGTAAGTACACACACTAAACTAACTATAACATGGACAATTATTTCGTAAAATAAGTAATTAAGAGAAAAAAACTATTTGTGGTCACGGCTACGAGGTTGGTGGCTGGCAGAGGCTGTACGGTGGAGCGCCAGGATATGGGAGAGTCTGAGTTATTATGACACGGATCAGGTAGTGGTGGTGGTGGAGGTGGAGATGGTGGTGATGATGGAGATGGTGGTGATGGTGATGATGATGGAAATGGTGGAGGTGGAGATGGTGGTGGTGGTGGTAGTGAAGATGATGATGGAAATGGTGGTGGTGATGGTGGTGATAGTGGCGATGGTTAGTGGTAGGTGTATACAGTGATGGAGTGGTGGTGATGGGGGGTTAATTGTTTGGTAGATGTGTGGAGGGTGCAGAAAAGTATGTAGCAGGTGTGTGATGGAGTCAGGTGTTTTAGTGGTCAGTGTGTGATGAGTGGTAGAGTAAGGTGTTTGGTAGGTAATAATGGTGAATGTGTGATAGGTACTAGAGTCAAGTGAGTGGTAGGTGTAAGGTAGATAGTGGAGGTGATGGAGGAGGGTGAGTGGTAAGTGTTGGAGGGTGGCGGAAGGTGATGGAGGAGGATAGTGGTAGGTGGTGGTGAAAGAGGGTGGTGGTAGGTGGTGGTGAAAGAGGGTGGTGGTAGGTGGTGGTGAAAGAGGGTGGTGGTGTTAGGTGGTGGTGGAGGAGGGTATTGGTGGTGGAAGGAAGGGACGGAGGGAATTGGGGAGGTGGGGGTGGATGGTGCACTATACAATTAGGGTGGGCGGGTAATGAGGTGGTCAGGGGTGATAAATATGACGGTCGCTGGCAGATCCCTCACGACGTCTCCAAGTATCATAAATTCTAACACAAGAGGAGTCGGAAGATCTGCTTAAGAGGAGGACAGGTGGTGGGGAAAAAACCCCTTCTTCCTCTTCTCCATCTCTCTTCTTTTCCCTTCTGCACAATATGTCAAGACACCTTTAGACATAATTCTTAAACAACATGAGATGGTTTATTCCCCGTGTTTAAGAGGTTGAGGAGAATTAATTTTTGTCAGAATGAAATAGAAAACAAAATCGACTTTATCATGTTTTCATATCAATTTTGTGTGTGATATTTTGGATAGTGAATTAGAGTAATGTGATAGTTTTTTTTTAATGTGTTTTCCAGCATGATCCTAGTGTGAGTTACTAACTAAGGAAATGAACAATGAATGACGGTAAAGATGAAAATTTCTGTGATCAGGTCAGGTCAAGTCAGGTCAGGAGGTCATGGTGTCTCTGTGCTGACATACGCACTGAAAGAGAGGAGGCAAAACAAAAGCACAAAATTATTAATAAAAAATATCAAAAGTTTTGTGTCTGTACTTTACAATGTATTTATTTTGTATTCTGCATTGTTTTTTCCTTCTTCCTTCTCTTTCTCTCTTCAAAATTTCTCTTTTTCTCTCTATTCTTATTCCAAGTCGTAATCTCTCTATCATTCCTCTTTTTTATATCTTTTTTATTTCGTCCTGCCCTCCCTCCTTCCCTCTCCCTCTCTCTTCCTCCAGACGTCCCTCCCTCCCCATTCCCCAATCTCTTCGTTCCCTCCTCTCTCTCCTCCTCGCCCCTCCCCTCTCACACCCTTCTGGCCGTGCTGATGATTACATATGAGGCGTGGAGAATCGTCAAGGAATTTGCCAGCCATTTAGAGTGGTGTACGTAGGTGTGTGTGTGTGTGTGTGTGTGTGTGTGTGTGTGTGTGTGCGTGTACGTGTGTTTATGCATGTATATACCCTGTATATATCAATTAGAGTTAGACCTTGAAAATTCAATATAAATTTCTCCGTGATATATCTGGACGGGTGGATGGTTCTCCTCATCTATCCACTTTTAATATTCCTACTCAATTTCTTAGAGAGAGAGAGAGAGAGAGAGAGAGAGAGAGAGAGAGAGAGAAAGAGAGAGTTACACAGGGTCGGATGAAGTCGTTGAAGGGAATATGCGTCAAGAATCGTTTTTGGTGTGGGTCATTTTTCACCTCTTCATGTGGCCATTATGCATTCTGGATACAACGTCTAATTTGGAATGCGTCGTTATTCATGGAGATTCGCCTTAAATACGTGCGCATCGGGTTTCTTTAAAAAAGGATTTAAAACGGCGCTATACCGTGCAAAATGAGAGTCTAAATACATAAACATCGTACACACACGCAGGCAGGATCCTAGTTGGTTCATCTGGCCGTGAGACACACCACGTACTGTACTCTTAAAACTCATGGCACACACACACACACACACACACACACACCACATATAAAGTCTTCATAAATTTATTCAGTTAACAGACACAAAAAAAAAGACGTGCTCGATAACCATGGAAGAACATAAAAACATTAGCTATCTCCTCCATATTCAAAACTGACACTGACACTTCTCTCCCGCCAAGATAGAGTTCTCAACCAGTCACCCGAGGATTGATACACAAGAATTAAGACTTTCCACTGGCAGGAGGAGGGGGGAGGGGGGTGGTGGTGATGGTAAAAAGAGGTAGGAAGAGGAAGAGGGGAGTGCCGGGGTAGGGGAGCCGATAACTGAATTACTAAATGACACAGTCTTCCATCATAACAGCAATTGAGGCACTGGTCCATAAGGTATCTCCCAGCAAACGTAAATAACTTGGTTTCTTTAATGATACACTTCTGAGACACCATACCTATCAGGGATCTCTTGCCAGCCTGGTATTACCCTCACCAGGTGCTAGAGGCGGAAATCTTAGGAAAATCGACGGTAAGTTGAGTGGTGTGTGGAGTTGGGGGTTGGCACTGTGGTGGAGGGAAGGTTGTAATCAGTCCACGCGGCAAGCCATCCGCCTCTGTCAGTGTCTAATTGATAATAACAGGAGGACTGGCAGCTCTACCTTCGTGGGTTGCTTACTACCTTCAGGGGAGCGACTTGTTGGGGTGGTGGTAGAGTGGTAGTAGCGGGTGGTGGTAGAATGGTAGTAGTGGGTGGTGGTAGAGTGGTAGTAGTGGATGGTGGTAGAGTGGTAGTGGTGGATGGTGGTAGAGTGGTAGTAGTGGGTGGTGGTAGAGTGATAGTAGCGGGTGGTGGTAGAGTGGTAGTAGTAGCAATGAAGAGAAGATTGGCAATGTGGCAGAATGGGACCCTTGAGGATCTCCTGTGTGAAGCAAGAACACTGCAGGAGAGACTAAAATTTACAGGTGACGGAAAGCAAAACACCGATGACGTTGCAAGAAAGTTTGGAAACAAAATGCGTGTGAGAAAAGTGTCTTCGGCGGTAAGATCTCTCACAGAGGAATCCTCCGGTGGGGTTCTGCCAATAAACAGAGATACATTAAAACAAATGAAAGAAAAACATCCCCCTGCAAGTGAAGACGAAGGCATCAGGTTCCAGGGTGACTATATCCCACCAAATGCTGTCCTGCTCGAGAAAATAACAGGAGGGATGGTGTGGAAAAAGGCACTGAAGACTCGAGGAGGTGCCGGCCCTTCAGGTCTGGATGCAAACGGTTGGAGAATCATCCTCAGCACTAACAAGTTTGGCCCTGTAGCAAGTGATCTCTGCACTGCCATTGCCGTCCTTGCAAGAAAGCTGGCATCCTCGTGCTGCCAACACCTCCATGCTCTGACGGCCTACTGCCTCATTCCCCTGGATAAGAATCTAGGATGTAGGCTTATAGGTGTGGGGAAGTGCTGAGGCAGATCATCGGAAAATACATAATGGAGGTGGTAAAGGATGATGTCATGGCAGCAGCAGGGAACCTGCAAGTTTGTGCTGGCCACCAGGCTGGAGGGGAAGCTGCCATTCACGTCATGAGAACGATATTTGAGCAGCGTGATTGTGAGGTCGTTCTCCTGGTGGACGCTTCAAACGCATTCAACATACTTAACCGCAAGGCCGCACTGCACAACATCAAGATCAAGTGTCCAAGCTTTGCAATGTATGTTGAAAACTCCTATAGGTTTCCATCAGACCATAGTAAACAACAAGGCTCTAAGAGGTGATACCATCATACAGCTTCCCCCAATAGCCACACCTTCGCCACGATTTTATTACCTTAATATTAAATATCCTAATACATAAGTAGCTATCCTAGCTGTGTTGAGTTAGTTGAGCCGCAGATCTATGCGACATTCAGTGACTGTAGCCTCAGAGTCAATATCTGCATTTGTTGTTGGCTTTGGGGCCGATGCTCTCGTTCCCCTGAGGCAGAGCAAGGCCGACCTAAGTACTGCTACTACTACAAATACTATATTACTACTACTCTTACTATTTCTATAGTACTTCTACTATATTACTACTACTACTACTGTCATTGATACTACTACTTTGGCTACCACTAGTGCAAACATCCGCACCGCCACAACTTCTAGAGCCACTACTATAAATACCATGACTACTGCTGTTATTATTACAATTAATTATACACTGTTGGTAATTTTCTTTTAACTTCATTACAAGATTCAGAACACAGAAACCTGATGAAGAAACTGGCCCTTGAGCCCAAGGATTTCACCGGGAGAAAGGAGGTGTGGAAGTGCAGTGAGGGAGGCGGCGGCAGGGATCAAGGTGATGGTGAAGTTTGATAGAAGTCGGATTTGGTATTGTTGAGGTTGTTGTGTGAGGAGTGTTGGAGGGACGATGATGGAGGTGAGCAGTAATGAGATGAGGCCGGCATGATGAAGCACAGACTGAGATGTTCCAAATAAGACGTGAGAGTATCATTTTCGCGAAAGGTTATTTACAATGGGAGGCTGGCATGTCGGCCCAGTCCAACCCGTGCTACATGGATAACCTTACAAGGGTCGCCATTATATTATCATCGGAACACTTTTAGCTTTTTTTCTTCTTCTCTACGTGTCAGTCTGTGAGTAAAGCTAATATTTAGAAATTCTAGCTCCCCCTCCCCACTTCCCTGGGACGGAACCTTTGCAGATCTCCAATTCGGTTGCCTGTTAAATATTTGAGGTCCAGGAAAATGCCCTGAAAGCCCCTGCTGGCAACCTTTGAAAACCTCTCTTTTAAATCTTGGTCAATTTTGGCATTCGAAATTATCCCTGGTATATTTTTTCATGTACGTAGTAATTTGATCACAACTAAATATACAATAATAAGGACAGCAGACCACTGAAACACACACAACTCAGACTGACTTATGGTGAAAGCACGACAGGGGTGTGTCGGTGTCAGGAGACCTCGTTATTGCTTTGTGGTGTAGAATGACAGAGTGAGGCAAGAACGACCACAGTGAATGACAACTCGCCCTCTCATGTGTAGAATCAGTGTGGGTATGTGCAAATTAAAAAAGTAAATTGCCAAATACATACACTTAAGTACATATGAAATTACACATATACATACAGACTCTATTCTGAAAAATATGCCGTAAAATATGAAAACTTTTAGTCTACATATAATATTTTCGTAAACCATGTAAGTCACAAACTACACGAAGTTATGGCTAAAGATGTCTCAAAGAAAATTATAATTCATATGGCAGTGACAACGAAGCTGTGGCTAAATATGTCTACATCTGATCAATATTCCTTCTTACGTGGCGGAAAGGAATTAATGACTAAAAATATTTACATCACAGAACAATATCTCCCTCACATAGCACAAGTGACGTACTTATCACTAGGTAATGTTTATTAACGATCATAATAACCAACTTTCAAGGCAGTAACGACATAACTATGGAAAAAATGTCTTCCACTAAGCATGGCTGGGCTGTGTATTTATGGGTAAATAATGTCTTGTGGTGATCAATGACCCACCACATGGCTAAGACGTCCTTAATATAGCCATTCACTATACACTTATCCCTAATATGTCTGAAATACTTGAAGTAATGATCAAGCCCCTGCATCAGCCTGCACTGCTTCTCCTATATTCTACATCTCACTGTGTGGTAACCAGCCCAGCGTCCTCCAAGGTGTACCAGTAACCGTATATTTTACATTTCATTGTGTTGTAACCAGCCTGGCGTCTTCTACCACACACTAACCCCCGTATACAAGCTCCAGGTTCCTCTGGCCCCCTTTAATCGTGTCACACATGCCAGCTTCGTGAGGCCGGGAGAGCATCCCAGACCCGGCTGTCGGCGATTTCAACGACAGTCTGGTAATTATCCATTTGTCACGGCATTGTTTTTATCCGCCGCCCGGCCATAAATAAAGCTGTTTTACTGTTCCCTTTAACTGGGGAACTGAGCATTATTGGAGGTTGTCATATAAGTTAGACTCGTTGGGTTGGGTTTAGGTGCCAGACGCGTACGAGAGAAGTTCAAGGGCGTTTATGTGTGAAAGACTGATGTCTTAATAATGCTCTTGACGGACGATCTCTGACGGCAGCGCTCCGTCTGCAGGTATATTTATGTATTAACTTTTTTCTGCTTGTGCGTGTCTCGATGTAGTTAAGCTTAATAAAGCCATCACAAAGTTTTCGTCGATTTTAAAGGTATTTACGATTAATCTTTGACTAATGCCAAGGTCTTCGTCTGGCTCATTATTTTTACTTAAAAACTAGGCATGAATTATGCAAAAGTAACCCTTAATAACGGCAGGCACGAGCCAACAGGATTTAACCAAGCTAACTTAACGATCTACTTAAGATTGTTCCATACATACGAAATGTTCTGACTGCACATCAGGTTGATAAAATCGAGAACGTGGGGACAAGACGAACCTTCCTCTCCACGGATCACCATCTCCAGTATGAGGAGAAGTTGTGCTGTCTGGGCTTGACCTTGAGGGAAAACCTCTCAATCGAGATGAATCTACGCCTATAGGAGGGACAACCACAACCTTTGGCAGGCTACATTAGGTGGTCTAGAATAATGACAAACTAAATAATAGAATAAGCTATTAGTATGCCTGGCCTAAGTTCTCAGCGTCCTCCTCTATGGCTGTGACATAGACAGAAGACAGCCATCAAGAGAAACGGCTGAAATGCTTGACGCATCTCGACCATAACACGTTAGGACTAAATAACGAACGCACTTGTTCTATTCAAAGTTCATGTGCTGTAATATAAGCGTCCATACTTTGGTAGAGCAAAAACGTTTGCATTAGACTGGCCACGTGCAAAGAACTCAGCTGGATGGCTGACTACTCCAGGATATCCAGCTGAAGGGGATAAATCGATTAGACATCCTAAACCTTGCTTTAAGGATGTCTATAAACAAACCCTTGTGGTCGAAGATTGGGATATTCCCTGCTGGTGAGAGAGACGGGTGACTTCAACAGCTGAGAGAGGATTTAAAACTCATGATATTTATGGATTGGCTCTACCAACCCAAATTTAACCAACAACTGAGACGAATGTGTCTAATTCAGTCCCTAACTCGAGACTTCATGTGTGAAAAGTATGTTAGACACCACCAATCCAGACCTGGCCTGTCAACCAGCCTCAGAAAGTGTCACCAGTTCTGATCTGCATTAACGCAATATCATCCTTTTTCGGAAACGGACATAAACAGTCATTCTCTTTGGTTTAATTTTAATAACACAGTTAGGAAATATTTGGAAAATTACCTCTGATGAAGTTTAATAAGGAAATAATTGAATGTTACCTGGTTGAAAATCGCAACAGCATTATTTTACTATAAATGTTATCATTAGAGCAGTAATGGTGTTTGCATAGTCTCTAAAAAATTATGATGAGGGATTTTTGTATCAAATCACACGTTAGAGGATTCCAGAGCACGCATAAAACATTGCTATGTCATTTATTGTTGGAAAAGATATAGCAGACTAGGAGCTATATAATAATTTGTTGCTATACTTAACGTAATTGACAAGAAACCAAGAAACTTTAAACAAACCCGACTAATTAATATAAGTGCAATAAAGGAACAATATACCTGGTAGAAGAAGTAATGGCACTGTGCTGGGTGTGCCGGATGGTCCGCCTCAAGGACTCCCGACACACCCGATTGACTACAGTACAGTACACCTGAGAGCGGTGAGAAGATGTTTACATCCTCATAGACAGAAACCAAGTGTGCTGTAGAGAAGCACATACAACATACATAGTATATGAATTATACGATAATAAAGCTTATGAATAAAATTTGAGCAACCTTTAATTTCTTTACAGATTACAAAAACAACAACAACAACAACAACTTTATGCAAAAAACTCAACACATTTACAAACGTGATGTAAGTATCAATTCACAGAAAAGTTTCCTCCGACCTTTAGATTATTACCAACGAGGATTATTTACTTCGGCTAAACAAATATTCATAGTAACATGATACCTGTCCTGAAAGGTAACCAACCTGCCAATTTACAGGAATTGGATATTTTGGGATCACTTAACAAAAATCCAATAATGTAAGTTTTGCAGTCAGGACAAACAACCAGTCATCCGTCTGTTCAGCTACAGCCAATCAGAGTGTCGCTTGGGTAAACATGACCTAAAATTTACCGGAAACACCTTATTGTAACTTAAGAGTGAATTACTTTTATACATATTCTGGAAAGTTATGAAAGTTTTCTAAAAAAAATAAATCCGCAGGAAGAGATCAGACAAGTGTCGTTATATCAATTCACTGAGGCGCCCCCTTGTCAAACACTGAAGATATCTGAAACAATTGTTTGGGGATGCTGGAGGTAATGTGATGTGTGGACAGCAATAAACCGAATAAAATAAATCTATCTCTGACACCTTTTTCGAGGAACGGTTCTTTGACTATTGCATAAAAAATTAGTATTCATGATATCAGAGATGAAAATAACACAAACTCTTCAAAAGACATTTGTTAAGCTTATAATGGGAGGTTGTGTTAAAGTAACATGAAAACTGGAGGTTTGTTGTGGTAATCTGTTTAATTTTGAAGATAAACTAGACTAACCGAGGTAACAAACAGGACAGTTGATCGATCAGTGAAAGCTATAGTAAATCTCTCTCTCTCTCTCTCTCTCTCTCTCTCTCTCTCTCTCTCTCTCTCTCCAAAGTCAAAGAAAAATTTCCTTAGAGTTATAGCTGGAAACATTCATTTTTAGAGAAGATCGGTGAGTGAAGAAGTATTAGTATGGTTAATGTAGCTATATCATGTGAATGTACAAACATGTTGCATGTCTACCGAAATGGGTAGCTGCAAAGGCATTTCGACACACAGAGGGCGCCACTGTGTGTTGAAACATTTATGTCGAGTGACGGGTCGGCGGGTCTTTTCTAATCTTTGATTGATGCATACAGAGAATAGAAGTTCATCACTGTGCTTGGTGGCTTGCACATCGAGTTGGCTGCTTGGAGAACTCGCAGAGATTTCCTTGATGATAGTGGCTCAGACTCAAGCACATTTTGCTTACATTTGGAATGGCCGACTCCATTCTCAAATGCTCACACGTCAAACGAACAAGACATGTACACCAGGTCACTTGCAGTGCTATGTAAAATTTCCTTCATAAAGCCTATGATGTATACAGCAGTGAGGAAAATGAACCAATTCTATTTGACAAGCTGAGGCATTTCCACAATTCCAGTGTTGGCTTACCATTATGCAGCTTGATCTCCTCGTCATGGTGTATGTGCGATCTCCTCTTGTGTCCAGTTTTGCACTCCGTTTCTGCCTTAACAGCAATAGTACCATGGCTTTTCGCCCTGGACCACACTCACAATTCTTGATGGTCGCCCGTTCACAAACGTGATACACGACAATGCATCAACGACTTTCCCATGTAGCAAGGAATTTCGCGCAGGGCGGCTTTATTATTCACAAGAATCATCACCCTTTCTCAGCGTTAGCTATTGATCATGCATATGAGTAAAACAACGCAGCTGTGAAAGGAGATGGAGGGGCAGAACTTACAAGGGTGATATATGACTTCTAAACTGCTTGCCTTGAAAACAGCACCGACCAAACTGATCTTAGGCACCACGAGCACACGTTGTCTGTACAAGCCACATTTACTCGCGAGGCCAGGCATCTCATTTAAGTAATTGAAGACATGGGAAATCCATTAATGGAAGATAATCATGTCCTCATGACCCGGTATTACTGGACACCAGAGATGGGAGTAGTCAACACAAGAGTGAAGATAATAATACATAGAAGAAAAACAACATGTGTTTGTTCAGTCGACCACCGTTGAGTGTTCCATCTTAAGCAACCCAGATGGCATAGTCTCTTAAGAGTGACAGTGAACCATTTTCAAAGCTTTACATTGACGTCAAACACGAGAGGGAGACTTGGGAATTTTTTCAAGCGCGAGAATGATTCATACCCGCCATTTTTGTTTCAGTTGGGAAACTCCAGCTTAGCTCGAAGGCTGATTTTACAGAGTGCCTGGAGAAGTTCTGTGCATCCAGTGGAGATGCCCCAGTGGTAGATGTTATCATACTGGATGGTGCCGCAATCATCAATATGCTGAAGCCAATGGGTACAAAAATCTTCCATGATTATACCCCAGCTGAATCATGGGATGTTTACTTTCCAACGAGCTTTAAGTCCACAATGAGATAAGAGTGAGGAAAGGATGCTCAGAGGCGTGTTGCAGCAGTCAACACCATTTCAGGAAATTGGCAAGAGTTCTTGCGACTGGGTGACAAGGCTGAACTCTTCGACCTACATGTTTGTTAAAATGATGCACTATTCACATTTGAAAACAGTTTCTAGACCATCTATTTACTGGGAATGAAATGTGAACAGAATGTGCCCTGTACCCGTGCCCATCAGGCTGTCTTATCTTTAGCACCGTGTACACATGATGAGGCCGACACAAGGATGTTCTTACATGTACTGGATGGAACTACTAGTGGCTATTACAGAATTATGTTATTCTCGCCGTGTTTAGCATTGTGATGCTTGAAAACACTAAACTCTGGATGGTATTTGCCACAAGAAAGCACCTGAGATAAATTCCAGTTCGTGATATTTCAAGAGCAGTGGTGCAAAGTAGGCAAGAGTGCTTTCCATGTTCAATGTCTTTACTGGATGCTGCCCTGTGTCCTCGTTCACAGGCAGGGGTGAGAAAACTGCTTTCGGAATTTGAACGGCATTTTATGAGGTCATCCCTGTCTTCACTAGACTCTCTCAAAGTCCAGCAAGCCTCAACGAAATTATTATGTCTGTACTGCAGACCTACTGTACAGGGTGTTCATAAAAGATGTGAACGATTTGATTCTTTAATATTTTCCATACTAATTAAGATATGAAGCGAGAACCGCGTGTAAAAGATTGAGCAACTGTCAAAGTTTGCACCTCCACATTGGGATCTATTTATCACCAAAGGCAGGCCCATCGACGCCATACTACCATCCGGATCGTCACTGTTGTCTCTCCAACTTCCCTGAAGAGAACATATTAAGCACAAGCGAATAATGTGCAGTAGTGTCCACTAGATCGCTGTTGGGTCATCCAGTTAACTGCTACACTAATACTTCTACCAGAACGCCTTCAGACTACTAAGCAGTATTACAAGTACTAAACTTATACCTCGTATACAACAACACCCAACAGATGATTTCAGGGTCAAGGTCATTAACTCTGCTTTAACTTACAGATTAGATTCCGGCAGACAGTTTAGGACTCCGGCTGGGTTGACGTACTCTAATGTTTGGCTTCTGGAGAAATATTCAAGTTTCCAATTTCCAAATGCAACTATAATTAAACGTGAGAATTATACTAATGCTTGTTTCATCCCTAACTCACAGTAAAAGAAGTTATTATTGGAAAGGTTTATAATCTTATAGGTCAGTATTCTAGCCTTCACCATTTTCTTACAGCATATTATATTAATTATATATATATATATATATATATATATATATATATATATATATATATATACAGTATATATATATATATATATATATATATATATATATATATATATATATATATATATATATATATATATATATATGCTGATAACCACAAGGAAAGAAGAAAACACGAAGTTCCCAAGCGCTTTTGTGTAATTCACATCTTCAGGGGTGAGTACAGACTGTACTCACCCCTGGAGATGTGAATTACACGAAAGCGCTTGGGAACTTCGTGTTTTCTTCTTTCCTTGTGGTTATCAGCATATACCTAGATCACGCGCACCTACAGTGATTTACTTGCATATATATATATATATATATATATATATATATTAAAACCCGCATCTTTGTCTTGTGGTGTTAAAATGTCAATAAAGTAAACGCAGTCCTTAGCGGCGACCATCACATTCCATCGCGATCAGATCAATACCATTCAAAAGCTCTTATGAAGCCGACTCAATTTTTTCGGCCTTGAATTCCTTACCAAGTCATCGTACGTCAAAATGTTAGCTTCTATCTTCTTAAGAGCGATAATCATACTCGTGGCGCTGATAAATCGAGTCTTAACGAAGTAATCCCCAGTGGATGGCACTTATGAGGAAGGCGGTGACTAGGGCGTGTGGCGGGGTCGGTTGATGCCCAGGATACCGTGTACCAGGAGTTGTATCTGATGGTGGCCTGGTCTGGGGAAGAGAGAGAGAGAGAGAGAGAGAGAGAGAGAGAGAGAGAGAGAGAGAGAGAGAGAGAGAGGCACGTTTCTAACAATAAATTATTGCAATATCTATATCAATTTTAAGAATATGTAACACACTTTAAATGTGTTGGCATTTCATGGCACTGATTTTAATGTCATGTCAGTTTTTTAGTATGCTCTTATAAATATATATTATGCCTGCCTAACCACTGGTTTAACTCCCATATTCAAACCGGAACCCTATTTTCCAAACTTGTTTCCCTCTCCGGTATTCTTGGTCTCACCTCTCATTACACCCACCCACGGAAACAGTGAACCACCAAGATGACTTCATACTGGCCAAGATGTACAAAACTTTCACTGATATCCTGTCTCCGTCTCCTCGACACACACTCACGTAAATTAAATATCTTACTCCCCCCCCAAAAAGTCTAAATGACATTTATTAATATCTCATATTTGTCATACATTTTTTTTAATACTTCCATACATCGTTTTTCTTCAACTTAAATCACATTACTTTATTTTCCAGATTTATAAATACCTCAAACAAATTCTTTCTCTTCTCTTCCCTTTTCTCGCGTTCAGTCTGGTTGTTAAGGAGACACTGGGATCCACTCAACCTCCTCCTTTCCTGGACACACAAATGTTTTCTTATTACCAATAGTCAACAGACTACAACATACAGCAATGCAAAGTAAACAAAATTGTGCTAAATTACACGACTCGGGCCTCGATGACTACGTTTACTCGTTGTTCCCCTAAGTTCAAGAGTCTACAAGCTGTTACAAACTATAGCAATAACCTTGTACCGAGCTCTAGATGTACTGGAATTAACTTTATTTACTAAGCACGTAACTATGGCCTGTAAAACAGTTATATTGACTTCTCTATAAAATATCGACAGTGGTCGGAGCAACAACTTCACTCACAAATTACTACCCTTAAGTCTTGCTTTTATGAGTGTCTTCAACTCTATTATTTAACATCTAATATTTTTTTACGTTTCGTTGTCCTTTGGGAAGTGAAAAAAAGCGACTTAATAAGATTACTTTTTACCGGAGTTCGACAATTTATTGCAGCACAATTCTACCTGTGATAAAGTATGTTTACAGCTGAGTCTGTTACTAGCCAACAGAGGCTGTGTCGTTGTGGGTGTTACTGAGGGATAAACCAAGCAATTAATTTTCTCTTTTCCTATAAACAATTTGCTAATACCCCGAACTATGGTCCCTATTTTCATACTGAGATTTAGTGTAAGAGCTAATAAAGCAAAACATACTGTATTTGTGGTCATAGATATGCCTTGTTTGCGATTTGAAGGGAAACAAAATTAATCACATAAATAACTTTGTTGCCACCGTCGGAAAAGTCTTACCTGCCTCTCGCCTTCCGAGACATTTTTTGCAGGTGAAAAAATAAAACAAAATATAGGAATTTTGCCTCATAAACAAGTACATTATCAGCGGTTCGCCTCCCCTTCTTCCACAACCCCCTCCCCTTGTTCAACCATTCCTCCTAACCCTCTCCCGCCCACTTTCCCTTACCATAGAGAGGGCTCAGGCTCCCTGGACCCCCCGGACGCCTCCAGAGCCCTGCCACAAAGAACCTCGGCTCACGAAGCCTACAAAACCTCCCATAATTCTCTAATAACTTTGTGGGGGCGGACGTGGACGACTTCAGTGGTGTTCCGTTTATGTCCCGGTGCACTCGTGATCCACACGGGAGGGAGGTAGGAGGGAGGGGTAGGAGGGAGGGGTAGGAGAGAAGGTGGTGAGGGAGAGAGGTAGGAAGGGGAGGTAGGAGAGAAGGTGGTGAGGGAGGGAGGCCGGAAGGGGAGGTAGGAGGAAAGGTAGTGAGGGGGGGGAGGTAGGAAGGGGAGGTAGGAGGGAAGGTAGTGAGGGAGAGAGGCAGGAAGGGAAGGTAGGAGGGAAGGTAGTGAGGGGGGGAGGCAGGAAGGGAAGGTAGGAGGGAAGGTAGTGAGGGGGGGAGGCAGGAAGGGAAGGTAGGAGGGAAGGTAGTGAGGGAGAGAGGCAGGAAGGGGAGGTAGGAGGGAAGGTAGTGAGGGAGAGAGGCAGGAAGCGGAGGAAGGAGGGAAGGTAGTGAGGGAGAGAGGCAGGAAGGGAGGTAGGAGGGAAGGTAGTGAGGGGAGAGGCAGAAGGGAGGTAGGAGGGAAGGTAGTGAGGGGAGAGGCAGGAGGGAGGTAGGAGGGAAGGTAGTGAGGGAGAGAGGCAGGAAGGGGAGGTAGGAGGGAAGGTAGTGAGGGAGAGAGGCAGGAAGGGGAGGTAGGAGGGAAGGTAGTGAGGGAGAGAGGCAGGAAGGGGAGGTAGGAGGGAAGATAGTGAGGGAGAGAGGCAGGAAGGGGAGGTAGGAGGGAAGGTGGTGAGGGAGAGAGGCAGGAAGGGGAGGTAGGAGGGAAGGTAGTGAGGGAGGGAGGCAGGAAGGGGAGGTAGGAGGGAAGTTAATGAGGGAGAGAGGCAGGAAGGGGAGGTAGGAGGGAAGGTAGTGAGGGGGAGAGGCAGGAAGGGGAGGTAGGAGGGAAGTTAATGAGGGAGAGAGGCAGGAAGGGGAGGTAGGAGGGAAGGTAGTGAGAGGAGGAGGCAGGAAGGGGAGGTAGGAGGGAAGGTGGTGAGGGAGAGAGGCAGGAAGGGGAGGTAGGAGGGAAGTTAATGAGGGAGGGAGCCAGGAAGGGGAGGTAGGAGGGAAGTTAATGAGGGAGGGAGGCAGGAAGGGGAGGTAGGAGGGAAGGTAGTGAGGGAGAGAGGCAGGAAGGGGAGGTAGGAGGGAAGTTAATGAGGGAGGGAGCCAGGAAGGGGAGGTAGGAGGGAAGTTAATGAGGGAGGGAGGCAGGAAGGGGAGGTAGGAGGGAAGGTAGTGAGGGAGAGAGGCAGGAAGGGGAGGTAGGAGGGAAGTTAATGAGGGAGGGAGCCAGGAAGGGGAGGTAGGAGGGAAGGTAGTGAGGGAGGGAGGCAGGAAGGGGAGGTAGGAGGGAAGGTAGTGAGGGACGGAGGTGAATTAAGAGGGAGGGAAAGGGAAGGGAGCTGGAGGAGGAGGAGGAGGGAGGAAGGCAGGGGGAGGCAGGTAGTAGGAAAGGAAGCGGAAGGGAGTTGGAGGAGGAGAGAGGAATAGATTAAGGGAAGGGTTAAGAGGAAGAGTAGGGAAAGAGCAACGGAGGAAACGATGGAGAAAGAAGAGAAAGAGGGAGAGAGAGAAGGAAAGATAATAGGAACAATAGAGTTTTGCTGCGGTGGAATTAATAATAATTTTTACGAATGATGAGTTATGGTAGGCTGCTTTATGGTGAGTTATGGTGTCGCCTGCTATATGGTGAGTTATGGTGTCTCCTTCTATATGGTGAGTTATGGTGTCGCCTGCTATATGGTGAATTATGGTGTCTCCTGCTATATGGTGAGTTATGGTGTCGCCTGCTATATGGTAAGTTATGGTGTCGCCTGCTATATGGTAAATTATGGTGTCTCCTGCTATATGGTGAGTTATGGTGTCGCCTGCTATATGGTGAGTTATGGTGTCGCCTGCTATATGGTGAGTTATGATGTCGCCTGCTATATGGTGAATTATGGTGTCTCCTGCTATATGGTGAGTTATGGTGTCGCCTGCTATATGGTGAGTTATGGTGTCTCCTGCTATATGGTGAGTTATGGTGTCGCCTGCTATATGGTGAATTATGGTGTCTCCTGCTATATGGTGAGTTATGGTGTCGCCTGCTATATGGTGAGTTATGGTGTCGCCTGCTATATGGTGAATTATGGTGTCTCCTGCTATATGGTGAATTATGGTGTCGCCTGCTATATGGTGAGTTTTGGTGTCTCCTGCTATATGGTGAGTTATGGTGTCGCCTGCTATATGGTGAGTTATGGTGTCGCCTGCTATATGGTGAATTATGGTGTCTCCTGCTATATGGTGAGTTATGGTGTCGCCTGCTATATGATGAATTATGGTGTCTCCTGCTATATGGTGAGTTATGGTGTCGCCTGCTATATGGTGAATTATGGTGTCTCCTGCTATATGGTGAGTTATGGTGTCGCCTGCTATATAGTGAGTTATGGTGTCTCCTGCTATATGGTGAGTTATGGTGTCGCCTGCTATATGGCGAGTTTTGGTGTCTCCTGCTATATGGTGAGTTATGGTGTCGCCTGCTATATGGTGAGTTATGGTGTCTCCTGCTATATGGTGAGTTATGGTGTCGCCTGCTATATGGTGAGTTATGGTGTCGTCCTGCTATATGGTGAGTTATGGTGTCGCCTGCTATATAGTGAGTTATGGTGTCTCCTGCTATATGGTGAGTTATGGTGTCGCCTGCTATATGGCGAGTTTTGGTGTCTCCTGCTATATGGTGAGTTATGGTGTCTCCTGCTATATGGTGAGTTATGGTGTCTCCTGCTATATGGTGAGTTATGGTGTCTCCTGCTACATGGTGAGTTATGGTGTCGCCTGCTATATGGTGAATTATGGTGTCTCCTGCTATATGGTGAGTTATGGTGTCTCCTGCTAATGGGGAGTTGTGATGTCTCCTCCTATATGGTGAATCATGGTGTTTCCTGGTATATGGTGAGTAATGGTGTCTCCTGCTATATGGTAAATTATGGTGTCTCCTACTATGTGGTGAGCTATGGTGTCTCCTGCTATATGGCGAGTTATGGTGTGTCCTGTTATATGGTGAGTTATGGTGTCTCCTGCTATATAGGGAGTTATGGTGTCTCCTGTTATATAGTGAGTTATGGTGTCTCCTGCTATATGGTGAGTTATGGTGTCTCCTGCTATATAGGGAGTTATGGTGTCTCCTGTTATATAGTGAGTAATGGTGTCTCCTGTTATATGGTGAGTTATGGTGTCTCCTGCTATATAGGATGTTATGGTGTCTCCTGTTATATGGTGAGTTATGGTGTCTCCTCCTATATGGTGAGTTATATTGTCTCTTGCTATATGGTGAGTTATGGTGCCTCCTACTGTATGGTGAGTTATGGTGTCTCTTGCAGGTGAGTTATGGTGAGGCTGGGGTGTCACTAGAGGCTGGGGTGTCACTAGAGGCTGGGGTGCCACTAGAGGCTGGGGTGTCATAGAGGCTGGGGTGTCACTAGAGGCTGGGGTGCCACTAGAGGCTGGGGTGTCATAGAGGCTGGGGTGTCACTAGAAGCCGGGTGTCACTAGAGGCTGGGGGGGCCACTAGAGGCTGGGGTGTCACTAGAGGCTGGGGTGCCACTAGAGGCTGGGGTGTCACTAGAGGCTGGGGTGTCACTAGAGGCTGGGGTGTCACGAACGGCTGGGGTGTTAGTAGAGGCTGGGGTGTCACTAGAGGCTGGGGTGTCACTGGAAGCTGGGGTGTCACTAGAGGCTGGGGTGTCACTAGAGACTGGGATGTCTCGAACGGCTGGGGTGTCACTAGAGGCTGGGGTGTCACTAGAGGCTGGGGTGTCACTAGAGGCTGGGGTGTCACTAGAGGCTGGGGTGCCACTAGAGGCTGGGGTGTCACTGGAAGCTGGGGTGTCACTAGAGGCTGGGGTGCCACTAGAGGCTGGGGTGCCACTAGAGGCTGGGATGTCACGAACGGCTGGGGTGTTAGTAGAGGCTGGGGTGTCACTGGAGGCTGGGGTGTCACTGGAAGCTGGGGTGTCACTAGAGGCTGGGGTGCCACTAGAGGCTGGGGTGCCACTAGAGGCTTTGGTGTCACTAGAGGCTGGGGTGTCACTAGAGGCTGGGGTGTCACTAGAGGTTGGGTGTCACTAGAGGCTAGGGTGCCACTCGAGGCTGGGGTGTCACTTGAGACTGGGGTGTCACTAGAGGCTAGGGTGCCACTCGAGGCTGGGGTGTCACTTGAGACTGGGGTGTCACTAGAGGCTAGGGTGTCACTAGAGGCTAGGGTGCCACTCGAGGCTGGGGTGTCACTTGAGACTGGGGTGTCACTAGAGGCTAGGGTGCCAATCGAGGCTGGGGTGTCAGTAGAGGCTGAGGTGCCCCTAGAGGCTGGGGTGTCACTCGAGGCTGGGGTGTCACTAGAGGCTGGGGTGTCACTAGAGGCTGGGGTGACACTAGAGGCTGGGGTGTCACTAGAGGCTGGGGTGCCACTAGAGGCTGGGGTGTCACTAGAGGCTGGGGTGTCACTAGAGGCTGGGGTGTCAGTAGAGGCTGGGGTGTCAGTAGAGGCTTGGGTGTCACTAGAGGCTGGGGTGTCACTAGAGGCTGAGGTGTCACTAGAGGCTGGGGTGTCACTAGAGGCTGGGGTGTCACTAGAGGCTGGGGTGTCACTAGAGGCTGGGGTGTCACTAGAGGCTGGGGTGTCACTAGAGGCTGGGGTGTCACTAGAGACTGGGGTGTAACTAGAGGCTGGGGTGTCACTAGAGGCTGGGGTGTCACTAGAGACTGGGGTGTCACTAGAGGCTGGGGTGTCACTAGAGACTGGGGTGTCACTAGAGGCCTGGGTGTTACTAGAGACTGGGGTGTCACTAGAGACTGGAGTGTCACTAGAGGCTGGGGTGTCAGTAGTGACTGGGGTGTCACTTGAGACTGGGGTGTCAGTAGAGGCTGGGGTGCCACTAGAGGCTGGGGTGCCAGGTGGTATTAGAGGACTTAAGTTTGCAGCGCGAAAAATACCAACAGAGGCTGTAGCGACAAGTGTCAATACAGATATTTATAATTGAACTTTATATGTCTGTAATTTATGTCTCTCAGTCTCCGTGATTCCTATGGGCTTATCTATATGTTGTTTATTATATTTTTTTGTGTTTCGCTGTATTATGTAACTATTAAGTTTGTTTTGTGAGTTAGAGATGTATTTTGTGTGATAATTATGCAACGAAATGTTTTACAATGCCTGATGTAACATATTATGCATCGTGAAGGAGAAGATGGTCAATGTAAGGGCTTTTAAAGCTTTGAAATGTTCGTCTTGAAAAAGTGAAAACTTTCTCCCAAATCAATAAAATAGTTTCGAGTCCTACACAATATATATATATATAAAGTATTGACGTGGCCAGAAAATCCTTGAAATATGAAGCAACCAAGGTTTTGATGTACGGCCCTCGCAGCCATCACCCGAGCCTTCCATCATCGCTTTATCTCCTCCTAACTCCAGCCTGCCCGTGACGAATGGACAATTTTGACAGTTTATAGATACTGCAATTTTGCCCTTTAGGATATTGGTATGAGGGATAATGAAGGCGTGATTCCCCAGGGGCTGGTTCTCCTACGTGTCGGGAAGGATCATTATAGTATTCAGCCCGCTGATGGATTGGTCCTAATGGTTGCAATTCGAAAAAAAGGGAATTCGACACCTACGCTCTTGCATTATGTTCGCCAGGCATGGGACCTTTTATTTTCTTCTCGCCTCGCCAGAAATTCACACCTTGGAGCGGGTGCTTAGCATAATCCGCGTCTCCTAGCATGTCCTTATCTGAGAGGATGTCGCCCGGCCTCTCATTTTCCCCCGTCGGTCAACCTAAGACAACAACCCACGGATGTGCTAACACCGCAACGAACCCTTCATTACCCGACGTAACTTCACAACTTCATTATAACTTGTTTTATCAAGACCAGCCACTGAGGGCTTGACTTTAGCAAACAACGCTTTGGTATATCCGGTTTTGAAATAAATCTCTAAAGAAAGTTGTTTTCGGGTTATACGTAGTAAATATTCACTATAAATACAAAAATACAAATTAATGAAGCAAGACTGCAGTGGAAAATAAACAAAAAAATAATCTGTGTATCTATATACTGTACTGTATATATAATTTTTTTGGACAACAATATAATGTTCTTTTACATAAATTTATTAACAAATATTCTAGCCTTATCCATTTGCCAACTTCTACCGACGTTATGCTGTTTAACGAGATGGAGGCGTCGTTTACCTTACCAACTTATTAGCAACTGCTTTCTTGTTAAAGGCATTTGTTCCAATATCTACTTGAGGAAGTAGGTGAAACACTCCTGTGGTTAGGTGGAGGGGGGGGGGGGGGAGTACCTCAAATCATTTCAGATTTTGCGAATGGAACATGTAAAGTATAATAAGGGAGACATTCATGGGTAATGATTCCAAATATGCCAACTAAATGCATGTAGATTCATTGCAGATATGTTTTCTTGGAAATAGCTGCCTATATGGTCTCTCGCAACTGGTTGGCCTCATGAGCAAGCCAGAACAAGTATGTTAATTCGTGAACTTGAGCAAAAGTACTTCACAAAAGCAAACTTTTTTAAACCAGATTAGTGGCCTCCAGCTCGAACCACCCTTCCAATGGATGCTAGGTATCCTCTAAAGAATTTAAGGTCATTTGAAGATTAAAAAACAAAAACAAATGGCAATTCGTGTTAATCGAACTGATTTCGTTATGGATACACGCATGGAAGTGTCGGTAGGTTCTGTAGTTGACAGTGAAAGAGTCCGACGACTTACTTGCAAACCAAACGACATCAATACTGTACTGTATATTGGACACACCAATTTCTGGGCTTCACCCAGCAACAAAGTCAAACTCCTGGAACCTCTAAGGTAGTATCCGTTAGGTAGATATTATCATTAGGTATATGTGTGTGTGTGTCAGGCGGTGAGAGTCTCTGCTACTAATGACTTTTTGTTCCTGTATGTTTGTGTCTACAGTGAGCACATCTTGTTAGTTTAGCTTCAAGCATCCCGTTCTACCATAATTTGTTTGTTTTTTTGCTATTTTTTCACTCACTTCATTCATTTATTTCCGATATCGTCTACTCTCTCGATCTCTCTCTAAGTCAGGAAGATCCAGGTGGAAGAAAAGGTGTGTGTGTGTGTGTGTGTGTGTGTGTGTGTGTGTGAGAGCGAATTCATTGAGAAAAACAAGTTAAAGGTGAGGGGTGAGGTGAGGGGATGAAGGGTGAGGTAGGGGTGGGGGGATGGGAGGGGCAATTCACACCGCTCCCAGTCGATGGTTCTTGATACCTTCCGTTGGCGACTGACAGATGGTACCATTCCCCACGTACCAGGATGGGTGAGGAAGGGGTCAGGGGGTGATGGATGAGAGGATGATGGGTGAGGGAGGGATACGAGGATGATGGGTGAGGGGTAAGGGGAATGATGGATGAGGGAAGGGTGGGGGATGATGAGGGAAGGGTGGGAGATGAAGGGTGAGGGAGGGGCGGGAGATGAAGGGGGAGGGAGGGGTGGGAGATGAAGGGGGAGGGAGGGGTAGGAGATGAAGGGTGAGGGAGGGGTGGGAGATGAAGGATGAGGGAGAAGTGGGAGATGAAGGGTGAGGGAGGGGTGGGAGATGAAGGGTGAGGGAGGGTTGGGAGATGAAGGGTGAGGGAGGGGTGGGAGATGAAGGGTGAAGGAGGGGTGGGAGATGAAGGGTGAGGGAGGGGTGGGAGATGAAGGGTGAGGGAGGGGTGGGAGATGAAGGGTGAGGGAGGGGTGGGAGATGAAGAGTGAGGGAGGGGTGGGAGATGAAGGGGGAGGGAGGGGTGGGAGATGAAGGGGGAGGGAGGGGTGGGAGATGAAGGGTGAGGGAGGGGTGGGAGATGAAGGGTGAGGGAGGGGTGGGAGATGAAGGGTGAGAGAGGGGTGGGAGATGAAGGGTGAGGGAGGGGAGGGAGATGAAGGGTGAGGGAGGGGGCAGGGAGATGAAGGGTGAGGGAGGGGGCAGGGAGATGAAGGGTGAGGGAGGGGTGGGAGATGAAGGGTGAGGTTGGGGTCGAGTGATGGGTGAGGGAGGGGTGGGGTGATGGGTGAGGGAGGGGTGGGGTGATGGGTGAGGAAGGGGTGGGGTGATGGGTGAGGAAGGGGTGGGGTGATGGGTGAGGGAGGGTGGGGTGATGGGTGAGGGAGGGGTGGGTTAGGGAGGGGTGGGGTGATGGGTTAGGGAGAGTGGTGGAGGGGTGGGGATAATGAGGGAGGGAGGGGTGGGGGCGATGGGTGAGGAAGGGGTGGGGTGATGGGTGAGGGAGGGGTGGGGTGATGGGTGAGGAAGGGGTGGGGTGATGGGTGAGGGAGGGGTGGCGTAGATGGGTGAGGGAGGGTGAGGAAGGGGTGGGGTAGATGGGTGAGGGAGGGTGAGGAAGGGGTGGGGTGATGGGTGAGGGAGGGTGAGGGAGGGTGGGGGAGGGGTGGGGTGATGGGTGAGGGAGGGTGAGGGAGGGTGGGGGAGGGGTGGGGTGATGGGTGAGGTTGGGGTCGAGTGATGGGTGAGGGAGAGGTGGGGTGATGGGTGAGGGAGGGGTGGGGTGATGGGTTAGGGAGGGGTGGGGTGATGGGTGAGGGAGGGGTGGGGTGATGGGTGAGGGAGGGGTGGGGTGATGGGTGAGGGAGAGTGGTGGAGGGGTGGGGATAATGAGGGAGGGAGGGGTGGGGATAATGAGGGAGGGAGGGGTGGGGTGATGGGTGAGGGAGAGTGGTGGAGGGGTGGGGTGATGGGTGAGGGAGAGTGGTGGAGGGGTGGGGTGATGGGTGAGGGAGAGTGGTGGAGGGGTGGGGATAATGAGGGAGGGAGGGGTGGGGGCGATGGGTGAGAGTGAGGTGGAATGATGGGTGAGGAAGGGGTGGGGTGATGGGTGAGGGAGGGGTGGGGTGATGGGTGAGGGAGGGGTGGGGTGATAGGTGAGGGAGAGTGGTGGAGGGGTGGGGATAATGAGGGAGGGAGGGGTGGGGGCGTTGGGTGAGAGTGAGGTGGGGTGATGGGTGAGGGAGGGGTGGGGTGATGGGTGAGGAAGGGGTGGGGTGATGGGTGAGGGAGGGGTGGGGTGATGGGTTAGGGAGGGGTGGGAAATGAAGGGTGAGGAAGGGGTGGCGTAGATGGGTGAGGGAGGGTGAGGAAGGGGTGGGGTGATGGGTTTGAGGGAGGGTGAGGGAGGGTGGGGGAGGGGTGGGGTGATGGGTGAGGGAGGGGTGGGGTGATGGGTGAGGGAGGGGTGGGGTGATGGGTGAGGGAGGGGTGGGAAATGAAGGGTGAGGAAGGGGTGGCGTAGATGGGTGAGGGAGGGTTGAGGGTGAAGGGTGAGGGAGGGGTGGGAGGATGGAGGGTGAGGGACGGGTAGGGGGATAATAAGGGAGGGACGGGTAGGGGGATAATGAGGAAGGGAGGGGTGAGGTTCTGGGTGAGGGTGTGTGGTGTGACGTTGACATTGACGGGAAACTTTACCTGTACTTGTACCGATGCCTTTACTACTGCTAGCTATACCTGTGCCCACACCGTGACTTGTACTATACTATGTACCATCAAAGCACGACGACATTTACAGATTTACCTCCAACAAGTCGTGCAACAAGAGGATACATTACCTTCTTTCTCTACAACATATATAGAATTGAAGTGCCTCACTGGATCAAGTTTGGAGCCTAAATCCTGCGGCTTCTGTGAGGGAGATGGACTACTAAGAGTTGGTGAATTTCACGAGTTATTTCCTGATGATCTGCCTCTAGAATGTAAGTGTAGAAAATGTGCCACAAAAGAGGTGTCCATGTCGAAAACAGAGCATTCCATGCTGTACCTACTACTAGTGTACCTTTAAAAGAAACTGCAAAACCCCTCATGTTCTCTAACCCTAAATGTAAGTGTTACGTGATTGGAGCATTAATGTATACACGGTACTCAGAGCAATAATAAGTAGCATTTTAGTTGTTCATTTATTACTCTTGTATAAACAAGACACATATTTTGCATTAAATTATGTATGTTGTTTCAAACCATATATTTTACAAACACACGGAGGATTATTAAATTGTGAACAAATACAGTACTGTGATCCTCTTTTTGTCGGTTTAAAAACATTGTTTTAAATTTGTTCTTTTCATTTTAAAACTAATTTTAACGAAGCTTTTGCAATATACCACAGTACAATATCGTACGTTTCGTTATCATAAAAGCCACCATATTGGCAGCCGTATCTAGGAACCAATATTTACAGTGATCTTACGTATATTTAGTTGGTATATTTGGAATCCTTACCCATGAAAACCTACATTTTGACATACTCATATTTGACCAAGGTGTACTCTCGCAGCTTTATATTTCTGATCTTGGATATGGAAAGTTCTTGGGATAATCATGATTTTTGGTTTGATGAAATAAATCTCTTTAACATGTAAAATATAGCCCATTGAATACAAGAATAAGTTTCATGTTACATAGTATTTAAATAAACTTCTACAAATATTAAAAATACATCTTCAAAAATCCCTTTGTTGTGAAAAATTCTTTCATAAAATAAGAAAGACCATACTGGCAACTATACCAATAAAACATGGTTTCAGTGGATATACATGCATTTAGTTAGCATATTTGGTATCGTTACCCATGAAAACCTATTTTTTGACACCAAAATCATGTTCCTATAATGAGTAGAGGTGGAGATATGGACAAACACGTATATATCGCAATGTCGTGACGGCCATCCTGAATTTCTCCCTTATTGTATTTTAGATGTTCCTTTCACAAAATCAAAAGAGTGATTTTGGGTAGTTTTCATGAACACAGGATTATCTACGTGTTTAATCATAAACCCAGGTATTAAGTAACTTGAATATCTAATATTAGATAAAGTAAATAGTACTTGGTGAAACGAGACAAACGACGCTGTGAGATCTATCCTGGACGTCTTCTTGACTAATGCAGAAACTTTAAATTGCTGGGGATTTTATGATAGGAAAAATCTTCTAAGGTCGGGAGTTCAACACATTACTAGTACGGGATATAAATTGGTGTTAGTATAGACAGAGGATGAAACGCCGACCTCAGAGCGTAGGCGTGGACCGACGGGTAGATCCGACCTGCTGATAATAATGAGTTTATGTCGCCACATGGCATCACGAAAATTGTGACCAAGTCCCAGGTTGCTGATCTGACTTTCTGCCGCATTTACACACAATTGCAGGGTCTCAATTGTTTCTCTTACTATTGACAACACAACATACATATATCGTTTCTCACTACTGATCATTTTTTAATTTTTGCATTTCTTTATGGTTCTTTATTATTATTATTATTATTATTATTATTATTATTATTATTATTATTATCAGTGTTGTTGTTGTTGTTATGATTTTATTTTTAAATTTGCATTTTTCATTAAAACTTTTATTTACTATGAACTAATTATTATTATTATTGTTATTATTACGACATTTTCGCCCCCCAGGCCCCGATGTGGGTCAGTGACCTGTGCCCGGGTGGGCTAATCCCGTAAAAAAAAAAAAAAAAAAGAAGACCAGTTGACCAGTGACCTTGGAAGTATTCATAAGCTAAAGGAATCGAGGACGTGTGTGTTCCTGCGAGTATATGGGCCTCGAAACTCTCTGGTAAGGTCATTAAAGTTGATTGTTTTCGTGTATATTTTTTCTCCACCAAATGAAGAAGACGAAGTGTCGAGAAAGAAACCCCAGTTCTATCTCTCATAATTTTTAACTGTTATTGGACTAGTATATTACTAACCATGGTATGAGCCTAAAGACCTTAGTTGTTGAAGCGCAGTAATAACATCATTCAGCTTAGAGATGACGGCAGTATTCTATCTAAGATTACACCTGGATTAATCATAAACTGCCGCTAACCGCTCGACGCTAAACATGAACATGATTCCTAACTTCGCTAAAGTCATTTTCAGTAGTGATCTGAGAAACTTGGTCTTTGTGAGATTTGAGGTAAGCGTGAGGCCCAAAGTTTCGCTAAACAAATATGGTTCATCATTTCCATATTTAGATTCAGACAAATTTCAAATAAACGGTTAAACAATAAGTCAGGATACAAATATTTTTGTTCAGCAATACTCGACAGTACAGATGTTAATCTCCATTTAGGAGTATGGACCTTGTTAGTACCTGACTTTTGCTTTTAGAAACTGTGATTGTCAATGTACTGAGGCAGAATTGAAACAGAAATGGCCACTGGACTATTGTGCATTTGTGTGTAGCAGAAGTCCCTTTATGTACAGCATTTCAAAAAAGTATATGCCACTATGGGTCCAATGATTTCCCAATTGCTACATGCAAATCGTAATGTCCCGGGAGGGTTGGTATGCGTGGCACTGTAATAAACGAACATTATATTAATTATTGTACGTCGAAATAATTACACATTACATTAATTATGATAAACTATATACCAGAGTAAATGCATGTCCCAATATCTATATCATCCGTGGTCTCATAATGTTTCATGCAGTGTGAAGAGATACTTTCTTGAGATACTGTACATGTGGTCGGTGTGAAACAAAGAGCGGAAACAGCGATAGGATTAGTGAGTGAGGATATGAGGATACTTGTAAATACCAAGGTGGAACTACGAAAATTTACAGATAATTCGTTGTATAGTTAAGGGAAGCAACGCCTGGTCAATGAGCTGTGTGTGAATACATCCCAGTTGAGCGATTCCCTCTGGACGTTTGTCTGTTTTACGTGGTTTAACCTAACCTAACCTATCATATTACTGCCAGTATGAAGACGATGAGAGAAACACCTATACTGTGTTGTCCAGGGAAATTATGTGAAGCAGTAAGATAAAATGGATGTCCCTGTATCTAACTATAATACTTACGACCAAGACAGTCTGGGAGAATATTGAACTAACGTTTTAAATCCATAATGACGCAATTACTTGAAGCACAGGAAAGTTTATTCGAATGTAATGTAAACAAACGAAGTCATCCGATTCCAAAAACAAAACAAAACAATAATTGAAATATATTAAGAAAAGTGTAAAGAGATATGTAAAAATAATATGCCCAGTGAGTATACTGACAGATCAGTAGGCAGAAAGAAGGATAGATAGATAGATCTCTGTCAGTCTGTCTGTCTATCAAACATTTATACTGAGTGGGCTGAAGGGGTGTGGATGTGACGGTGAAGGATGAATGAATGTGTTGCAAGGTAGCAGGAGGCACAACATACCACACAGTGCACCACTTACACCCTCCACCACACATACTCCACCAGCAGTGCACCACTTACACCCTCCACTCCCCCACCACCACACATACTCCCCCAGCAGTGTCTGACCATCACTCCGTCCCTCCCTAACACACCTTCATCAACTATCACACTAAATTTCTCTTTGGTTTAATAACACGCACACACACACACACACACACACACACACACACACGCACGCAAGCACACACACACACGCACACACATGCAAGCGCACACACACACACACACATATGCAAGCACACACACACACACACACACACACACACACACACACACATATGCAAGCACACGCACGCACGCACGCACACACGCACGCACACACACACACACACACACACACAAGACTTATTGAGCAGCGCAACAAGGCATACTACACCAACAACCGCCTGTACAAAAGTCTACGTAACCAGGTCATCAGGGAAATCAAGTCGGCCAAGAAGCCCAGGAAAGTGCACGGCCTCAAGGAAGTCGGCATCGGTCAGTGGTACTCCAAGGTAAAAGATCTCTGTGGTCTCAACCGTCAGTCTCCCACACTTCCTTTCATCTCACACTTACCTAGTGAGGAGGCAGCTGAGATAATTAATAACCATTTTGCTACCATATGTCATACCTTACCCAGTCTTGACCTCACCCTCCTCCCGGCTTACTTGCCTTCCCCCTCCCCCCCCCCCCCAGTGTTCAACCATATGAAATCGCCAACAAACTCCTGAAATTTAAATCCAAACGCTCCACGACCCCAATTGACCTCCCAATCAAAATATACAAGTTGTTTGCAGTCGAACTTGCAAACCCCCTCTGTTCTATTATTAATGCATCCCTCAGACAAAGCAAATGCCCTAATGAATGGAAAACCGCATTTGTCACCCCCATCCCCAAGGTCACCACCCCACAGTCCCCTATCGACCTCAGGCCAGTTGCCATTACCCTCATACCCAGTCTACTCTGTGAGGACTTTGTCTTTGAGTGGGCATTTGCCAGAATCTATCAGTCAATTGATCCACAGCAATTTGGCAATATGAGGACCTCCTCTACACCACACTGCTAAGTGAGCTTTCCGGATTTTCTGCACAAAAACCTGCAGAAACGTAAGACATCACTGGCCGTTGCCCTTGTTGACTTCAGGAAGGCCTTTGACCTTGTTGATCACTGCACTGTTATCAACAAGGCCACTGCACTAGGGTTGCCCACCAACCTGGTCTCATGGCTCACTGATTTCTTGAGTGGACGTCGTCAGGCATTGAGGTATCAGGGCTCGGTCTCCACATTCCAACACCTCACCTGCGGTGTTCCCCAGGGGACCAAGATGAGACCACTGTGCTTCCTCATCCTGATCAACGACTCTCTATCGGACACTCCTCACAGGTGGAAGTACGTGGATGACTGCACTGTGGGTGTTTCAGTGGACAACACCACACCAGACTACTCATCGCTACAAGGCATCCTGGACAGGCTACAGGCATGGACTACGGAGAACAAGGTCACCATCAACCACACCAAAACCGTAGTCATGCACATCAATACCGCCACCACTCCAGTGCAAGCCCCAGCAGTCACAGTGGGTGCCCATCCTCTCCAGCTGGTGCAGTCTGCCAAACTCCTGGGTGTAACTATAGACAACAAACTGGACTGGAAGGCCCATGTAAATAACACAGTCAAGGCAGCCTCGTACCGTCTCTACATGCTACGACGACTTAGGTCACTTGGGACACCCACGCCAGAATTGAGGACTATCTACAACACCTTTATTCTCCCCAAACTAACGTATGCGTCACCAGCCTGGTCGTCTTCTCTCAACTCCACCCAACAACGTTGGCTAGAGAAGTTACAGAAAAGGGCCTGCAGAATCATGCTCGGCGCAGAATACTCTGGCTACATCAACGCTCTCTCCACCCTGGAAATGCCATCCCTCAATGACCTCCACCACCAAGCACTGGAAAGGTTTGGCAGCCAACTAATGCACCACCCTCGTCATCGCCACCTCCTGCCCCCTGCAGCCCCCCACCCACCTTGCACAGTCTGCCACTACAACAAAAATCAGCCCATAAGAGCCTGCACCGATAGATATAAGAATAGCACCATCCCATCTATTGCTAAAATAATAAACAACTCCTGATTTATGTACTGTACACCCCTGTAAATGTATTCAACGCATATTATATCATTATGTCTAAATCAAATGTAAGTCTGTATATTTTCAACCACCGGCTGCAATTCTATTAATTAACCGTTTATTATTATTTATTATTATTATTACAGACACACACAAAATACGGCTCAATCCACCAGCATTAAGAGTATGCAGAATACCCAGTGATTCCCCCCCCCCCCCCTCCTCCTCCTTCTCTTCCTTGGAACACATCTCCAACCATCGTAACATTTCAGTTTGATTTAATAATATTGCATTCT
This sequence comes from Homarus gammarus, assembly GCA_958450375.1. Classification (NCBI taxonomy): domain Eukaryota; kingdom Metazoa; phylum Arthropoda; class Malacostraca; order Decapoda; family Nephropidae; genus Homarus; species Homarus gammarus. The sequence continues at coordinate 823,243 of CAUDMG010001162.1, forward strand.
TGTACAATATACATTTATACAGTTTTTTTTTTTTTGAGTCTCATTCGTAATTTTTGGACTTTATCTTCTATCATGAGCTTTATCACAGGATAGTCTATGTATTTTTTTCTTATGAATAAAATGTAGGTTGTTGCAAGTTTCGCCGCTCTGCAAATCGACCCCTGGCCGAGTCATCACCAAGGCTGCTGAGCTGTTGTGTTCTACGTTATAATCTTAATTCGAACAACGTACAAGACTTATTACATCACTGTATCCGAGATGTCTATTCCTGTGCCCTGAGGCCCCCTCCCTTTTAAAGCTTTTCATAACCCACTCTTCTTCCTCCTCAATTTTTTCTTCCTTGATGCCCCCCATCCACGTTAGAACTACACATTTATCTGTACCAATGTTTTCCTTCATATGCTCGTATTCCCATTATGTATGTACAGTAGGCTCTCACCAATAACGTTTAATAGGTGCCTGAAAAACACCGTTATTAGCGAAAACGTTATTTGTGTGACATTACAATACATGTAAAAAGGGTTTATTGGTGCCACAGCCACAAGAATTTCACCCATTTTTTCCCCTTGAAGCCCTCCTAACACTTTTTGATCGCTGAAATAAAAAGAATTGTTATTCAATCATCAAAATATAGAGTTTGAGTAATATAACACTTAGCTTGGGGGAGTTTTTGAGGTGCTTGGTGTGATGATTGTTCCGTATCTGAGGGTCACTAACACTTGCACTGTCTTTCATTCTACAGGCTAACCATTTCACAAGAAAATGCTCTGTTATCACTAACAACCTGTTTCTATCGCCTCGCATTTCCATCACTACCGAAATATTTTTAGCCAGCGCAATACTCTTAATATTTCGCACTGTAGATTGAGGACAGTTCAATTTCCTCACTTTAAAAGTTCCCTGTCATTCAGGTGGCAAATCACTCCCTCCACCACCTCCCCTAACCCCCACAGACAAAAATGCAGAAGCCTGTATTGATCACCGACCCTAACAGCCACTGGTTATAGTGGCGAAAATCTCACAAGTGGGCGCAGGGCTGTATTCCATTGAGCGAGAGTGAGGCGGAGTGGACAACTACGTCATCAACATGGCGGCAAACAAACGCTATCATTGATGAGCTCGGACGCTTCCCTTGAAATTTCCGTTATTCAAGAGAATCCAGACGTTATTATCGAAAATGGGTATCTATTGAAACTTGCCGTTATTGTCGAAAACGTTATTGTGGAAGTCGTTATTGGCGAGAGCCTACTGTACCACCTTAACAAGCCCTTGAGGCCTTGTCATCTCTTTTTCCGACACCCCTTAAGCTCCTACCTATCTTCGTCTTATACCCATGTATCTAGTTCTCTCCGTCCTGTTTACTTCACATTTTGCTTTCAAATACAACTTTTCCCACATATCTGATTTACTCCGTTCTCTTATAAGTCCAGAAAACATTTTTACACACACCTGTACAATAAAAACAACTTAAACACTTCCATATACACCTTGTTTGTGCCCCATTCGGTATAGTACTCCTTCTCCAGTTAATAAAGTATCTATCATCATAATTATTGTTAGTTTCTTAAGGAATTCATATTCACTACATCTCTGGGATACTTCCTGTATAATAGTCGGTTACTTCTACCGTCCGGTCGATCTCTTGGTAAAACCAACTTAATAGCTTTGTTTTGAGTTTGGTTGTAAATAATTTAAAAAATGTTTACACTATAAATGATAGATAATTAACTGGTCTTTACCTTTGTATTGTTGATGCAGCGCTCGCCTCCTGTTCCATGGGTCGGTAGTTAGATCTCAGGGCTCTCCCGTTCACCCAGCTGCAAATGAATACCAAAGTTTACAACTTGGGAAAGTGAATGCGGTCGAATGCAGCAACGGCTACGCTGCCTCCTTGTGTAATTAAGGCTTAGTATACAGTGTGCTGTATCCATACTGTCCCTAACGGGGACGAAAATTGAAATAAAAACATTGAAATAATTCCTGAATGAGTAAATAAAATTGTATAAAAAACAGTTTCTTCTCTTTGTCACTTAACGTATGCAACTATCAAACATCATCATAAGGGTAACTGTAGCAGAAAAAGACAATGACTCAACATCTGGGAGTAAACTTCTCATTATAATTATATAAATAAGCAAACAGACGCCTCACCTCAGGTCCTCGAGTAAGCGTATGTGATATGTAGCCGAGACGAGATCATCGGCTTAGATTAATCGCCAGAACCTGATTCTGTATTAATAGACGGCAACAGACACCATTCTTCACCTTATAAGACCAGGAGGTGAAACTGTGTCAGACTTATTGGCCGGAGACAAATACTGTTGTCCGGATATATAAAGAAGCTATGAAATTAATCCTCTACTATAATTGTGACACACTTGCACAGAAATTATAAGGATATAGCAGCGTTAAGATTTATAACCCGTATAGATTTAAGGGGAGTGCCTACGGCCTATACGTCCTGCCATAAATCCTCCACTGCCACTCCAACACTATGATGTATATGATTCTATAGAGAGTTATACGTAAATTAATTTCAAATAGTTAAGGGGGATTAAAAAAGAAAAGAAAAAAAAAAGAGACTTTGGGGAGGGATAAAAGCCATGTTTATTATGCCGCGGGAAATTCTTAAACACGATAGGAAGTTAGAGACGAACTAAAATGAAAAGACGAACTTGGACGTATCAATGAAAAAAAAACATCAAAGAAATAGGCCAATTGAAAACAGTTACACACATTTCCCGGAAGATGTGGATTAAACTGATGAAACTTAAACTAAACTTAATCTTTAGAAAGAAATGCAATAAAATGGGGTAATACTCCATGCTCTATCACTTTTCCTAAATTATAGTTATATTAAGGAGGGAAGGAAGGAAGGAAAGAAGGACAGGGTAAACACCAGCGAGCCTTCGATGAAACTATGTTGTGGAAGATGAAACTATTGGGTGAAAGATGAAACTATGGGATGTGAAAGATGAGACTATAGTGTGGAAGATGAAACTATTGGGTGAAAGATGAAACTATGGGGGGTGAAAGATGAAACTATGGGGGGTGAAAGATGAAACTATGGGGGGTGAAAGATGAAACTATGGGGGGTGAAAGATGAAACTATTGGGTGAAAGATGAAACTATTGGGTGAAAGATGAAACTATGGGGTGTGAAAAATGAAACTATGGGATGTGAAAAATGAAACTATGGGGGTGAAAGGTGAATCTATGGGGTGTGTAAGATGAAACTATTGTGTATATGGATTGAATTGAGAGTGTAATGAAACTCTCGTGTGCAATGTATGAAAATTGAAGTATAACAGGCGATAAATGTCTCGGTACAGTGCTGAACCTTTTATAGTGGTACTGGAAGAGGTAAGTATGTGCGTAATGTGACACGTAAGGAGGTTTAGCGATGCGACTTTCCAATTAGTTGACAGGAAGAGGCCACAGCAGCACGAACGCTTAAAAAAAATTGACGTGTCGCAGGCCATAAAAATTCAGGTGTACCGATAAAACTTTCCATTGTGGTGGAGAAGGAAGAGGAGGCAGCGGTGTGTGTGTGTGTGTGTGTTCGTCTGGCAGCATGACCAGCTCTGAACACCCTTCTAATTACCTTTCCTAAGTGACTCACGCCCCGGACCTTTTCAAATCCTTTTCCTCAGCCTCTGCCCATCACCAACATTCCATTTATCTCGGAGTCGCCAGCGCCAGAAAACGCGATGTTTAAGTCACAACATGTAGGAAAATGTGAGATAATAAGGAGTGGAAGGCGTGATAACCACCAGGCCTCGGAGGATTCTGTGGTCAGTCTGTGCAACGCTGTAGAAGTATACCTTGAGGATCCCTCCCTGGCACTGGGCGCAAGAGGGCAGCCTGGACCAAATTTCTGAAGGGATATTTACAAGATTTGGCTCTATATCGCGTTGATATAGCGTCGATTATCACATGAGGCATTGAGCAAGAGTGATTTAGAGCCGAAGGAATGAGGGCATAAGGGTGGGTATCCCATGGGGTAGGTCGGGCAGGTTACGTCGTTGTCAGTCTCTGCCCCGCAGCGACGGCAAAGTGTGAAGAGATTAAAGGAAATGACGGAGCGGCTGGCCTGCCTCATCATGCTGGCCTGATGGATGGCTGCCTGATGGCTCAATTACCCCCGTTACCCCCCACCCACCCCTCCTATCCCTACCTCGCCCCCCTCTTACCATCACCACAACAGTCACCACCACCAGTACAAGAGGTATAACCACCACCTGATCCACCACCACAACAACCACAGCCGCTATCAATACCACAGCTATTAAAACCACCCATGCTACCACCATTATTCACCTCAACCTTCACCATTTTTACTTCAAGCGTCACCATCAATACATTACCTCCAGCACCGTCTCCAACATTACTTGCCACTACCACAATCACTGTAATCTCCCTCATCAATACTGTACTCTATATAAACTGTTAGTACTAAAGTCACTATCGTCACCATAACAACCACTACAACCACAACAACCTATACGAACACTACAACCACAACAACCTACACGAACACTACAACCACAACAACCTATACGAACACTACAACCACAACAACCTACACGAACACTACAACCACAACCTATACGACCAATACAACCACAACAACCTATACGACCAGTACAACCACAACAACCTATACGACCACTACAACCACACACACTACAACTACACCCATTTCAACCACTACAGTTACTACAACCACAATAACAACTATAACCACTAAAACCCCCACAACCACTCCACCAATTACAAGCACTACACCCACTACAACCACTATAACCACTGCAACCACTATAACCACAACAACCACTACACCCACAATAACCACTACAGCTACAACAACCACTATAACCACAACAACCACTATAACCACTACAACCACAACAACCGCTACAACCATGGTAGCCTGGGGTTGCTCCATAACGGAAATGTTGGAAGACTTGAAACAATACGGTAATAAGACTGTTCAGTAACATAACCTGGGCGAATCTTTATCAAGACAATACAACCTTTGTGAGGGGCAGGGTACGTAAGTGGTCATCCAGTCTCTACCGTAACCTTGTGTATTCTCTCTAAGATTATTGTTGTCTCACTTTTATAGAAACATAGTCTTTTAAAACAAACAATTGATATATGTCCGTGGTTCATTCACAATAATCACGCCAGATACTTCGAGGTATTTCTTATAGAATGTGGTGATGCATCGTGTACGGTTGTGGTTGTCGGGTTACATTACATGATCTTATTTTTGAGACAAAAGAACGAATGTCATACTTGTAGATTCAGGTGCCATTTATGGATCCCGTAAGCATCAACCTTTGCATTTCTTGTAGATGATCATTGATTGGCTCTCAAAACCGTTGTCGAAATTTGTTTCCATCGTTGCTGACGACAATATTCCCATTTGCTGAGGCTTTAATGAAGCTTCAATATCTCCTTTAACATGTATGTATATATAAATGATCTGTTTATGAAATAACTCTTCACTGATCGTATAAATTTATTCATATGTTATGCTTCCCTTTCAACCATAGCTTCTAATAAGCGATCATGATTTTCAGTTAGTGACACTGATAAACTTCAATGTATAATTCGTGTTCTCCCGTCCCGTCAGGGACTCAACGGGTGTTATAGTCAAGATCCTCACTCATTCCTGTTATAACAAATTAAGAAAAAAAGAACTTCTCCAAACACATTGTTCCTATCTTCCATGTCAACAACGCCAATGTTAATTTTATGCCTCCAGCCATGCACGGAGCCAAAGCGAGACTTGAGTAAAATATTAAGTCCACAAATACGAAACTCCTTCTCGTACTCTTGATATTTTCTGGACATATTTTCCGTTCAAAATCAAAATCTCTGGACCAGTTCCTTGTCTGTTGTATTAACCATATAAATAATAATAATAATAATAATAATAATAATAATAATAATAATAATAATAATAATAATTATTAACGGTTTATTGAAAGAGCATAGCAGCCAGAAGACTGAAAATATACACTTACATAATTGGGGAATGGGTTTCGATTTACAAATAAAATACAAGTAACTTAAGTGATACAAATAAGATATATAATAACTAGATGGGGAAAAACTCAAACTACAGGGCATTTCAACATAGTGATAGTGCAAGAAGTAGGATTTACTGGGAGTGAATACACTGGTTTATTACAAGTTATTGATAATTTTTACAATGATTGGGACTGGGCTGTTCTTATTGCGATCAGTTCGTGCACGTATGGGCTGGATGCGGTTGTGGTGTCGAACAGCAATTCTCGGGCTAGGGATCTCAGGTGGTAGTAGGAGCCGGTGTCGAGGATGGTGCAGAAGATTCTTACCAAATTTGCAGATAAGGTCGTGGTGATGGTCAGTGGGAGTCGAAAGGGTCAGTGTGTTGAGCGCTTCTTGATATGTGGAGTAGGAAGGGGAGAGAATGATCTTGCATGCCCTCTTTTGCACTTTTTCTAGGTGTTTACGTTGTGTGGCATTTAGGGAGGAAGACCAGGTGGGGGAGGCATAGGTGATTCTATCACGTGTGAATCTACAGGAACATCGGCTAAATTCTCTCGTAAATGTCTATGTTCACCATCATTCGTATCGCCAACCAAACCGCCTCACTGTCTCATTTTTGGATCTCCATCATAGATACAAGTACTGTCTAAATCTTATTTATAACTACGTTTACTCCTTCATATTTCATTCAGGTCACTACTACCACGGCCACTACAACACTCCCTTGACCACAGCCTGGCCACTTACTGTACACAGTCACACACGCCTCACACTTTTAATACGAGTCTAATTATTCCGTGTTATTTAAAATCACAGTGTTCAGTTGTTCTTTCACCACGTATTTCCTCGTTTGTTCTCCCAAAGTGTGTGAAAATAATCAAACCAATTATGGAAAGCTCTATCATTTTCTTGTGTATTATCGTTATTATGAGCAATATTCTATCGACGATAATTAGACTGTAATGAGCCGGACAACCTGTCAAAACCTCTTTATAAACTCGTTTCCGAGTGTCATTTTGCAACTCAATAAACTGTGTAGATTAGTATAAGAGTGAATCCTTATTTGATAGGTAAAAACAAGCTGACCCTTATTACTAGAGTCAAGACGCGCGTGTTGAGAACAGATAGAAATGTTGGGGAGAATGAGAGGTCGGCAGGAAAACTGGTAATGGCATGTAAGCCCCGCGATAAGATCTAATACCGATGCATCTTGTTCCAATCATGTATATTACCCCCAGATAACTCTCTCAAAACATATAATGTGGGATCCTTAATAGTGCTGAGTTACGGCGGCCCTCAGGCTCCCTCGGTAAAGCGTGGGGAGTTTCACTCTGTGTCGTGTGTGAGGCGTTCCACCACCTCACTGTGTGTCGTGTGTGGGGTGTTCCACCAACACACTGTGTGTGGTGTTTCATGTGTTCCATCACCACATTGTGCGTCGTGTGAGGCGCTACACCACTACACTGTGTGTTGTGTTCCACCACCACACTGTGTGTCGTGTGAAGCGTACCACCACCACACTTTGTGTCGTGTGAGACGTTCAGCTACCACACTGTGTGTCGTTTGTGAGGCGTTCCACCACCACACTGTGTGTGTGTCGTGTGAGACGTTCAGCTACCACCCTGTGTGTCGTGTGAGGTGCTCCACTACCACACTGTGTGTCGTGTGTGAGTCGTTCCACCACCACACTGTGTGTGTCGTGTGAGACGTTCAGCTACCACCCAGTGTGTCGTGTGAGGTGCTCCACCACCACACTGCGTGTTCTGTTTCAGGTGTTCCACCACCACACTTTGTCGTGTTCCAGGTGTTCCCCCACCACACTGTGTGTCGTGTGTGAGGTGAGGTGTTCTACTTCCAACTCCACCACACTGTGTGATGTATGAGGTGGTCCACCACCACCACACTGTATATCGTGTTTGAGGTGTTTCACCACAGCTTCCACCTACACACTATTTGATGTGTTTCACCAATACACTGTGCGTTAACTGTGTTTTCACTCAAAATAACGTTAAATTGCTTCCTGTTTTTACTCACGATAACTTTGGCAAGTTTTGTGATAAGTGTTGTGTCACCCCAAGACTCCTAGCCAATGGCACGTGTTGTGTTCTCGCACCACAACACTACTGGGTGTGTTCAGTGTCTCCTTCCCAGCTCCGTCTGGGATATAAAAACGAGGTTTTAAAACCACATACACGATCACATCTTACTGTGAGCCAGAGTAGTGCTGATGTACCATAGTTATTTTTTTAACCTTTAAGAGATATAGAAGATGAACAGTATCAAGTGGCTCCGGATGGCATTGAGGTCCTCTGAGAATATTTTAAAGGTATCTTAAAGACCGGGAAGAGCTGTGTGTCAGAGTCAGAGGCGAGACAGTAATTTACTTGTCGGGGGATGACGAACACATAAGTCTTCCTGCCTGACAGTCAGTCAGTCAGTCAGCTACACAATTCTTCCTTTCTACTAGTAAAGTCAATCAGTCATACAAGCCTTCTTTTCTACTAGTAAAGTCAGTCAGTCAGTCACACAAGTCTCCCCTCCTATCTGCTAGTCAGTTAATGAGTCAGTCAGCCAATCATCCGTCGCAGCCGTCACACCACCACACTGCCAAAGCGTTAATAGCGTGTTGGTATAAGTTGGGAAGACAGCAATACATCCACCTCGTTCATTACACCTCCCAAAGCTGGCCCACCGTTTTTATGCCGCCTTAATTATGTAATTATATATCGGACACCTCCAAGACGTGGCTGGCGTATCCCCCCAGCACACTGACGGGGATTGGTGAGTAAAAAAGATTGTATAATAATGATGATGATCCTACCGCTGCTATCATTACTACTACTACCTCTACCGCTACCTACTTCTGATGCCTTTTTTTCCTCCATCTCATCTTCTACTACGATGACTACCACTGCTGCTACTTCTACCTGCTACTGACGACAAAAAGTACTATTACCGCTCTCACAAAAACTTATAATACTCCTTCTACAACACTATGGCTTTCTGTAATGATGGTGATAACAATAATGATTATAATAACATAATGGTATCAACACAGTAGTGGTGAAAATGATATATTTATGGCATTATTGATAATATTACTACTTCTACAATAATAATAATAATAATAATAATAATAATAATAATAATAATAATAATAATAATAATAATAATAATAACATTATTATTATTATTATTATTATTAATATTAATAATAATAATAATTATTTTTACTAGAAATTTGTCAAGCTCCCGGTCTGCGGTATCAGTTATTAGTGAAACAGCAATAACTATCTTGGCCAGCACCTCGTAAAAACCAGTTTTCTCCATCGAAATCTATCAAGCTGAACAAGATTAGTGCTCCAGGATTATGGAATATAAAGCTAAGTATAGAATGAAGAATTACAACAAAAAAGAGAATGAGACAATATATTTCTTAACCAGCAAGAAAGAAAAAGAAATGAAGAAGAGGAAATAAGTATGGAAAGGAGGATTGAAATGGAGGAAGAGAGTGGGGAATATATTGATCATATTAATTCAAGTACACTCTGCTTCTGTCACCCACACCCACCTCTCCTTTCACATCTCTTCGAGCCCATGTACAGCTGGGGAAAGTTCCGAGTGCTACACTCTCCCACAAATGTTAATCCCGTCAGTGTGAGACCAATGAATCGCAAATCTCCTTGTAGCCCATCACCTGGTAACAGTGGGTACTGGGCTGGGGTTGGGTGGGAGGAGGTGGTAGGTGTATGGGTGTGTGCGCAACATACAGTTGTCATGTTACTGACTACGGCTGGTTAATTATGGATGTAGGTAGAATGATTTATTATGACTTGGAGATCATGTTTACATATTCCGTAAATACATGAAAATATATATAAGTACAGTAAGTACACTCCTCACCTCTCTCACGAGCGTTCCTCTCCTTTCTCACGTACACTCCTCCCCTCTCACCCACGTTCACTCCTCACCCACGATGCACTCCTCACTCACAATGCACTCCTCACCCACGATGCGCTCTTCACCCACGCACGCTCCTCTCACCCACGTACGCTCCTCTCACCCACGTACGCTCCTCACCCACGCACGCTCCTCTCACCCACGCACGCTCCTCACACCCACGTATACGATCCTCGGTGGAGGGTCAGAGCTGACTGTTTCAAATTCGTCAGGTGTCGGGACGTCAGACGAGCCATCCTTGGCGGGCACCGTGTAGTTTGGGGTCATTAGTGGCCTAAAATACTGGGTGAGCTGGGTTGGGGAGGGGGGGGGGGTGAGGGAGAGGGTGGGGGTGAGGTTAAGGTGAGGAAGGGAGATGGAGAGAGTGGGTAAGGGAGAAGGTGAAAGACGGAGAGGGTGAGGTAGGAAGAAAGTGAGAGAGGGAGAGGATGAGGGCGGGAGAGGATGAGGGAGGAAGAGGGTGAGAGAGGGAGAGATCGAGGAGGAAGAGTGTGAGAGAGGGAGCATGTTAAGGGAGGGAGAGGTTAAGGGAGGGAAAGGGTGAGGGAGGAAAAGCGTGATAGAGGAAGAGGGTGATGGAGAAAGAGCGTGAGGAAGGAAGAGGGTGAGGGAAGAAGAGGGTGATAGAGGAAGAGGATGAAGGAAGTTAGATGTCATATCTGTTGCTTCACAGACAGCTGGGTACACACACGCACGACCCTAAAAGACGCATCACAACATCTCGTAAGGGAATCAGGGAATATTTTTACTAATAATAATACTTCAGTCTTATATTTTCATTTATTATAGAAAACGTAAGTGAATATCTTATAAACAAAATTAATTCAGTCCTAAATTATCAATCATTATATGAGACATGTATCTCGTTAGCTAAAATAAATATTTTTTAGATGACAAGGAATTATATATCATTAGTGGAGAGTGCAGCGCTTATGCATTTTATATTATTCATTGGTACTTATATATTAACGAGTATATCAAAGTTATATCATATTTAATACATCCTTAATAGATTTACAACATAAATTTATTAAACTTTTATAATAAAACCACAGCATTAAAAACCCAAGACCATAATAAACTCTGAAAAAATATATAACCCGACTGACTATAAGAAATATAAGACACCTTGATAAACCAAAAAGAAATATAATCTCTAACAAAAATATAAATTAAATCACCTCCAAATAATGATTACCTATAATATAAAAAATATAAATTGTATAATTGTAAAAAAAAATATAATACAAGCTTAATATACTTAGAGAATGGCGAGATAAATTTTAAACACCTGTAATAAAGATGTAGACACAAGGAGAAGAAAGCACAATCCAGGTGAGCCCCGCCTCCCTCAGGTAGTGTATCAGTACAGAGTTAATTAGTGAGCAGGTACCGCCCAGGTGAGCCCCGGGGTGTGACCTCTGGGCCCCTCTCTTACTGAAGCTTGGATGAAGGACGGGGATGAGGGGGATGGATGATAGGAGAGGATGGAGGGATGATGAGCAGAATGGAGGGATGATGAGAAGGATGGAGGGATGATGGGAAGGATGGAGGAGATGATGGGAAGGATGGAGGGATGATGAGAAGAATGGAGCGATGATGAGAAGAATGGAGGGATGATGGGAAGGATGGAGGGATGATGAGCAGAATGGAGGGATGATGGGAAGGATGGAGGGATGATGGGAAGGATGGAGGGATGATGAGAAGAATGGAGGGATGATGGGAAGGATGGAGGGATGATGGGAAGGATGGAGGGATGATGGGAAGAATGGAGGAATGATGGGAAGGTTAGGGGATGATGGGAAGGATGGAGGGATGATGGGAAGGATGGGGGGGTGATGAGAAGGATGGGGGGGGGGGGTGATGAGAAGGATGATGGGAAGGCTGGAGAGATTTTGAGAAGGGTGATGGAAAGGATGAAGAGATGATGGGAAGGATGAAAGGATGAAGGGATGATGGAAAGGATGGAAGAAGGATGGAAGGATGATGGGAAGGGTGTAGGGATGACGGAAGGGATGGAGGAATGGTGAGAAGGATGAGAGATTGTGGGAAGGATGGATAGATGATGGGAAGGATGGAGTGATGATGGGAACGATGGAGGGGTGATGAGAAGGATGGAGGGATGATGGGAAGGATAGAGGGATGATGGGAAGGACGGGGGGATGATAGGGAGAATGGATGGATGATGGCAGAGATAAGGGGGATGGGAAGGATGGAGGGATGATGAGAAGGATGGAGAGATGATGGGAAGGATGGAGCGATGATGGGAAGGATGGAGGGATGATGGGAAGGATGGAATTTTAATGGGAAGGTTGGGGGAAGATGTGAAGGATGGGGGTGATGTAAAGGATGGAAGGATGATGGGACGGTTGGAGGGATGGCGGGAAGGATAGAGGGATGATGGAAAGGATGGAGGGATGGCGGGAAGGATAGAGGGATGATGGAAAGGATGGATGAAGATGTGAAGGATGGAAGGATGATGGAAAGCTTGGGGAGATGATGGGAAGGTTGGAAGGATGGTGGGAAGGATGGGGGGGTTGATGGGAAGGATGCAGGGGTGATGGGAAGGATTGGGGGAAGATGGGAAGTATAGATTAATAGATTGGAAGGATGGGATAGACGATGGGGAGGATGGAGAACCGGTAAGAAAGATGGAGATATGAAGGGAAGGATGAAGGGATGGTGGGAAGGATGGAAGGGATGATGATAATTATAGAGGGATGATGGAAAGGATGGGGAATGATGGGAAGGATGGAAGGGATGATGGGAAGGATGGGATGGATGATAAGAAGGATAGTTGGATGATGGGAAACCTGGACTGGCAGATGAGAAGGATGGAGGGGTGATGGGAAAGATGGGAATAATGATGAGAAGGATAGGAGGGAAGATGGGAAGGATAGAGGGATGAAGGAAAGGATGGGGGATGATAGAAAGCATGGGAAGAATGATGGGAGGATGAGAGGGATGATGGGAAGGATGGATTAATAGATGGGAAGAATGGAAAGGATGATGGGTGGAAGGGTATGATGGGAAGGATGGATTGATAGATGGGAAGGCTGGGAAAAATAGACGGATAATGGAAGGATGGGGTTGATGGAAAGGATAGAGGGATGATGGGGATGATGGAAGGATGATGGAAAGGATGGAGAATAATGGGAAGGATTGAAAGAATGATGGGAAGAATGGGAGGGATGATGGGAAACATGGATGATGATGGGAAAGATGGATTGATAGATGGGGAGGATGGGGTGGACGATGGGAAGGATGGAGAGGTGATTAGAAAGATGTAGGGATGATGGGAAGGATGGAGTGGGTGGTGGGAAGGATGGATGGGATGATGGGAAGGATGGAAGGGATGTTGGGAAGAATGGGTGATGATAGGAAGGATGCAAAGATGATGGGAAGGATGAGAGGGAAGATGGAGAGATGGTGGGAAGGATGGATGAATGATGGGAAGGGTGGAGAGATAATTGAAAGAGTGGAGGAATGATGAGAAGGATGACGGGATAATGGGAAGGATGGAGGATGCTGGGGAGGCTGGAAGGATGCTGGGGAGGCTGGAAGGATAATGGGAACGATGGATTGATAGATGGGAAGAAGGGAGAGAAGATGGGAAGCATGGGGGATGATGGGAAGGATGGGAAGAATGATGGAAAGGATAGGAGGGATGATGGGAAGGGTAAATGGATGATGGGAAGGATGGGGGGGTGATGGGAGGGATGGATAGAAGGATGGGAAGGATGGGTGGGGTGATGGGAACAATGGATTGATCGATGGGAAGAATGAAGGGATGATGGGAAGGATGGGAGACGATGGGAAGGATGGGGGACGATGGGAAGGATGGGGGACGATGGGAAGGATGGGAGACGATGGGGAGGATGAAGGGATATGGGAAGAATGAAGGGAATGATGGGAAGAATGATGGGAAGGATGGGAAGAATGATATTAAAGATAGATGGTTGATGGGAAGGATGGGGGATGATGAGAAGGATGGGAAGAATGATGTGAAGAATGGGAGGGATGATGGGGAGCATGGGGGTATGATGGGAAGGATGGAAAGAACGATGGAAAGGATAGGAGGAATGATGGGAATGATGGAGGGAGGATGGGAAGGGTGGAGGGATGATGAGAGAAATGGTGGAATGATGCACATGATGAATGGAAGAGAAGATGACGACGTTGGACTTAAACGTTAGACTAAGGAAACGATTATATTTTTGTTTATGGGGTATACACAGCAACACCCGGATGTGTGTG